>BLSH010176541.1:245313-259561 GCA_018402905.1 Glandirana rugosa | reverse complement strand
GGAGAGAGAAAAGTGTAATCTCTCTCGCTGGCATGCCAACATCGCCAAATATCATACAGCTCATTTTCAGAGAGCAGATGCCCCAGCGAGGGGGCCTGCCTGAGGGTTTTCCCAGAAGAGTCCATGGAGTTGTCCGGTACTAGGTTAAAGTCTCCACAGATTAAAAGATTGCCCTGTTTTAGATTTTCGATTTTTTTGAGAATGTACTTCAGAAAGGGGATTTGCCTTTGGTTGGGGGCATAGATGGAGACCAGTGTCAGGGGGGTGGCATTTACTGAACAAATCAGTATCAAGAAGCGCCCTTCCGGATCGCTTATGGATTGGTGTAGTTGAAAGTGGACAGAGTCCCTTATGGCGACAAGTATGCCTCTTTGCTTCTTGGAGTAGGAAGCTTCAAATACGTGTGGATATTGACGATGTGAGCAAGGTGGGTGGCAGTCTTTTAAAAAATGTGTCTCTTGGACGCAAAGCACATCACAGTTGGTAGAGGTTGCTAATTTCCAGAGTGACGAGTGTTTGGCGGGGTGATTCAGCCCGTTAGCATTAATAGACAGAACTTTGATGGGCATGGTGCAAGTTGGTTTTACTCACAGTTGACGAGTTCTACTGTTCTGGTTCCGTGGCCACAAGCTGGGCAGGTGGTATGTGTGGTTGAGAGTTGTCCGGTGTGGACCTATTCGATGAGTCTTCTGTTATGTGACTGCTTGATGTCGCAGGGAAGTCGCCTCCTTAGGGATGTGTATTCCGGACGTGAAAAATATACAAACAAAAGGAAAAAATAGAGAACAAACAATAAAGGCAAATACAGGCTTACAACTTGAAACTCTGATGAATAAAGATGGTACCCGAGGGTACAATACAGAAACGCAGCCTTGTAACCTTGGGTTGCTGCCTGGGGGGTAAAGTTCAGAGGATATCACTTTAGAGCTTTGACTAGACCGGGTGTTCCACGCCTAGTATGCTTTAGCGGGCATGTAAAGTCCGTCAGCGATGTGTGCCTTTGCTGGAAGTCCCTCTGCGCTGCTGCCGGTCACCAGGTGGAGGTTTATTTCTATCATCCGCTTGCTCTGGGATAATGCCCCAGGAGTGGAGCATTTTTAAGCCGTGCTCAAATGATGATATTGAATGTTGGGTACCATTTCTGGTCACCAGTAAAGTGGCCGGGTAGCGCCACTTGTAGATCATTTTATGATTTGCAAGCGCCTTTGTTAAATTCCTCAGCTGCCTTCGCATTTGGAGGGTATGTTGGGAGAGATCAGGGAACACCTGTATCCCTTCATAGGGATGCGGAAGGACTTTCACGGCCCTGGTCTTTGCTATGATTTGTTCCTTAGTAGAGAAAAAGTGGATCCTTAATAGGGGGTCTCTTGGAACTGAGTACGCTAGGTGGTTAGGTTTAGGAATCCTATGGATCCTATCAATTAGTAATTCCAATGGCGGCATGTCTGGTAATAGCGAGGAAAACAGCTCAGATGCGTACTTGTGTAAATCAGACGGCATAACTGATTCTGGGACCCCTCTCAGTTTTAGGTTATTGCGGCGACTGCGGTCTTCTAAATTTGCTAATTTAGATCTCACCCACCAATTCTCCTCCTTTTGTTCCTCATACACATCCACTAGGTCATTAACTGTGTGTGTACACTCCGCCATTTTAGCTTCCATATACTGCACCCTGTCTCCCATCTGTTGCATATCAGTGGTCACTTTGTGGATAAGGGAAGTCAGGCTGGACATGAGTGAGGACTGCAGTGAGATTAGCATGTCCTTCATTGTAGTATCAAGGACAGGCTGTCCGGTGGTAGGGAAGGTTGCTATTGGTGATAGAGTCATGGTAGGGCCTGCAGCCCTATTAGCTGTACTCACTGCGCTGGCCTTATGGTGGGGAGAATCCATCCTCATCCGCGCTTTTGCTGGGCTGTATGAGGTCGGGCTCGCTGGCTGGGAGTGTTGCGGAGAGGTGAGGAGTTGTTCCTGCTCTCTGCTGTCACCCGCGTCTGGGAGATCTGTGTAGGCCGAGGGGCCGCTCGTGGTCGGATCACCGCCGCCATCTTGCCTTCCCTCCGGAGCCGGCGCCGGCCTAAAGAAGAAGTCCGTCACCTTCTGGGGTTGCCGAGACTCCTTTCTTTTGCGCTGTGCGGTGGAGCGGTGAGCGGGGGTTTCCATGCTCGTCTTTGGCTGTTGTAGGTGTTCAGTGACAATCCCCCGTCGTGACCCCACTCACCAGAACAAATAGATCCCCAGCTTTTCAGTCTGGGGATCAAACAAGCCAAGTCCTGGTACAGGTCAGATGGATGTGTGGGTGATGGTGACGAGACCCTTGCTTGAATCAGGACTCGATTCCAGAGACTTATGATCCTCATATAGTTGGGTGAAAAAAGAAAAGAATGGCTTCCATAGTGAAATACCGTTAAAAAGATTTATTGGGCGCAAAAACAAAGATCGCACTTACAAAAGGTCGGTTAAAATCTTGCATGGATATGCTCATGTAAGTATTGGCGTGGCGTATTCTCCAACTTGCGGCGTGCGTTCCACCACCGGCAGGATGTGACGTCAGCGGATACGGGGAGCCGGAAATGACGTCAACGCGTTTCGCTTTCATCCAAACGTCATCACGGACAATTTCCTAAGCCCACCATTCCCCTTTTAAACGTCTGGAGAATCGCCACACCCGCCTGAAGCACCAATATGCGTATTTTTCGGGCCAATTATAGAGGCAATCTCCCCCGTATCAGAGACATTAGCACATCTCCCCCTAGTGGTGGATTACAAAATTAGCCGCTAGCTACCCCACATGAGAAAAATGGCGGCTAATTTTGTAATCCACCACTAGGGGGAGATGTGCTAATGTCTCTGATACGGGGGAGATTGCCTCTATAATTGGCCCGAAAAATACACATATTGGTGCTTCAGGCGGGTGTGGCGATTCTCCAGACGTTTAAAAGGGGAATTGTCCGTGATGACGCTTGGATGAAAGCGAAACGCGTTGACGTCATTTCCGGCTCCCCGTATCCGCTGACGTCACATCCTGCCGGTGGTGGAACGCACGCCGCAAGTTGGAGAATACGCCACGCCAATACTTACATGAGCATATCCATGCAAGATTTTAACCGACCTTTTGTAAGTGCGATCTTTGTTTTTGCACCCAATAAATCTTTTTAACGGTATTTCACTATGGAAGCCATTCTTTTCTTTTTTCTACCGTTTATGTCGGGCACCTCGGTTAGTGGAATTTGCTTCTGACATTCTTGCCAATAAATGGCAAATATTCATGAAACCGATCAACCTAAAGGTCGACAACGCATGCTAATTAATTAAGGCAGCATGTGTTCTACATAATGGTCCGGGATAGAGATGGTGTCAATTTTGAGGGCACATTGGCATACAATTTGGAACCCATTGAATTACCTCATGTCCTTGGGCCAACAGTGAGTATCTGAATCAGAGATGAATTGGTGGATTATTTTATGAGCCCTACTGGTGCCGTGAGCTGGCAAGATATGATCTGAAACTAATAAAAATATGATCTGCATATGCAATAAAAAATATTCAGTGTCATGTTTCTTTCCTTTTCAATTGTTGTTTAACAGCATAGACATTGATAGCATAGTGTAGTAATCAAGCATATTTGTTTGTGATGTTTGTATTACAGACAAGTAAATAAAGATACATGTTTTATTCAATTTTATTCCTATCATTATTTCACCATACTATAAATATAATGCAAATACATATCATGAACATATTAACCACTTCCGGACGCATGCCGCATATTTATTGCTGCGGAAGCGCCACCGGTGGCACGCTTTCATGGCCGTCACACTCTGCAGGAGTGTGGCCGCGGCTTGGGCAGACCCGATGTTCGCCGGCGAGCCGTGATGACCTGCCAGAGAGAAAGGACGGGAAACCGCTGATATAAACACGGCAGTTCCCCGCTCTGTCAGTGGGCATGTAAGAGATCTACTGATCCCTGTCACTGGGATCAGTTAGATCTCTTATGCCCATGGTAGCCCAGCCCCCTCACAGTTAGAACACACCTAGGGAACACAGTTAACCCCTAGATCTCCCCCTGCAGGTTAACCCCTTCACTGCCAATGACATACAGTAATCAGGGGATATTTACATTTCTGATCGCTGTATAAATAAACGCTGATTGTAATTTTTTTTACCAAAATTATGAGGAAGAATATAAATCGGCCAAAACCGATGAATACATTTGTTTTTATATATTTTTTTGGATTTGGATTTTAGCAAAAAGTAGGAAATATTGTTTTTTGCAAAATTGTCGCTATTTTTTTGTTTATAGCGGTGATCAGAAATGATGCAGAGGTGATCAAATACCACCAAAAGAAAGCTCTATTTGTGGGAAAAAAGAATGCAAATTTTGTCTGGTTACAACGTCGCACGACCGCGCAATTGTCAGTTAAAGGGCCGCAGTGCCGAATCGCAAAAAGTGCTCTGGTCCTAACATGGGAAATCCTTCCGGGGTGAAGGGGTTAATTAGGATTTTAGGATTAGAATACCGGGACTTGGAATATGTTTAGGTTTTGGGGTTTGAGACTACAGGGACTGGGATTATGTTTATGGTTGGAGACCACCAGGACTGGGATAAGGTTTATGTTTTGAGGGTTGGGACTACTGGGACTGGGATTAGGTTTAGATTTTTAGGTTTGGGACTACAAGGACTGGGATTAGGTTTAGATTTTGGGGTTTGGGACTACTGGGACAGGGATTAGGGTTAGGGTTGGGGGTTTGGGACTACTGGGACTGAGATTATGGTTAGGGTTTTAGGGTTTGGGACTACTGGGACTGGGATTATGGATAGGGTTGGGGTTTGGGACTACCAGGACTGGGATTAATGTTAGGGATGGGGGTTTGGGACTACCAGGACTGGGATTATGGTTAGGGTTGGGGGTTTGGGATTACTGGGTCTGGGATTATGGTTAGGGTTGGGGTTTCAGGACTATCAGGACTGGAATTATAGTTAGGGTTGGGGTTTGGCACTACCAGGGCAGGGATTATGGTTAGAGTTTTGGGGTTTGGGACTACTGGGACTGGGATTATGGTTAGGGTTGGGGGTTTGGGACTACCAGGACTGGGATTATGTTAGGGTTTGGGAGTTTGAGACTACTGGGACTGGGATTATGGTTAGGGTTTGGGACTACCAGGACTGGGATAATGGTTAGGGTTTTGGGACTACTGGAACTGGGATTATGGTTAGGGTTGGGGGTTTGGGACTACCAGGACTGGGGTTATGGTTAGGGTTTGGGGGTTTGAGAATACTGGGACTGGGATTATGGTTAGGGTTGGGGTTTGAGACTACTGGGACTGGGATTATGGTTAGGGTTGGGGGTTTGGGACTACTGGGACGGGGATTATGGTTAGGGTTTGGGGTTGTGGGGCTACTGGGATTGGGATTATGGTTGGGGTTGGGGGTTTGGCACTACCAGAACTGGGATTAGGTTTAGGTTTTGGGACTACTGGGACTGGGATTATGGTTAGGGTTGGGGGTTTGGGACTACTGGGACTGGGATTATGGTTAGGGTTTGGGGGTTTGGGACTAGCAGAACTGGGATTAGGTTTAGGTTTGGGGGTTTGGGACTACTGAGACTGGGATTAGGGTTTGGGACTACTGGGACTGGGATTAAGTTTATGTTTTAGGGTTTGAGACTACTGGGACTAAGATTATGGTTAGTTTTGGAGTTTGGGACTACCGGGACTGGGATTATGGTTAGGGTTTGGGACTACTGGGACTGGGATTATGGTTAGGATTGATGGGTTTGGGGCTACCGGGACTGGGATTATGGTTAGGGTTTTGGGGTTTGGGACTGCCGGGACTGGGATTATGGTTAAGGTTGGGGTTTGAGATTACCATGGCTGGGATTATGGTGGGGTTTTGGGGGCTTGGGACTACTGGGACTGGGACTGGGATTAGGTTTAGGTTTTGGGACTACTGGGCCTGGGATTATGGCTATGGTTGGGGTTTGGAACTAACAGGACTGGGGTTATGGTTGAGGTTTGGGACTACTGGGACTGAGATTATGGTTAGGGTTGGGTTTTTTTGGACTATTGGGACTGGGATTATGGTTAGGGTTGGGGATTTGGGACTACTGAGACTGGGATTATGGTTAGGGTTGGGGGTTTCGGACTACTGGGGCTGGGATTAGGTTTAGGTTTTGGGGTTTGGGACTACCAGGACTGGGATTAGGTTTAGGATTTGGGGTTGGGACTACTTAGACTGGGATTATGGTTAGGGTTGGGGGTTTGGGACTACTGGGGCAGGGATTAAGGGACTGATACTCACTTTTGGCAATTTTTTGCTTTCTTGACAGTTTAGTCCATTTGGGAATGTGATGTTCTGCTACCTCAATCCAGGCTTGCATTTTTCTGCTCTGGTGGGAATCATTTTAATTTCCCAGATCCCATAGTTGTGGGTGGGCGTTGTCTCATAGATTGTATGAACTCCTCTGGTTCAAAACCAGCTGCTCTTGATCTTTGGGGTCTTTCTACATTTTGCACTTTTGCCTCCATGTCAGGGCTCTCTTCAACGTTCTCCATGCTCTCTCTCTCTATTTTTAGCGCAAAAATGCCTGTAAAGTGCCTCAGTGTGAAAGTGGCCTAAATATGTAACTTGGATTTTACATCTCTTTATAACATCCTACCTGAATAGGGAATCTCTAAAACTATGCTCTACAATTTTTTATGTCAAATAGGGAAAAAGGGGGAAGATGTGCATTTTATTTTCTTCCTAGAAAGTGACTATACCAAAAACATTTTATCACCAATAATTAAAGCCCATATTCCAAGTGCTAATATATTAAAATTATCTATACTCCCTCCCAATTGTTATTATCCATTTTAATGAAACAACGATAGTTTAATTTACGTATGTATATGTAGACAAAGGCATTTCAATAGACATAACAAACAAACAAAAAAAAAACCACAAGAAGAAAGGCAGGGGAAAAAAAGGAAAGGGGAAAAAAAAGAAAAGGTTCAAATCAAGTTTTGCTATAGATATTTTGACAATATTGCAGAGGTCTGGAATTCTTCCCATTGCTGCCACATCTTTGGGGTTTGTTCTGTTAAACTCTCTTCTGTCATCACCATATGTTCCCATGATTGCATTTCGTTCATCTCACACACCCATTCTACCATTGAGGGGCCCGCCATTAATGTGCTATTACCGCATGTGCCGCAGTAAGCATCTGTCTTAAAATATCTTTTTTAATAGATTTCATTGATCCAGGAATACGTGATAATACAGAGATACATATGTCTGGTTGTATACTAGATTTTGCAAATCATTCGGTAGATATTAAAGATCTTTGACCAGAATAAAAGGCGGACAATAATACCATATATGTGACATTGTGCCTTTTGCATTAACCCCTTCCACACTGCGCGCAGTATATTTACTGCAGCAGTGTGGATGCGTCCCACGAATCGCCATAAATAAACGGCAATTTGCGGAGTGGCCACTAGGGGAAGAGTGTGCCCGCTGCTCGGGCGGACCTGATGTCCACCAGCAAGCAGCGATGAGCAGCCAGAACAAAAGAACGGGGAACCACCTAAGTAAACACGGCAGTTCCCCGCTCTGTCAGTGGGGACATAAGAGATCTACTGATCCCTGTCACTGGGATCAGTTAGATCTCTTATGCCCTTAACAGCCCAACCCCCTCACAGTTAGAACACACCCAGGGAACACAGTTAACCCCTTCACTACCCCCTGCAGGTTAACCCCTTCACTGCCAATGACATTTATACAGTAATCAGAGGACATTTAAATTTCTGATCACTTTATAAATGTCATTGGTCCCAAAAAAGTGTCAAAATGGTCCGACATGTCCACTGCAATATCGCAGTACTGCTAAAAATCACAGATCGCCGCCATTACTAGTAAAAAATAAAAACCCCAGAAATGAATTCTCATCATCCGCAAACTCGGCAACTTTTGCGCAAACCAATTAATAAATGCAGATTGCGATTTTTTTTTACCAAAAATATGAGGAAGAATATAAATCATCCAAAACTGATGAAAATTTTTTTATATATATATATATATTTTTTTTGGATTTGTATTTTAGCAAAAAGTAAGAAAAACTTTTTTTTTTATTGCAAAATTGTCACATTTTTTTGTTTATAGCGGCAATCAGAAATGATGCAGAGGGGATCAAATACCACCAAAAGAAAGCTCTATTTGTGGGAAAAAAAGGACGAAAATTTCGTTTGGGTACAACGTTGCACGGCCGTGCAATTGTCAGTTAAAACGACGCAGTGCCGAATCACAAAAAGTGCTCTTGTCCTAAAGGGGGAAATCCTTCCGGGGGTGAAGTGGTTAAGGCATCTCCAACATATCTCTTTTTTTTAAAGTAATCTTTATTTGTAATTTTTTAATACAAGACATTGAACAAAGACAGTATAGCATATGGCCAATCAAGGCCAGAAAGAGTTTATCCAGCAAACGACATATGTTAGGCCCAGCATGAGCCCATTTCACTATAAACTAAACACATAGGGAGTTCAATTTAACATTTAGGGTATGGCTTGTAGGCAGAAGCATCATGTGTGGTGCAAGAAAACCTGTATTCACACATTCTGGGGGGGGGGGGTGTAAGGGTGGGAGGAAGTGGAAGAGTAATGGTAAGCGAGGTGGGTGGGGAAAGTTAAAGAGAAGGGAAAGGATAGAGGGAAAAAGCTGAATATTTTAGAAGAGTTATATCTAAGCATAGTATTGCCTCTAGGATCTGGCTCACATAATCATGAGTTGACAGTTACTAGTGAGGTACAATATCTATAAACTAGTTGACCACCGGTTTTGGCGTATCTTTGTATTATAGTGGATCCATGATGCCCAGATGCCATAGAATTTAATATATCTGTGCATGTCACCATCAACTCCTCAGCTGCCATAATATTGTTCACAAGATGTATGCACTCCTCCCTACTCGGGATTACAATAGGTTTCCAATATACTGGAATTAGTCTCCTAGCTACGTTCAGCAAATGGGGTAGCACTGATTTATGGTACTGGCCAGGAGGAATGGTGGGGACATGCAACAGGTGTTCCAGTGGAGAATCTGGCAGATCTATATCTAGAATATCTTTGGATTCGGATGTCTTGCCAGTAGGGCTTAATCTTTGGGCACTTTCACCAAATATGTAGGAACGTGCCTCTCTAGCCACAGCCCCTCCAACAGGTGTCAGAGAGGGCTCGGTAAATCCTGGCCAATTTGAATAGAACCCTATGCCACTATGTCAACAGTTTAAACCCACATTCTTGCATTTTCGTATCCACAGAGCTAGAGTGTGTAAAATGATAGAGTTGAGTAAGTTGTTGTTCAGAAAATTCACATTGCAGTTCCCTCTCCTATTCCCTGATGTATAGAGGTTTGCTATTTGGGTCTAGTGATTGTAGCATTGCATATAGTAATAAAATGGAATGTGGCACCATAGATGTTGACAGTTTTTCAAAGGGGGTAGCAGGTGAGGGAGGCCTAACTGCCTTGGGCAGGCCATGGATGAAGTGTCTGAGTTGTCTGTAATGCCACTCATCCATAGTAAAGCAGCCATAGATGTCCCTAAGCATTTCCAAACTCAGCATCCCCTTTTCTTGGACGGACCTACCACACCGTGTCTCCCCATCTGAAGCCCATGTGCGGGAAAAAAGGGAGGTGCTCATCTGGAGTAAACGAGGGGATGCCCCCCCAAGGGGCTAGGGGCGAAACCGAGAGGGTCAGTTGTCCTTCATGATTCAAAGCATCCCACACCTTCAGGGCGTGGCTAGTGGTGGGTGTAGTATGCTCTGGTAACCCACGGTTTTCCCTGGGAACTTAAGGTGCACGAGCCAAGTTTCTACCTGCTAGATATTTTTCTAGGGGGACCCATTTTTTTGATGTCACTCCATGGTGCCAGTCTAGCAACCGCTGTAGGGCAATTGTCTCAGGATATTCACGTATATTAGGTACCCCCTGACCTTTTTAGTCTTTGCAGGGTGCGAAAGGCTAGGGATGTGTTTCCACCATGCCATATATATCTTAAGAATTAGCTATTGAGGGTTGAGAAGAAGGATCTAGGGAGAAAGATATGCACCATTTGTAGGTAGAAGATAATTCATGGTAGGACATTCATTTTTAACACACTGACTCGGCCCATCTATGAGATTGTTGTTTTGTCCCATTTTTTAAGATCTGCTTTGATAGTATTAAGTAGTGGAGCATAGTTCATTGTATATAGTTGACAGTTAGAGGGGGGAAGGTGAATACCTAAGTATTTCAAAGAGGTCTTACACCATGTGAATGAGAAGGAGGATTGCAATAGAGTCTTTAAGTCCTCTGAGATGATCAGGGGTAGAGTTGAGCGAACCCGAACTGTAAACTTTGGGTTCGTACCGAACTTTGGGGTGTCTGTGACCCCGGACCCAAACCCGGACATTTGAAAAAAAGTTTGGGTTTGAGTTCTGGGTTCGGGTATTTGATCACACATGTTGAATAGCTGCAGGGCAGCCAATCAACAAGCGTTTCACTGGTTTGCCCTTAGAAGCCATCACAGCCATGCCTCCTAATGGTATGGCTGTGATTGGCCAGTGCATCATGTGACCCAGCCTCTTTATAAGCTGGAGTCACTTAGTGCTGCATGTCACATGCTCTCTGGTTAGTGTAGGGAGAGGATGCTGCCGGTGCTGTGAGGGTCAGATTGCAGATAGATAGATAGGTAGAGATTACTACTACTACTGCTTTTAGGGACAGATTGCAGATCTCATCCTGCATTACAGAACAATCTGACTGGACTAGGTAGAGTCTACTGCTTAGAGGGACAGATTATTCTTCTAAAATCATCTCTAGTTCTATAGGGTCAGGTTCCTGCTGTTGCTGTAAGGGACAGATCATTGTTCTAAAATCATTTTGCAGCCCTCGAGCACTTTCCAGGACTATTTTACAGTCATTTTTGTGCCGAAAAGTTTGGGTCCCCATTGAATTCAATGGGGTTCGGGGTTTGGGGTAAAGTTTGGGTCAAGCTCGGTACCGAACCCGGACTTTTTCCCGAAGTTCGGCCGAACCCACCGAACCCGAACATCCAGGGGTTCGCTCAACTCTAATCAGGGGTAGTATTTCGGATTTGTGATAATTAATTTTAAAATCTGAGACCTCGTTGAAGGTTTGTAACTCTGCCATGATGTTAGGAAGCGAGATCAGCGGGTCTGAGACATAAAATAGCACGTCATCCACGTAGGTGGACAATTTGTGTTCCATGGGTCCCACTCTCAGCCCCCTAATACTGGGATTCAGTCTTATCATGCTCAGCATGGGCTCAAGGGTGATCGCAAAAATCAAGGGGGAGAGCGGGCATCCGTGCCTCGTGCCGTTACAAATGGGAAACGAATCAGAGAGTGCTCCGTTTACCCTAACTCTGGCTTTGGGGGAGCCATATAAGGATGCCATCCAGGTGAGCATGCTAGGCCAGAGGCCTAATCTAACCAACACCTTTTTTAAGTAAGTCCAGTCCACCCTGTCAAAGGCCTTCCCAGCATCAGTTGACAGTAGTACACAGGGTGGCTAGTCAGGGTGCTGTTGGGCCCAATGTATTAGCTGAATGGCACAATTTGAATTATCCCTCGCCTCACTGCCCATGATGAAGCCAGCCTGATCAGGATGAATGACTGAGGGTAGAATAGGTTTGAGGCAATTAGCTAGGATTTTTGCTAGAATTTTAATATCATATTTAAAAGCAAAATCAGTCTATAGTTGGATCCTTCCCCTCCTTTGGCAGTACCGAAATGTTGGTGAGTAGGCCTTCCATAGGTATTACTGTCCCTTTAGTTAAGGCGTTAAAGTATGTGCGCATCGGTCCAGCTAATTGATGGTAGAAGTTCCGGTAATAGGCATTTGTGAAGCCATCTGGGCTTGAGCTTTTCCTATCGGAAGGCCTTTAATAACCGCCTCTAATTCTTGCGGACAGACTTGCTTCTCAAGTTGTTCGCTAACTTGGGAGGGGAGTTGGGGTGAGTGAGCCTCATCTAGGAAGCGCTGGATGATATCTATTTTCTGTTCTGGGTGTTGGCCAGGGAATGTCTCCGGAAGTCGGTAAAGCTGCGCATAATAGTTCCTAAAGACTGCGGCTATCTTGGAAGGATGGATCACAGGAGATCCTGAGGCGGTGTGCATCTTGTGGACATGACTAGTGGCCCTTTGTTGTTTGAGAGCTCTAGCTAGTAGCCTCCCACATTTTCTCCCATATTCATAAAATGTATGTGATAAGTGGATAGGTTGGGCCCTTATTTTAGCATCTAACAAGTTAGCGAGCAACTCGCGTAAGGTTCCGAGACTCTCAGTCAGCTCTAGTGTTAAAGTGTGTTTGTGTTGAAGCTCGGCCGTTTGTATCTTTTGCAATAAGTTTTGCAACTCTGCCTCCCTGGCTTGTTTCAGCTGGGAACTTTGGGAGATGAGCTCCCTTCATACCACCGCTTTATGTCCATCCTAAATGGACACCTCCCCAACATCTGGAGTGTTATTCTCCACAAAATAATGAGATATTAAATCTGATATTTGTTTACGAGCTACTACATCATCAAGGACGTTCTCATTCAGCCGCCAGGTCCAAGGCTTCCTATCATAGGATAAGGGGAGTAAAGTAATGGAGACTGGGGTATGATCAGATATTGTCAACAATTCGATCGATGCACCAGAGAGAGACTCCAGCGAATGCTGGTCCATCAGTAATCCAACATATCTCTTGATTATCAACATTAATGTTATGCATATCTACCAGGCATCGATACCATCTAGCTAAGATTTTAGCATTTCTTTCTTGATGTTTAGCTGATAAAGATAATTTATGTGTTAGAAAAAGTGACTTTTCCCATTCTAAGAGGGAAATTGACACCCCTAACTCATTTTCCCATTTAGTTATATACGTTAATTCTTTACAGGAATGTTTAGGGAGTAAACATTTATAAATAAAAGATAGAACATGGGTTGGTTTCTGTTCTTGTATTATTAATCATTCAAATTCTGTTATTGGTCTATCTAATGGGGTATTTTGTGCTAGGAAATGGATGTATTTGTGAATCTGATGGTATTGCATCCATTTAGAATTATACTCAGAACCCCAAAAGTCTGGATGAGTCTGGACGAGTCTTACATTCTCGTAACTATACCATTTAAAAAAAAATGATGCGTCTACCGCCAGTGGAAATTCTGGATTCAAGAATAAAGGTGTAATAGGACCAATCTGGGTTGATAACAGCTATTTTTTCAATAATCAATCTCAGTGTCGAAAAGACAAAAAGTGGCAGGTCCCTCATGATAGTTATCATGATCGATAATTAGGAGCGATCCATGGTAATGATTTAAATTTCATGGCGGTAATATTTTCTTCTAGTGTCCCCCATTGTTATTTTGTTATTTTAAGAGGCTGCGCTAATCCTCATATATTGACATGAGAGAAATCCACATTTGCAAAAACAAATGGCTGCAATAAAAGTCCATATGATGAAAACGTAAATCACAGTTCATGAATTCAAGTCTCTATACAATTCGAAATCACCACAGTGAGCTCTCTGCAATCCCAAAAAAATGACACCACTAGTGAATCCTCCACCGCTTTAACAGGTTTCTCCTTACCAGAAAGACTGGACCTCTTAATCACAGGAGGTCAGTCTCCCTTGTGGTCTCTCCACCCAGCCAAGGTGTATTCAGCATTAGCTATGGGATCTTCCGGTATCTCCTATATCCAATATGTGTCACCTCTCGGGATAAGAACAAAGGCTCCCCTAGTGTAAATCCATGTACAATATTTAATAAAAATAGTAATCACTCACAGTTAGAGTTGAGCGAACACCTGGAAGTTCGGGTTCTGCTGGTCCGTCCGAACTTCGGGACAAAGTCCGGGTCCGGGTCCGGACGGAACCCGAACGATCGCACGGACCTCGGAAACAAGAATAGGGCTCTCCACTGTGTATAACCTATATCCTCTATGGCCTTCTAGGGTATCGATTACGACTTATGTGGAACCGACCCACCTCTCTGGTGTTCCCTCTGACTGGAGGACACTAATTCTCCAGGTCAGAAAGACCATTCCTCTTTGGACAATTTCGCCACCTCCTAAGTGATCACCACAGTAAAAAAACCCTAACGTCTCTCGAGTGACACCACTAAAGCTTAACATATCTCTGAACTTAAGTACTTGACACTAAATGCAAAAGTAGTATACCTGAAAATAACGTCGGTAAACAAAAACGTTTACACCTAAA
>BLSH010176541.1:220760-239691 GCA_018402905.1 Glandirana rugosa | reverse complement strand
AAGATAAAAATAGTAAAACAGCATAGACAGTAGAATGAATCTATCTGTACATCACCGCTCTTCACACACAGTTTCACTCTTCACACACAGTTTGCAGATGTTTGAAGAACAGTGATATTATATCACTGATATGATATCACTGTTCTTCAAACATCTGCAAACTGTGTGTAAAGAGCGGAACCATATGCCTGTTCTTCTCTATGCTGTAGTTTCACACACAGATTCCAGATGTTTGAAGAACAGGTGTATGGTTCCTCCCCGGTTTTAGGTAAAGTGTTCTAAACTATTTCCAGATGTGTGCAGAACAGATGTTCTGTGTGAAGAACAGATGTTCTGGTGCAGAACAGTTGTTCTGTGTGAAGAACAGATGTTGACTTATTAGTGGCTATAATAAAAGTGACACAGACTAAACAGATGTGTGAAGAACAGATGTTGACTTATTAGCGGCTATAATAAAAGTGACACAGACTAAACAAATGTGTGAAGAACAGATGTTCTGTGTGAAGAACAGATGTTCTGTTTGCAGAACAGACGTGCACTTATTCACGGTTTCATTAAAAGTGACACACAGACTTTAAATAAGTTTGCAGAACAGATGTGCACTTATTCCCGGTTTCATTTAAAGTGACACGCAGACTTTAAATAAGTTTGCAGAACAGATGTGCACTTATTCCCGGTTTCATTTAAAGTGACACACAGACTTTAAATAAGTTTGCAGAACAGATGTTCACTTATTCCCGGTTCCATTTAAAGTGACACACACATTTTGCAGAACAGTGATATGGGTTTTCCCGGCTTATTTATACTTTTTTGACACAGTTTGAAGATGATTTTAGAACAGTTCTATGGCCTCTACTGTTAATTAATACTTTTCAGACCCATTTTGAAGATGATCTCCATTTTTGCTTTTTTTAGGTTTTTATTTTTTAAAAAATATTTAAAGTTATTTCCCTGTCCCCATTTCTTTGTAGGTCACTTGTCCCACCCTTACCCCCATTTCCTTCCTTTTGCAGACCTCTAGGACCTTCCAGGACTATTTTACAGCCATTTTTGTGCCTAAAAGTCCGTGTCCCCATTGATTTCAATGGGGTTCGGGGTCCGGGACAAAGTTCGGGTTCTGTCTGGACCCGAACCCGGACTTTGTCCCGAAGTTCGGCCAAACCAGCAGAACCCTGACTTCTAGAAGTTCGCTCATCTCTATTTATGAGGGCAAAGACAGTCACGTAGAGCCGGAAGGATGCCCAGACTACATAGGGAGCGCTGGCAAGATTGTGTGGAGCTTGGTGTCACCCTTATTCGGAAAGGGGTACCACTTGTACGTGGACAATTATTACACAAGCATGCCACTTTTTAGTCACTTGGCACCATGCGACTTAATCGCCGGGGCTTCCCCCAACTGCTTGTAGATTCCTGTCTTAGACAGGGGACAGAGACTGCTTGAAGTGTAATCATTTGCTCACAATGAAGTGGAGGGACAATCGGAATGTTTTCATTCTGACCTCCCTTCATGCAGATACGACCGTCCAAATTCCTATGGCGAATGTTGTTATAGAGAAACCCCTCTGTGCCCACGATTAGAGTTGAGCGGACACCTGGATGTTCGGGTTCGTCTGGTTCGGCCGAACTTCGCGGAAAAGTTTGGGTTCGGTACCGAACTTGACCAGAACTTCACCCCGGACCCCGAACCCCATTGAAGTCAATGGTGACCCAAACTTTTGGGTACTAAAATGGCTGTAAATAAAGTTCTGGAAAGGGCTAGAGGGCTGCAAAAGGAAGCAAAATGGAGGTAAGGAGTAGAACAAGTGCCCTACAAACAAATATGGATAGGAAAATAACTTAAAATCACAAAAAAAAATAAACATGGGAGGAGGAGGTGGATGTGGAGTAGGAGCCTAGAGGTTGACTAGGCTGTGACCGTGGCAGTGTAGGTGGAAGTGGTGGTGGTGGCGGAGGAGGAGGAGGAGGTAGCCAACACTGTTATTTGTTTGTTTGTTTTTTTTTCTAATTGGGGTAGCCCCCAAAATATTGAGACATATTAAAAAAAAAAAACAAGTATACCAATGGCTGTGTGAGGCCGGTCTAAATGTCTATTCTGCACAAGGTACAGACAAGTCTTGTGGGATCCATGCCTGGTTCATTTTAATATACGTTAGCTTGTCCACGTTGGCGGTGGACAGGTGGCTGCGCTTGTCTATGATAACACCCCTGCTGTGCTAAACACACGTTCAGACAATACACTGGCTGCAGGGCAGGCCAGCACCTCCAAAGCATAAAGGACAAGCTCAGGCCATGTGCCCAATTTGGAGACCCAGAAGTTGAATGGGGCAGACCCATCAGTCAGTACGTGTAGGTATGTGCACACATTAGGGAGAGGTTCCTGTTGGTGCTCTGAGGGAGAGTTTATAGTTCTAAAACCATCTACTACTGCATTAGGGAGAGGTTCCTGTTGGTGCTCTGAGGGAGAGTTTATAGTTCTAAAACCATGTCCTACTGCATTAGGGAGAGGTTCCTGTTGGTGCTCTGAGGGAGAGTTTATAGTTCTAAAACCATGTCCTACTGCATGAGGGAGAGGTTCCTGTTGGTGCTCTGAGGGAGAGTTTATCGTTGTAAAACATCTACTACTGCATTAGGGAGAGGTTCCTGTTGGTGCTCTGAGGGAGAGTTTATCGTTCTAAAACCATCTACGACTGCATTAGGGAGAGGTTCCTGTCAGTGCTGTGAGGGGGAGATTATTGTTCTAAAATCATCTCATCCTGCAGTAGGGACAGGTTCCTGTCGGTGCTGTGAAAGACAGATTATCGATTGTTCTAAAATAATCTCATACTGGTGTAGGGAGAGGTTCCTGCTGCTGGTGTGAGCGGTGCATTTCTTGCACAAAAATAAAAAGTGCATAAAAAATTATTATTCTTTTTTTTTTAGTATTAATAAATAGTGCTACATAGTACATTTGTGTCCAGAATGAGGAGAGCGTCAAACAAGGGACGTGGTCGTGGTCATGGTGCTGCTGGTGTTGGTGGTGTTGCTGAAGCTCCTGTTGCAAGGAGAGGAGGTGGTCGATCTGTGCCAGCTACACGCACAAGTGAAACACCTTCCTCAGGTAGCCGACGGAACCTTCAACGTTATATGGTAGGCCCGAATGGCACTCAACGAATGGTGAGGCCAGAACAAGTACAGGCGATAGTAGATTGGGTGACTGACAATGCCTCCAGTTACTTCACATTGTCTCCCACCCGGTCCCTTGATGAAAGCTGAGAGTTGGCACCTGAACCCCATCTGTCTTTCACCTCAGCCCTTTGTAAATCAGCCAAGCATTCTGAGCCCCAAGTCATGCAACAGTCTCTTATGCTTTTTGATGACTCGGCTGGTGTGCTTTCCATGGGCCATCCACATAGCCCTGCCGCAGAAGTGGAAGACATTGAGTGCACTGATGCCCAACCACTTCTGTTGCAGGATGAGGACATGGAAACACCACAGCAGCACGTCTCTGATGATGACGAAACACAGGTGCCAACTGCTGCGGCTTTCCTCAGTGTGCAGACTGACAAGGAGGGCAATGGTGAAGGGTCGGTGGAAGATGATGTGGAGGATGATGAGGTCCTAGACCCCAGATGGAATGAAGGTCATGCGAGTGACGTGTGCAGTTTGAGGAAGAGGTGGTGGTCACACAGAGGCAGCAGCACAGCAAAAGAGGAAGCAGGTTGCAAAAGCGGAGCGAGCGTCCCTGAGACAGTATGCCTGCTACTACCCACCGCACCCAGGGACCTAGCACATCAAAGGCAGCTCAAAGGCGTTCCCCGGCATGGCAGTTCTTCAGACAATGTGCTGACTACAAGACACAAGTGGTTTGCACACTGTGCAATGAGAGGCTGAAGCGAATCACAAATATTTTAAACCTGAGCACAAATTCCATGACCAGGCATCAAAACGCAAAGCACTTGCTGTAGTGGAATAAATCCAACAAAGGTCTCGGCCTCCTCCTGCTTCCTCTTCTGCTGCTGCCTCAGACTCTTCCTCCACCTCTACAGTGCCAGTGTCACCTGCCACCCAGCAAACAGACGATGTGACAGCAACGCCACCATGTCCACCACCGTCCCCAAGCATTTCCACACGGTCCCATGGAAGCTTACAGCTCTCCATCTCCCAAACACTGGAGAGAAAGAGGAAGTACCCCCCTACCCACCCGCGATCCCTGGCCCTGAATGCCAGCATTTCAAAATTCCTGGCCTATGAAATGCTGTCATTTCGTCTGGTGGACACGGACAGTTTTAAAAACCTGATGGCGGTGGCTGTCCCACAGTACATGGTTCCCAGCCGCCACTACTTTTCCAGACGAGCCATCCCTTCCCTGCACAAACAAGTCGGGGACGAGATCAAGTGTGCACTGCGCAACGCCATCTGTGGCAAGGTCCACAAAACCACTGATACGTGGACCAGTAAGCATGGGTAGAAATGCTATATCGCGCTAACTGCACACTGGGCAAATGTAGTGGTGGGTGGGCGCGAGGCGGCTAGCCGTTTGGCGCATGCACTTCCGCCACCGAGGATTGCAGGGCATTTCTCTTTGCCTCCTGTTGCCTCCTCCTCCTACTGCGCTTCCTCCTCCTCTACCACCTCCTCATCCGCTCAGCGTAACACCTTCACCACCAACTTCAGCACATCCAGGGGGAAACGACAGCAGGCTGTTTTAAAACTGATATGTTTGGAGGATAAACCCCACACTGCGCAGGAGCTGTGGACGGGCATTGAACAACAGACCGATGAGTGGTTGTTGCCCCTGAGCCTCAAGCCCGGCCTGGTGGTGTGTGATAATGGGCGAAATATCGTAGCAGCTCTGGGCCTAGCCGGTTTGACGCACATCCCTTGCCTGGCGCATGTGCTGAATTTGGTGGTGCAGAAATTTCTAAAAATCTACCCGGATATGTCAGAGCTGCTGCAGAAAGCGCGGGCCGTCGGTGCGTTATTCAAGTTAATTTTAAAATTCGAAAGCTCACCATATGTGTGGAGATCATTTAGTAAATTAGGTATAGTGGTTATTGGTTTAGATAAGAACAATAGGATGTCGTCCGCGAAGGCCGTTATTTTAAGCATCGGTCTTTCACGGGAATTCCGGATATGTCTGGGTTATCTTGTATTTTGCGGAGAAGGGGGTCAATTGTGAGGATAAAGACTAGCGGGGATAAGGGACAACCCTGCCTCATTCCATTGCGGATGGGGAAGGCGCCCGACAGGTGGCCATTTACTTTTACTCTAGCCTGGGGGCATGAGTATAGGCTTAGAATACAACCTAGCATGAAGTCTCCTAGTCCCAGGTTTTGGAGGACAGCTTCCATATAATCCCAGGCCACTCTGTCGAACACCTTCTCCGCATCCGTTGATAGGAAGAAACCCCTTGTGTCTGTTTTACGCATCCAGTAGTTGATATTGATTGCTTTAATCGTGTTGTCACGTGTTTCGCGTCCGGGGACAAATCCTGCTTGGTCAGGGGATACAAGGTCAGGTATAAATGGGAGTAATCTATTGACTAAGATTTTTGCAAATAACTTAATATCTGAATTCAATAGTGAAATGGGCCTATAGTTAGTGACCTGTGTGTTGTCTATGTGAGGTTTCGGTATAACTGTAATATGGGCCTCTAAGAGATCAGTAGGAGGGTTTGGGGTTTGGGCTAAGGAATTAAATGCTTTCAGAAAGTTGTTAGTTAAGATATCAGAGAAAGTCTTATAGTAGATATTAGGGAGGCCGTCGAGACCTGGGTTTTTGCCAGGTTTGGATGAGTGGAGAGCGGTGGTAAATTCTTGTGACGTGATAGGTTTTTCAAGGGATTCTATGTCCGCTTCTGAGAGTTTAGGGAGATGTAAAAAGCATAGGAAATCTGTTAATTTTTGTTTACGGTGATGCTTTTGGGAAATGGATTGTGCCTGAGATGGGAGATTATAGAGTTTAGAATAGTAGTGTACAAAAGTTTTAGCTATGTCTCCGGTGCGTGTTTGTTTAACACCTTTGCAGTCTTGGATCTGGGAAATTTTATTTTGGGCTCTTTTCTCTTGTAGCATTCTGGCTAGGAGCTTGCCACTCTTATTTGCATGTTCATAAAAAAATTTAGATGATAGAATATAATTACGCCTTATTCGCTTGCCTAATTCATTTAGTAGTTCTTTTCTAGCTTGGATTAGGTCATTGTATGTTGTGACTGTCTTGGAGCGTTTATGTGCGTTTTCAAGTAGTCTTTTGTGCTAGAAGAGATATAAGGTGACCTCTGATAACGCATTTGTGCGCTAGCCAGATGTTTAATGCTGATGAGTCTGGTTTGCCGTTTGTAACGAAATAATCCTCGTGTGCTTTTGATTTGGGCAAGTATGGATGGGTCAGATAAAAGAAAGGGGTCGAGACGCCAGGATTTTTGAACAGCTTCGTATATAGGTAGTTTTAGGGATATTGTGATAGGATGGTGATCAGAGATCAGCATGGATTCGATAGTAGCCGAGTGGAGATATTTTAGGTCTTTCTGGGAGATGAAAAGATAATCAATACGTGAATATTTTGCATGAGGGGGCGAGTAGAACGTAAAATCTTTTGTGTCTGGGTGTAGGGTTCTCCAGGAATCATGAAGTCAGAGTAGGTTAAGTTGGTTTTTAATCTGTTTCAAAGCTTTGTAGGGGATAGAAGAAGAGCCTGAGGAAGAATCAAGATGAGGGTTGAGGGGAATATTTAGATCACCGCCCAGAATGACCATGCCTTCATGAAACGGGATAAGCATATCAAGAATTTGTCGAAAGAATGTAACCTGGTGGGAGTTGGGAGCGTAGAGGTTAACGAATGTTATGGGTTTAGAATGTAGTGTGCCCTTGAGGAAAAGGTGACGACCCTCAGGGTCAGCAAGTTGGTCTTTGAGGATAAATGGTAGGTTTTTATGTAAGAGGATTGCTACTCCCTTCGTTTTAGTTTTGTTATTAGAAGCTAGGAAAATGGAAGTGTAGTGTTTATTCGTTAGTTTAGGTGGTTTAGATTTTAAGAAGTGGGTCTCTTGTAGGAAAGCAACTTGAGCTTTATGTTTCTTGATTTCACCTAGGGTCAGAGTCCTTTTTTCAGGGGTGTTCAAGCCCTTAGTGTTAATGGAGATTATTTTAAGGGTTGTGGAGTTAGACATTTCGCTTGGTTTATGGTCGCAGAAGGTCTAGGGGGGTAATGAGGGGGATGTAGTGTGAAGAAAGGGAATTAGACTGTAGTTGATTTGGGGGTGAGTGGATTGAGAGGGGGGTTACCGAGGGTCAAGTGGGGTACGGCGTCTGAGCCGGCCCACTATGTAGAGCCTCTGAATGAACAGTCCGGCTAGACCGGACTGAGGGAGGAGTTGGTGGTCTGTAGCACGGGGAGGAACCAGGGCATACCTCAGGGAAGAATAGTGTTGGAAGAGTGGAGAGCATAGTAATCAGTGCAGATAATTAGTTGGGCAAAGTGACCATCATGAATCATAACAATATAAAACAGCCTAGTAATAGAGAGATAATGGTTTGGTACATTACCTCTATGCGAGGTAGATCTCAACGAAACAAACAGATAACAGTTAGAACAATAAAAGAGATACACCTTTTAACCTTTAGGGAGTAAGAGTCTGCAGACATGGAGGTTAATGTAAGCAGGTTAGTTGTAAGGTGGCATAAGTTGATCCAGGGGGGGAAATAACATAGACGTCAGATGACTGGTCTTCAGGGGGTAGCCCCCACAGGGTTAGTTGAAGTCTAAAAATCCTAGACTCTTCTTCAGATATTCCATCCGCCTATGTTAACGAGGATTCGTGTTTAATATAGTTAATGCAGGAGGTAGTAGTGCGTCGGCATCCGGTGTATGGTGCCCAAGATGTGGGGTTGGGAAGTAGTGACATTAGGGACATTGTAGTGTAGCTCGATAACAATCCTTGACGTTCGTCTTTAAGGATTATAATATGACACAAAGGGTTATTCAGGTAGTGGATGGATGTATCCAAACGATCTGCGTAGTGGGGGAGGGCCTGCATTATTTAGAAATGTCTTCGGTCGTTGGCTGCTGCGAACGATCGAGTTTGTATAATGAAGAGGAGAAGTAGGCGAACGGGTTGACGAACGTTCTCCAATGGGAACAGACTGGCGAGATGTGAATAGGGCGGTCTGCATTGGGGCAGTAGGAAGTAACGTAGAGTAAAAGATGAACGAAAGGTGGATATGCTGAGATATAGATTCGTTGAGTAAAGAGCGGTGAGGAGGGGCAAAGCAGGTAGGGGAGAATTATTCATAGAGGCAGAGCCAATATTGGAAAGTTACCATCTGGAAATGTATAGGGTTTATTCACCGACAGGCTGTATTGGGTTAGGTCGGTCCTCGTCGGCCGCCCGATCTCCTCGATCTCTTCGATAGGGAGTTGTATTGATGCGTCTGCGTGGAGTGCGTTGCTCCAATTGGTGAGGGACAAGCTCTTTCCAGTGTTCGGGTATGACGAATTCACGGTACCACTCTGGAACAGGAATTTCTGGAAGGCCAGTAAAGCTGAAGAATTGAGGAAGATCCGCTGGGGTATGTAGTGTGAACGATCGTCCTTGAACAGTAACACAGACCGAACGGAAAACGCCACTTGTAGACAATGTGTCTTTCTCTCAATGCCGCTAGAATAGGGCGCAAAGCCCTGCGGTGGTTCAGGGTGATTTGAGATAAATCTTGGTAAATCTTGATTTCCGAGCCATTAAATTGAATTTCTTCTTGGTCTCTAACTCTCATGGCTACTTCCTCTTTTAATTTGAAGTCCATAAAGCAGCAAATGATATCTCTGGGAGGATCTCCCTCTCTTCCTCTAGGCCTGAGTGCTCTGTGTGCTCTCTCAAACTCCACAGGGGTGTCTGCTGGCCTTTCAGTAAGGTTATTGAAGAGCGATTGAAGTGCTAAGGGGATTTGATCGTGTTTGACCGATTCTGGGATACCTCTTATCCTTAGATTCCATCGTCTGCCTCAATTATCGAGGTCCTCCAGCCTTCTTTGCATCTCGATCAAGTGGTACTGGAAGCGTGTGCTATGTGTTTGGAGCTCCCGGATATCTTCCACGTGGCGCTCGGCAGCTCTTTCTACTTCCTCCATCCGATCCGAAATTCCTCGTATCTCATCCTTCAGGTCTGTAACTGTATCAGATAGAGCTCCTTTGATGTCGGATGCTATTGATTGGAGGTCTGACATCTTAGGCATCTGTTGGATGAGGGAGAGGAGAGTGTCCTGGTCCGAAGGAGTTGTTAAGCTGTTTGAGCTTTCAGCATGCTTCCTTGCGGCAGCCATATTTAGGGAGGCTGACCGTGGAGAGGAGGCCGAAGATGAAGTAGCCGGCTGAGAACGAAACAGATCTGGCAGATTGCGGCTCTGTTGAGTGTGAGGGGTGTTCGTGAAAGGCAGTTGCCGTCCTATTTTGCCCATCGTGGGTGAATGCTCGCTTATGAGAACTTTTTCTCCCCCAAGGTGCCGGAGCTCCTAGATTAGGCGACCACCTTGCCCGCGTGCTCAGCCACGCCCCCAACACCCACTATTTTAATCTGTAGGGCCTATAATGTTTGGGGGTTCAAAGTAATTTTCTAGCAAAAAAAAAATATTTTTTCATGTAAACAAAAAGTGTCAGCAAAGACTTGGTGGTTCAAGTGATTAGAAGAGTGGGTGATGTTGGGCATAAAATGCAAGGACAGTTCAAACCCCCCCCCAAATGAAACCCATTTTGAAAAGTAGACACCCCAAGCTATTTTCTGAGAGGCATGTTGACTCCATGGAATATTTTTTTTGTTTGTCAAAAGTGAATGAAAAATGACAAAAAAAAAAATTACACAAAGTTGTCACTGAAATTATATATTGCTCACACATGCCATGGGTATGTGTGGAATTGCACCCCAAAATAAATTCTGCTGCTTCTCCTGAGTACGGGGATACCCCATGTGTGAGACTTTTTGGGAGCCTAGCCGCGTACAGGACTCCGAAAACCAATCACCGCCTTCAGGATTTCTAAGGGAGAAAATTTATGGCTTCACTCCTCACTACCTATCCAGGTTTCGGAGGCCATGAAATGCCCACATAGCAAAAAAAAATTTTTTTGTTTGTCATAAGTAGAGATGAGCGAACTTCTAGAAGTCCGGGTTCTGCTGGTTCGGCCGAACTTTGGGACAAAGTCCGGGTTCGGGTCCAGACAGAACCCGAACTTTGTCCCGGACCTCGAACCCCATTGAAATCAATGGGGACACTGACTTTTAGGCACAAAAATGGCTGTAAAATAGTCCTGGAAGGTCCTAGAGGTCTGCAAAAGGAAGGAAATGGGGGTAAGGGTGGGACAAGTGACCTACAAAGAAATGGGGACAGGGAAATAACTTTAAATATTTTTTAAAAAATAAAAACATAAAAAAATCAAAAATAGAGATCATCTTCAAAATGGGTCTGAAAAGTATTAATTAACGGTAGAGGCCATAGAAATGTTCTAAAATCATCTTCAAACTGTGTCAAAAAAGTATAAATAAGCCGGGAGAACCCATCACTGTTCTGCAAAATGTGTGTGTCACTTTAAATGAAACCGGGAATAAGTGCACATCTGTTCTGCAAACTTATTTAAAGTCTGTGTGTCACTTTAAATGAAACCGGGAATAAGTGCACATCTGTTCTGCAAACAGAACATCTGTTCTTCACACAGAACATCTGTTCTTCACACATCTGTTTAGTCTGTGTCACTTTTATTATAACCGCTAATAAGTCAACATCTGTTCTTCACACATCTGTTTAGTCTGTGTCACTTTTATTATAGCCGCTAATAAGTCAACATCTGTTCTTCATACAGAACAACTGTTCTGCACCAGAACATCTGTTCTTCACACAGAACATCTGTTCTGCACACATCTGGAAATAGTTTAGAACACTTTACCTAAAACCGGGGAGGAACCATACTACAGCATAGAGAAGAACAGGCATATGGTTTCGCTCTTCACACACAGTTTGCAGATGTTTGAAGAACAGTGATATTATATCACTGATATGATATCACTGTTCTTCAAACTTATTAGCGGCTATAATAAAAGTGACACAGACTAAACAGATGTGTGAAGAACAGATGTTCTGTGTGAAGAACAGATGTTCTGTGTGAAGAACAGATGTTCTGTTTGCAGAACAGATGTGCACTTATTCACGGTTTCATTAAAAGTGACACACAGACTTTAAAGAAGTTTGCAGAACAGATGTGCACTTATTCCCGCTTTCATTTAAAGTGACACACAGACTTTAAATAAGTTTGCAGAACAGATGTGCACTTATTCCCGGTTTCATTTAAAGTGACACACACATTTTGCAGAACAGTGTTATGGGTTCTCCCGGCTTATTTATACTTTTTTGACACAGTTTGAAGATGATTTTAGAACAGTTCTATGGCCTCTACTGTTAATTAATACTTTTCAGACCCAGTTTGAAGATGATCCCCATTCACCTCCATTTTTGCTTTTTTATGTTTTTATTTTTTTTTTAAATATTTAAAGTTATTTCCCTGTCCCCATTTCTTTGTAGGACACTTGTCCCACCCTTACCCCCATTTTCCTTAAAATTACCAGAACCCCGGACCCGAACCCGGACTTTTTTTGAAAAGTCCGGGTTCGGGTCTGGGTCCCGGACACCCCAAAGTTCGGTACGGACCCGAACTTTACAGTCCGGGTTTGCTCAATTCTAGTCATAAGTGAATGAAAAATGACAAAAAAAAATTACACAAAGCTGTCAATAAATTATATATTTCTCACATGCCATGGATATATGTGGAATTACACCCCAAAATACACTCTGCTGCTTCTCCTGAGTATGACAATACCAGATATGTTAGTCTTTTTAGGAGCCTAGCCGCGTACGGAACCCCAAAATCCAATCACCACCTTCAGGCTTTCTAAGGGCATAAAATGGTGATTTTACTCCTCAGTGACTATTACGGTTTTAGTGGGCCCTGAAATGTCAAGGTAGCACAAACCCCCCCCAAATTACCCCATTTTGGAAAGTAGACACGCCAAGGTATTTGCTAAGTGGTATGGTGAGTATTTTGCAGCTCTCATTTGTTTTGGAAAATGAAGAAATAAACTGATTTTTTTTTTTTTTTTACTTTTTTCAAATTTCAAAACTTTGTGACAAAAAGTGAGATCTGCAAAATACTCAATGTGCCTCTCAGCATATAGCTTGGAGTGTCTTCTTTCCAAAATGGGGTCATTTGGGAGGGTTGTGCTATCTGGGCATTCCATGGACTCCAAAACTGTGATAGCGAGTGAGGAGTAAAATCACCTTTTTACGCACTTAGAAAGCCTGAAGGCGGTGATTGGTTTTTGGGGTCCAGTACGCGGGTAGACTGCCAAAAAATCTCACATATGTGGTATCCTTGTATTCAGAAGAAGCAGCAGAATGGATTTGTGGGTGTAATTTCACATATACCCATGGCATGTTCAAGCAACATATCATTTAGTGATGACTTTGTGGGGAAAAAAAATTGCCATTTCCTCTAAACTTGTGGCAAAATATAAAATATTCCATGGACTCAACAATCCTCTCAGCAAATAGCTTGGGGTGTTTACTTTCCAAAATGGGGTCATTTGGGCGGGTGCTATCTGGGCATTTTGTGGCCTCCAAAACTGAGATAGGTATTATGAGGTGAAGGCATACATTTTTGCCCTTAGAAATCCTGAAGGCGTTGATTGGTTTTTCAGGTCCCGTGCGCCGATAGGCTCCCAAAAAATCTCACACATGGGGTATCCCCATATTAAGGAGAAGCATATGTGAGCAGTATATAATTTCAGTAACAACTTTGTGTATTTTTTTTTTTGTTATTTTTCAATCACTTATAACAGAAAAATAAAATAGTCACTGTGCTCAACATGCCTCTCAGCAAATTCCTTGGGGTGTCTACTTTCCAAAATGGGGTCATTGGGGGGGGTTACTGCCCCTCCATTATAGCAACTCAGGAAGTGAGATAGGCAGTCCTAAAATAAAGCTGCGTAAATTCCAGAAAATGTACCCTAGTTTGTAGACGCTATAACTTTTGCGCAAACCAATAAATATACGCTAATTTACTTTTTTTTACCCAAATGCATTTTGGCAAAAATTTATGACCAAAATTTAGTTTATTGTATTTTTGTGATAGCATAAAGTTGAAAATATTTTTATTTTTTCAAAATTTTTGTTCTTTTTTTGTTTATATTGCAAAAAATAAAAAGCAAAAAAGTGAACAAATACCACCAAAAGAAAGCTCTATTTGTGGGGAAAAAAGGACACAAATATCGTTTGGGTACAGCATTGCACGACCGTGCAATTACCAGTTACAGCGACGCAGTGCCAAATTGAAAAAAGTGCTCCGGTCCTAAAGCTGGAAATCCTTCCGGGGCTGGAGTGGTTAAAAGGGGCAATACATGGTATGAAGTTAAATTTTGGTCTCATCACTCCAAATGACTTTGTGCCAGAAGGTTTGAGGTTTGTCCCTGTGCTGTTTGGCATATTGTAAGCGGGATACTTTGTGGCATTTGTGGCTTTCTTCTGGCGACTGGACCATGCAGCCCATCTTTCTTCAAGTGCCTTCTTATTGTGCATCTTGAAACAGCCACACCACATGTTTTCAGAGAGTCCTGTATTTCACCTGAAGTTATTTGTGGGTTTTTCTTTGCATCCCTAACAATTTTTTTGGCAGTTGTGGCTGAAATTTTAGTTGATCTACCTGACCGCGGTTTGGTTTCAACAGAACCCCTCATTTCCACTTCCTGATTAACGTTTGAATACATTCTCCATTCCTTGGATATATTTTTATATCCCTTTCCTGTTTTATACAGTTCAACTACCTTTTCCCGCAGATCCTTTGACAAATCTTTTGCTTTCCCCGTGACTCAGAATCCAGAAACGTCAGTGCAGGACTGGATGAAAGATGCAAGGGTCTGTCAGAAGTCCAGAACCTCATTGACCTTTTATACACACACACTACTTACAAGCAAACAGATCACAGGTGAGGATGGTTACCTTTAATAGCCATTCAAACCCCTTTGTGTCAACTTGTGTGCATGTTATCAGGCCAAAATCACCAGGGTATGTAGACTTTTGATCAGGTTCATTTGGGTAGTTTCTGTTGTCATTATGATTTAAAAAGAGTAAACACAGTTGATTGATAATAAATGGCTTCAGCCAAACACTGACCATGTGTGAAAGAAATGTTTTTGTGTTATCAGTCATTCTTTGCAAAATGGCCAAGAAATCATCAATTTTGCCAGGGTATGTAATCTTATGAGCGCAACTGTATATATATACTGTAAATAAAGGAGAGTAAGAACTATATGTAAATATCTAGACCTTTAATCATGGAAATGTGTTATATCCCATTCAAAATTCAAGCCAAATGAAATGCGGGTATTAAAATGAAAAATCCAGAAGACTTCTCTCTTGCATCAAAGCCTAAACCCCCCCCCCCCCTCTCTTGGGCACGCTAACTTTCTCCAAAATCTGGACCCCCCACTGCAGAGGTGTCCCCATCATGATATTCATTAAAGTGGCGGGCGACGTTTGTGGATTGTTTTTTCTCAATGCTGGATAGATGCTCATAGAATCTGTCCCTAAGTCATCTAGTTGTGCATCCAATGTACTGTACATTACACAGCTTGCATGTAATAATGTATACAACATACCTAGTATTACAATTATAAAATGACTGCAATCTGTGTTCTCTAGCAGCAGAATAGGAACGTACAACCTCTCCCTTCATAATATGTCTACAACACAATCAACTACACGCACCACAGCTATAATTTCCCCTGAAATGTAGCCATGCAGTTGACTGCATTTTGCTTGGGTTAAAAAAACTTGGTGATAAAAAGTTGGCAAGCGTGGGAGCCCTCCTGGATACCATCTTTCATGAGATTGGCACAAATCCGATCCTCCGAAAGAATGGGAAGATACCTGTGTACAATTCTCCTTATATCCTTGAATTTCAAACTAATGGTGTACTGAGAGTGGGTTGCTCTTTATTAAAACTCTTATGTTTCCTCTTACAATTACCGCGCCCAACACCTCTGAGTAAATCATCCCTGTTTTTAGAGCTAGCAATGAACATGGCCCTATCTAACACCCATCTAGGATATCCTCTTTGTATAAAGCATGTATATAGAGCCTGAGACTTTAAAACATGATCAGATTTTTGTCATGTTAGTGCTCGATGCCCCGAGATGGATAGATTTCAGAAATCAATAGAACGTGATCTTATTTCATTGGCTTCACAATCTCTAGTTGGCATGAATACTAAACGGGATAATTTATCTAATAGAGAGAGAAAAGCTCCTAAAAATCTGGAAGAGGATCCCTCCATTATGATCAGAAATTCAGATAAAAAAAATTGAAACTCTAGTGTCTACAATAGACAAAGAGAAACTCCTTTGGATTGATGCAGACACAACCAGTTGCAGTACAAAAAAGTATCAATAAATGTATTACTAAAGTAAAATTGTACATAAAGATAAGACAAAAAGGTATTGTATAAAATATCAACACAAGGCCGATGGGCCATAACTGTTTGTCATACCAAACTTGCATGTGGCTGAATTCCGTGGCCATAAATAACGGGAGACAATGGGGACTGGTCATAGGATATTCCAAACGTGCAGACCTGACATGTTTCGGACTGCTAATGGTCCTTCTTCAGAGGTATGAGAGTTTGGAAAAATATGATTCTCATAATCTATTGGAAAATCCAGACTGGTATCTCAAAGTCCACTATCGAAACCTATTCCAAATTTTTTTTACAATCTAGTGGACAATGCATATCATAATAGGGTAATCAAAAAGGAAACCTGAGAGTTTATAAGAACCACACACCCATGTGAAGCGACCTTTTATGCACTTCCTAATTTGCACAAGGACTCCATTACCCCCCAGGGAGGCCCATCATTTCAGGAAAAGGCAGTCTCACAGAAAATCTTAGTAGGTTTGTGAACAGTTTTTTAAAACCACTGGTGGAGGAATTACCTTCCTTCACAAAAGATACCATCCATCTTCTACAGATGATGGGCGGCCTCCACATCGATGAGTCCACCATTTTGGTGGCCATCGACGTGGAGGCCTTATATAGCTCAATACCCCATGAAATAGGTCTATCTACCATCAGAAATCTCCTACAGAGAAGAAACCATCTTGCACAGGAAGTTAGGGAATGCATTGTTGAAGCCTTGGAGTTTATTTTAAAACACAACTTTTTTTCATTTTGTGGCTCCCACTACCTCCAGGTAGAGGGGGTTGCAATGGGAAAATGTTGCACCCCCTCTTATGCCAACCTGTACCTGGGGGAGTAGGAGAGACTGCTTTTTTCAGGTGGGGATGCATCGGTGTACACATGCCACACCCTTGCATGGCCTTAGTACATCAACAACACCCTCATCCTCTGGAGCGGTTCAGTTAATTTGTTGAATCAATTTTTGAATTATATCAATGATGACAAGTTCAACCCATTCAACATGAGATTCATCGTGAATTTCAATTCAACACATATTACGTTCCTTGATTTGACAATACAAAAACATATGGATGGTCGCCTATCGGGTGACTTATTCAGAAAATCCACAGCAGGTACCACCATTCTGGGGGCTTCCAGCTTCCATTCGACATCACTGTAGAATTCTACCCCATATGGGCAATATATCCGTGCAAGAGGAAATTGTTCAGATGATTTCCTTTTTGGAAAGGAAGCAAAATTACTAAAAATGAGACTACAGTACGTGAGAGGGGATACTCCAACTCATGCCTTAGGAGAGCCTATAATAGAGCAAAACAAAAATCACAAAATGAACTTCTTTTTTCACAAAAAAAGAAACAAACTAGTGCACCTCTTAGGATAATCACAAAATTTAGTCAACAACATAGACAAATCCATGAAATCTATAAAAAGTACTGGCACCTACTAAGCATGGACCCCAAACTAGCTCAGTTTGCGACAGATTGTCCATTGATCACATATAAAAGAGCCCCATCATTAAGAGATAAATTAATCCACAGTGAGTTTCAAGCAACTAAAAATCCTAAACCAATAGCCACAGGTACATTCCCTTGTGGAAATTGTGGCTATTGCAAATATATGGATACACGAAAAAAATTACACTCCCCAATGGGGAAAAATTCTTAGCATGACACTTTGTTAACTGCCGTACTCAAGGTGTCATATACCGTATGACATGCGAGTGTGGCTGTTACTATGTCGGCAAAACGAAACTTGAATTTTGGCACCGTATTTATCGGCACATCACGAGTATAAACAAAAAGGACCCTGATCTTCCGCTGGGGAGACATAGTTCTCTAGTACAGGGTGAACTTATCCCCAAGGTAAAATTTCTAGCATTGGATCATCTCTATATGAGACCGAGAGGTGGGGATTTCAATAAAACACTATTGCAAAATTATAATAAAATGGATTTTTCAGTTGCAGTTCACCAAACCACCAGGCCTCATTGAAACGGTGAACTTTACTCCATTCTTACCTGGTTTTGTCACTGGGGTATGTGAAAAGAACTTATAAATACGTTAGCACTCTACTTTTGAATAAAATATATGTGGATATTTTTGAGCTTCATGGACAACATGTTTCCCTCTTTGTCCCTGTGTGTTTCATGCACATTTCTCATTGTTGTTTGCAGGTTGCCATATGTATACTTCCAAGTACCATCACCAGAGGTCCCCATTCTCAACATTGGGTATCTTTTCTTTTCTATATATATAAATATCTTTTATACACAGGCCCCCTCCCCATTTTGGGTACATCCCAGGCCAACACACAATATTGCTGCGGCTAGAGCCAATACAGCAGGAGTAGTTTCTCCTATGCTGGGGGAGCCTTGTCTGCGGGTTTAATGCAGTATCCTCATGCCCCTCTGATGGTGCTTGTGAAACACTTTGGACGCACCCAGAACACACAATCTGGGTATTGAGCATCTATTTTTGCCTTTCCCCTATTTTGGGAAGTACTTGGTGATGAGAAGGATCCCTGTGCGAACATTGTTTTTATCAGTTTGTAAGTATTTCTCTGTATTTCTCCTGCTATGTACTCTTTAAAACACATGATGGTTAACTGATATGTTGTTACTGTATGCAGCATTGAAAGTAATTATATGACAATGCGCATGCGCGGGACTTCCAAGAGGACGCCGTAGCTCGGAGCTCCCACCCGCTCCGGCCACACAAAGCACTGTACACTGGCTATCGCCAGCTCAGCCCTTCCCCACTGACTGGATTGGCATCCGCACACCCAGAGGCACTCCACCATATATCCGGGGTCCCCACCAAGAAGGAGGTGAGCCGTCAGCTGACATACAGCCTACAAGCTCCAGGCCCGTCCAATATGGCCGCTGCTTCTCTGCCACGCTGCAGCACAGCTGAGGAGGAATCCATAGCGGACCCTCCGGATGCCATTCAGGTTGCACAAAGGGGCACCTGCAACTCCAGTGAGTAATACTTTTCACCCGGCCACCTCACGGGCCTCCACGATCTCTCTCCTGGACAGAACAGTGGCAGAGCTCATACAATCTCCATTGCTACACTCCATGGATAGCTCACTGACATCTCCTCAGGGCTCCCTTTCGCCTACAGCTCACCCTCCTGACTTTTCCTCTCTTCTTTTTTTTTTAAACATTGGTTTTTATTAAGTTTTTCAAGTAAAAAGTACAACAGTACAGAGTATAAAAGTATAAAGTATAGAATATTGAGTATTGAATATAACATTGTGGGTAAGGAGGAGTCGACACGACGTCGCACCGTCTCTTCGTCGCCGGTATAACCTGCCCGGACCTCGAACATCCGACATACAGTCGACTGCCGAGTGGAGGAAGAACCACCCCTGGGGCCTATATACCACCTCACGGAGACCCACACGCCTACGGTTAGGTCAGTCACCCCTTCCCGACTCGACCGCTATC
>BLSH010176541.1:197044-210566 GCA_018402905.1 Glandirana rugosa | reverse complement strand
GTAACAACACTGAAGAAATGACACTTTGCTACAATGTAAAGTAGTGAGTGTACAGCTTGTATAACAGTGTACATTTGCTGTCCCCTCAAAATAACTCAAAACACAGCCATTAATGTCTAAACCTCTGGCAACAAAAGTGAGTACACCCCTAAGTGAAAATGTCCAAATTGGACCCAATTAGCCATTTTCCCTCCCCAGTGTCATGTGACTCGTTAGTGTTACAAGGTCTCAGGTGTGAATGGGGAGCAGATGTGTTAAATTTGGTGTTATCGCTCTCACTCTCTCATACTGGTCACTGAAAGTTCAACATGCTACCTCATGGCAAAGAACTCTCTGAGGATCTGAAAAAAAGAATTGTTGCTCTACATAAAGATGGCCTAGACTATAAGAAGATTGCCAAGACCCTGAAACTGAATTGCAGCATGGTTGCCAAGACCATACGATGGTTTAACAGGGCAGGTTCCACTCAGCCTCGCCATGGTCGACCAAGGAAGTTGAGTGCACATGCTCAGCGTCATATCCAGAGGTTGTCTTTGGGAAATAGACATACGAGTGCTGCCAACATTGCTGCAGAGGTTGAAGGGGTGGGGGGTCAGCCTGTCAGTGCTCAGACCATACGCCGCACACTGCATCAAATTCGTCTGCATGGCTGTCGTCCCAGAAGGAAGCCTCTTCTAAACAAGAAAGCCTGCAAACAGTTTGCTGAAGACAAGCAGACTAATGACATGGATTACTGGAACCATGTCCTGTGGTCTGATGAGACCAAGATACAAGTATTTGATGGTGTCAAGCGTGTGTAGTGGCAACCAGGTGAGGAGTACAAAGACAAGTGTGTCTTGCCTACAGTCAAGCATGGTGGTGGGAGTGTCATGGTTTGGGGCTGTATGAGTGCTGCCGGCAATGGGGAGCTACAGTTCATTGAGGGAACCATGAATGACAACAAGTACTGTGACATACTGAAGCAGAGCATGATCCCCTCCCTTTGGAGACTGGGCCGCAGGGCAGTATTCCAACATGATAACAACCTATAAGATGACCACTGCCTTGCTAAAGAAGCTGAGGGTAAAGGTGATGGAATGGCCAAGCATGTCTCCAGACCTAAACCCTATTGAGCATCTGTGGGGTATCCTCAAATGGAAGGTGGAGGAGCGCAAGGTCTCTGACATCCACCAGCTCCATGATGTCATCATGGAGGAGTGGAAGAGGCCTCCAGTGGCAACCTGTATAGCTCTGGTAAACTCCATGCCCAAGAAGGTTAAGGCAGTGCTGGAAAATAATGGTGGCCACACAAAATATTGACACTTTGGGCCCAATTCGGACATTTTCACTTAGGGGTGTACTCACTTTTGTTGCCAGCAGTTTAGACATGAATAGCTGTGTGTTGAGTTATTTTGATTGGACGGCAAATTTACACTGTTATACGAACTGTACACTCACTAATTTACACTGTAGCAAAGTGTCATTTCTTCAGTGTTGTCGCATGAAAAGATATAATAAAATATTTACAAAAATGTGAGGGGTGTACTCACTTTTGTCAGATACTGTACATTCACAGTGATCAAAACCGGGTTTTTACCGGGCAGGCAGGGACCGGACCAGATAAGGATAGCAATAGACATTATCTCTCTGATAACATCAGGTTGGGATGGTGGACCCCCCCAGGAAGGATTCCTCTTGTCAATATCCGGACATACATGATGTTCGATGAGGTCCCAAAACACATAAATGTGCACCGTTTGCGGACGACGTCATGCTGTTCGTTACTTCCCCATTAATTTTGACCCCTAATATTACACACTTTGGACGGGTATCTGGTTTGTGCGTTAACATGACTAAGTCTATTGCCTTAAATATCTCCTCTTCTTCTCTTCTTCTCCTCTTTTAGACCGCTTAAAGTCCCACTTTCCATTTGGCTGGAGTGATGTCTCCATACCCTATCTGGGCATACACCTCACAAACTCGATAAGCCTTCTATACAAACATAACTACCCCCCCTAATCAATAAATTAATAGATGACCTTTCACAGTGGTCCTCGTTTAAGCTGTCTTGGATAGGGAGAATTAATGCAATTAAGATGAATCTCTTGCCCTGTATTCTATATCTATTCCGCTCCCTACCCATCCCATTAATTAGACAGGATCTCTCCAAGTTTCAATCTACTATCACCCGCTTTGTCTGGGAGAAAAAAGCATATCGGTGCTCTACACAGGTGCTGACCAGACCAAGAAAGAAAGGGGGACTTGGACTTCCAAATCTCTGGTGGTACTATCAGGCAGCCCAATTATCCCAATTTCCAGTATATATCTAAGAAGCCCAAAACTGGACTGGGTTGATATGGGACCGCAATCTGTTCCCCATAACACGCTGGACTTTTTGGTCTGGTGCCCCCCTAAATCTCGTCCTGCTATACTCTCTCCGTTGTTAACCCATTCCGTTCACCTCTGTGACCTTGTACATAAATCTAATAAAATAGCTTTGCCGTGGTGTCCACTTGCACATATTTTCCATAATCCAAGCTTCCCCCCAGGCCTAAATATCAAGGCTTTTAAGTGGTGGCTGGACAAGGTGCTGTAAACAATAGGGCTTTAACTCATATGGATCCATTGGCTTGCATTATTGTACTAATCAACTCGAGATGCCCCACTCGGAAAGATTCCACCATTCTCAACTATATCACTTCTTACACTCCATCTGAGCTTCGAAGCCAGACCCCCTCACTACCACACGCTACGAACAATGGTGTTCAGAACTGAAGGATCTCAAATGGGGTATTTCTCGTATTTATGCATCCCTGGCCGAACCCAAGGAGAAAGCACCCTTCATGTTGAACTGGGAGCGCAACCTGGACTTTTCTTGGGACCTGGACATGTGGCATCATTGTTGCTTCCAATCGTTCCAAGGCATTCTCAATGTCGGCCTAATGGAAGCCAATTTCAAGGTGATCTCTCTGTAGCATTTGGTCCCTACCCAGTTAGCAAAATTGTATTACTCAGCCTCACCCCAGTGCTTCCGGGGATGCAGACATCTGGGTACTCTACTTCATATACTCTGGGAATATCCCAAAATTAGGGGATTTTGGAATCGGATATTTCATCTGATTCGCAAGATCACAGATGTACCAGTTCTTCAGACCCTTGGGTGGCTCTACTCAATCAAGGGTTTCCAAATACTACCAAATATTCTCAATCCTTGATCTCCTTTATCATATTTTGGGCTAAGATCACCCTAGCACGGAACTGGAAATCCGCCACGTTCCCGTCCCAACATGCTAAACATAAAATCTCGTGGATAATGTCCCAAGAAAAAATAACCAGCACCATTCTCGACAACTCCAAAAAAAATTGAAAAAATAGGGAAACCTTGGGCTAAACACATAGGAGTTTCCATTTAAAACTAACCCCACCCTCTAGACCTGGATTTTAGGCATCCTGAAATCTAAATCTTCACACAAATCTTCTGCCTCCTTTCCTCCCACGGAGGATCCTCTCTACTCTCTTGCTCCCACCCCCTGGGATCTCCCTTCTTCCTACCTCCCTCCCTCCTTCTTTATCACTATATCTCTGCCTGTCCTCGCCTTCCGGCTTTTAAAAGTGTTATAACTAGACTTGGTATGCAATCCTTCATTTCCCCTTTGACAAGCTCCCTCAAATGATTGGCAGGGTGACCAATGAGAATCTAGAACAAGCTACCTTTCTTTTATGATATGGCTAACTCCCCAATTTTTTTTCTTTTTACTGAACTGCTCTTGAGGCAGCAAATGGAATCTTATGTCAACTTAAACTAGACTCAGTTTTCACCAATTACTAGTCTAACCAAAAATATTTCATGAGCCTAGAGTATTCTATGTGATTCTATGTTACTTAACCACTTACTTACTGGGCACTTAAACACCCCTCCTGCCTGGACCAATTTTCAGTTTGCAGCGCTGTCACTCTTTGAATGACAATTGCGCGGTCATGCGGCATTGTACCCAAACATAATTGGCGTCCTTTTTTTCCACAAATAGAGCTTTCTTTTGGTGGTATTTGATCACCTCTGCGGTTTTTATTTTTTGTGCTTGAAACAAATAAAGAGCAACGATTTTGAAAAAAGAACAATATTTTTTACTTTTTGCTATAATAAATATCCAAAAAAAAAAAAAAAAAAAAGATTCCTCAGTTTAGACCAATATATATTCTTCTACATATTTTTAGTAAAAAAATCGCAATAAGCATATTTTGATTGGGTTGCACACAAAAAGCACCTACAAACTACTGTACGGACATTGGTTTATGGTGTTTTTATTATTATTTTTTTTTACTAGTAATGGCGGCGATCTGCGATTTTTATCGGGACTGCGATATTGTGGCGGACATGTCTGACATTTTTCACACTTTTTTGGGACCAATGACATTTATACAGCGATCAGATCTAAAAATAGACACTGATTACTGTACAAATGTCATTGGCAGTGAAGGGGTTAAATGTGTTCCCTGTATGTGTTCTAACTGTGTGGGGACGAGGCTGCCAGAGACATAACAGATCTAACTGATCCCGATCACAGGGATCAGTAGATCTGTTATGTCCCCCTCACAGAGTGGGGAACCGCCGTGTTTACATCGGCGGTTCCCCATCCTGGCTCTCTGTGCAGGGATCATGGGTCTCCCGCGGACATCGAGTCCACCCGTCCCGCGGGCACGCTTACGCGGCGTGCGGTGGCGAGAGCGCGCCCAGCGCAAGGAAAAGGGGATGACTTCTATTGACGGCCTCTCGGCATTTCAGATCTGTGCTGTAGCCGTCAATCGGCTATAGAGTGGATCTGAAGTGGTTAAAGTGTGCTTATTGCTCCCTTTCTCTGTGTAATATCAATGGGGCATGGGTACCACTTAATCCATCGAGCCCCTTTCCCGAAGTTGAGACAGGGCCAGGGGGGGCATCCCCATTCCATAAGACATAGTTCCCATGTGGGGTGTCTGGGATTGGGTGCTGCCTCTCTTCTTCGGCATCAGGTTGAACAGTGATTGTACTAGTTTAGGTACCTATAAATTTTTCTACTTCACATGTTGGTTACTTGTAGACTTGCATACTGTAATCTACTGATATTACTCAGGTTTTCCATATTTTCAGGGTTTTTCCCTATCTCCATGAAGTTCTCTCATTGTATCAAGTCTTACATTTGTATATCTTTATGACTATGGAATATTCAATAAAACTATTTACAAGAAAGTAATTATACACTCTTATATTGTAGAGAATCAAATTTTTCCAAACTCATACCTCTGAAGAAGGACTATTAGCAGTCCGAAACATGTCAGGTCTGCACATTTGGAATAGACTATGACCAGTCCCCATTGTCTTCCATTGTGGACGGCCACGGAATTCTGCCATGTGCAAGTTTAGTACAACAAACAGTTGCGGCCCATCAGCCTTGTGTTGATATTTCATACAATACCTTTTTGTCTTCATGTATAATTTTAAATTTGTAATAAATTTATTGATACTTTTTTGTACTACAACTGGTTGTGTCCGCATCAATCCAAAGGAGTTTCTCTTTGTCTATTGTAGACACTAGAATTTCAATGTTTTCTTATCACTAAAAGGATTAGAAGGAAGGATTACATTCCTCCACTCTTCTTTTTTTCTGCTTAGAAATATGGAGGGATTGGTGGCTGTTATGGAGGCGGATATGTATAGTCAAGAGGTTGACAGACAGCTGTCCGATATATATATATATCTATCTAAAACTTAAAAGCGATCCCAGTAAGAACGTTTGGCAATAGCTTGATTCCAGAATATCCAGTTGTGTCAATCTTTCATCACCTTCCCAAGACCCATAAATGGTTGGATCCACTACATGGGAGACCCATTATTTCTGGAATCGGCTCATTGAACGAGAGATTGGGCCAATGGCCAGACAGTGTTGTACAGCCTTTATTGGGTAGGCTCCCCAGTTACCTCAAGGATACCAACCACCTTTTAAACATGCCGTGACACACAATGGGATGAGCATGCCGTGTGGGTCACCTGCGATGTATCAAGTCTATATTCCTCCATCCCACATGGTCTGACCACTGAAAAGATCAATTTTTATGTGGAACATTACACTAATCTGACCCCTGAATTTTGCCTATATGTCTTGGATGTTCTAGAGTACCTGTTATCGCATAATTTTTGTTTTCAATGGGGAGTTTTTTGTTCATAGGTGCGGAGCAGCCATCAGGGATACATTTTCACCCTTACTTGCTAATCTCTTTATGGGATGGTGTGAGCGCCATTACATATATAAGAGAGATGAATTTTGTGGGCGCCAGTGATGTATAGCAACTCAAAAAACAAGTGGGATCCTAAAGTTATGTATAAACAATACACACTATAATGGAATGGCAGGTGGAGGTTACAACAAGTATCTGATAGTAGTCCCACTGTGGTAAAGACAATAATGCTAACAAAATCTGGTGGAAATATAGGTTAGCAAAAAATCATGTATATAAGCAATAAACAATAATGTCTATAGCATCAGAAGGATACCAATACCCGATGGAAGTAACAATTATTGAATGACAGTTCTTGAAAATCCAGGGGTTCACCTTTAGGCAGCGCTTGAGCAGAAGAACAGACTTCTATGTGACAATTGAGAGAAAACACAAAAGCGCGCCTCTAAGAGTAAACCATTATAAGATTTATTATAAAAACAGGATAAAAATACTCACAAACATGAGCAGATAAGTCGCAGCACAGTGTCAGCCACTGCAGGCTGTATGAGCACAGTCTGGAGCCTCAAAGGTAGGAAGGGGTTGGCTGTCTCCAAGGTAGGGCAAACGCTGGTGGATTCCTGCGCTTCCTGGTCTCGTGGAGGACCGCGCAACGTCACTTCTGGTTCCGGTGGGCAGCGTGATGACGCATTCGGTGACGCATTGTCGAGGGCTACGCCTCTTCCTCAGACCAATTATTCTCCATGTTGGAGCAGGGCAGCTATATGGGCAAATCAGGGGCGGGGTTTGTATAATAGCTAGCCACCCACTGATTCGTCTGCCTATGCGTCAGCGGACTTGGGCAAATAAGGGTGCAGTTACAAATGATAAAACAATTGTTAAAAGATATTAAATGCAGGAACCACAAATTTCACATTAAAATAACACACCATGAGTCCATGTAGAAGAAGGGGGATTTAGAAAACATTATGAGCACACAATGAGGGAAAACAAATAGAGCTACTGTGTAACATTTTGTTGGTACAGGCTAGTGTAAAAAACGAATCTGTGTATATTACCATATAAATATTTGCGTAAATTGTAGTATGTAATTGCAAATGGGTATATGAGTGGTGGTGGGGATGAGAATTAAGAAAAACAAAAATTAATTTAAAAAATAATAAAAAAATGTTTTTATAAAAAAAAAATTCTATAGATAAAGAATATATATAAAATATATAATAATAAATATATAAAAAATATATAAAAAATAATAAATAATAGATAATAAATACAAAATATTAAATAATGAATTAAAAATTTAATAAATGAAAATGGAATGTGAATCGATGTAGTAGAGCAACCATTAAGGGAAGGGTGAATTAAGTGGGGAGGAAGGAGAAAATGTATATATGAACATAAACACATATGCAATATATTGTATATCCTGACATTGAGAACCACCTACAATGCATATATATGAACATTAATCATATACGGAATATGTGGAGTATATATATATATATATACATGTATGTGTGCATCACATGCACACATGCCCATACCAGGGTGGGTATAACCAAAAGTGAGTGTGATGAGGGGGTCCAGGTAAAGAAAGACCAGGAAAGGGCTGTATGTTGTCAGACAGATAAGGTATTCCATATATTTTTTATGAGGGGGAACCAGGGGGCGGGGAGGATTTTTTTTAGATAAGCACGTTTGTTTCTAGATCTTCATTGAGGCCTCTCGGGGAGAGGAGGTCGAAATGATATATCCAATAAACTTCACGTTGGCATAAACGTTTGAACCTTTCAGCGGGAGGGTAAGTGGGTGGTATGGCCTTAATGATCCACACTCTCAGGCCGTCAGAGGATTGATTATGTAATTCTAGGAAATGCCTTGGGGCACTATGCTCGGAAGAGCCCCCTTCTACAAGCCTTCTATGCTCGCCAAATCTTTTTCTAAGGGGTCTGATGGTTCGTCCTATGTAATGTAGACCACAAGGGCAGGACAAACAATAAACCACATGATCAGCGGAACAATTGTAGAACTCAGAGATCTTGTACGTGTTCCCTTTAATGGTATAAGATTTTTGGCCATGATGGATGTGCTTGCAAGTAAGGCATAGGGGTTTTCGACTCTGATACATACCAATTAATGGGATAAGACAAAGATGATTAGAGCGTGTGGTGGTCTTCAGCTTGCTGGGGGCTATAAGATTTTTTTATATTGCAGGCTTTCCTGTAGGAGACTTTAGGTTTGGGTGGGATATCTTTGAGGTGTGGATATTCTAGGAGAATCGGCCAATGGTTGCCCAGGACTTTTTCCATTTTTTTATACTTCACATGAAATTGTGTGGTAAAACGAACTGGCTGTGGGATGGGCTCACGATCATCTGATCGTGCAGTGGGAGGGAGGACATAATGTGATGGGACTTGCTGGACGAGTTCAGGTTGGAAACCCTTTTCTGAAAATTTGTTCATTAACAACTGACTTTGTTCATGGTAATCTGTATCTCGAGTGCAGTTTCTGCGTAATCTGCAAAACTGACTTTTTGGGATATTGGAAATCCAGCGTGGGTGGTGACAGCTGTGGAAATGGAGATATGAATTTCCCGCTGTCGGTTTGACATAATTTTTGGCGAGAATTTTCCCATCTTCATGGAAGAGGTGTAGGTCTAAGAAGGATAACTGGAAGATGTCTTGAACTGAAGTGAAAGATAACCCAAAAGTATTATCATTGCAGAACTTGACAAAATCATACACTGAAGACTCCGATCCATCCCAAATGGCTATGATATCGTCTATATACCTCCCATAAAACACTATGTGGGAGGCAAAGGGGTTATTGTTCCAAATCTGGGATAATTCCCAGAATCTCATGGTAAGGTTGGCGTAGCTGGGGGTGAAATTGGCACCCATAGCTGTGCCGACCTCCTGTAAAAAGAAATCACCGTCAAATTCAAAGAAGTTGTGGGTCAAACAGAATGCCACCGCATCCAATATAAATTCTGCTTGGGAGTGATGGATGGATGAATCTTCGGATAGAAAATGCGAGATCACTCTGAGCCCAATGTGGTGTGGGATAGAAGTATAAAGGGAATTAACGTCTAGGGAGACCCACCGGTAGGTGGGCTCCCAAATGTATGGTTACAATTTGCCTAATAGATCAGTACCATCCCTGATGTAAGCTGGTAGGTTCTGAGCTAAGGGTTGCAGAAACGTGTCTACATATAAGGAAAAAGGGCTGGTTATGCTGCCCATTGAGGCCACTATTGGTCTACCTGGAGGATTTTTGCTGTCTTTGTGGATTTTGGGTATATGGTAAAAATATGGAATATTGTTAAACTGGTTGTTGAAAAAGGTGTATTCAGATTTAGTAATGACGCCTGTACTTTTGGCTTTGGAGGTAAGGGCTCTAGCTTCTTCTGCAAATTGTACAGATGGATCAGAGCGTAACTTGGTGTAGGTCTGACCGTTACTTAAAAGCCTATGGGCCTCTAGTATATAAGTAGTTTTGTCCTGGATAACAATACCCCCTCCCTTATCAGCAGTTTTGATGACAAGGTCCCATTGCACGATCAGATGATTGTGAACCCATCCCACAGCCAGTTCGTTTTACCACACAATTTCACGTGAAGTATAAAAAAATGGAAAAAGTCCTGGGCAAACATTGGCCGATTCTCCTGGAAGATCCACACCTCAAAGATATCATCCTACCCAAACCTAAAGTCTCCTGCAGGAAAGCCCGCAATATAAAAAATCTTATAGCCCCCAGCAAGCTGAAGACCACCACACGCTCTGGTCCTAATCATCTTTGATCCCATTAATTGGTATGTATCAGTGTTGAAAACCCCTATGCCTTACTTGCAAGCACATCCATCATGGCCAAAAATCTTATACCATTAAAGGAAACATGTACAAGATCTCTGAGTTCTACAATTGTTCTGCTGACCATGTGGTTTATTGTTTGCCCTGCCCTTGTGGTCTACATTACGTAGGATGAACCATGAGACCCCTTAGAAAAATATTTGGCGAGCATAGAAGGCTTGTAGAAGGGGGCTCTTCCGAGCATAGTGTTCCCAGGCATTTCCTAGAATTCCATAATCAATCCTCTGACGGCCTGAGAGTGTGGATCATTGAGGCCATACCACCCACTTACCCTCCCGCTGAAAGGGTCAAACGTTTATGCCAATGTGAAGTTTAGTGGATCCATCATTTCGACCTCCTCTCCCCGGGAGGCCTCAATGAAGATCTAGAAACAAACGTGCTTATCTAAAAAAATCTTCCCCGCCCTCTGGTTCCCCCTCATAAAAAAAATATATGGAATACCTTATCTGTCTGACAACATACAGCCCTTTCCTGGTCCTTCTTTACCTGGACCCCCTCATCACACTCACTTTTGGTTATACCCACCCTGGTATGGGCATGTGTGCACGTGATGCACACATACACGTATATATATATATATATATATATATATATATATATATATATACTCCACATATTCCGTATATGATTAATTTTCATATATATGCATATACTCCACATATTCCGTATATGATTAATGTTCATATATATGCATTGTAGGTGGTTCTCAATGTCAGGATATACAATATATTGCATATGTGTTTATGTTCATATATACATTTTCTCCTTCCTCCCCTCTTAATTCATCCTTCCCTTAATGGTTGCTCTACTACATCGATTCGCATTCCATTTTCATTTATTAAATTTGTAATTCATTATTTCATATTTTGTATTTATTATCTATTATTTAGTATTTTTATATATTTATTATTAGATTTTTTATATATTTTTTATATATATTCTTTATGCATAGAATTTTTTTTAAATAAAAATGTTTTTTTGTTATTTTTTTAATTAATTTTTGTTTTTCCTGATTCTCATCCCCACCCCCACTCATATATGCATTTGCAATTACATACTACGATTTACACTAGATATTTATATGGTAATATACACAGATTTGTTTTTTACGCTAGCCTGTACCACCAAAATGTTACACAGTAGCTCTATTTGTTTTCCCTCATTATGTGCTCATATTGTTTTCTAAATCCCCCTTCTTCTACATGGACTCATGGTGTGTTATTTAAATGTGAAATTTGTGGTTCCTGCATTTAATATCTTTTAACAATTGTTTTATCATTTGTAACTGCACCCTTATTTGCCCAAGTCCGCTGACGCATAGGCAGACAAATCAGTGGGCGGCTAGCTGTTATACAAACTCCGCCCCTGATTTGCCCATATAGCTGCCCTGCTCCAACATGGAGAATAATCGGTCTGAAGAAGAGGCGTAGCCCTCGATAACGCGTCACCGAATGCATCATTATGCCGCCCACCGGAACCAGAAGTGACGTTGCGCGGTCCTCCACAAGACCAGAAAGTGCAGGAATCCACCAGCGTTTGCCCTACCTTGGAGACAGCCAACCCCTTCGTACCTTTGAGGCTCCGGACTGTGCTCATACAGCCTGCAGTGGCTGACACTGTACTGTGACTTATCTGCTCATGTTTGTGAGTACTTTTAACCTGCTTTTATAATAAATCTTATAATGGTTTACTCTTAGAGGCGCACTTTTGTGTTTTCTGGCCATTACATATATGGATGAGGTAATCCCTTTAGACCATACATTAGAATGTTCCATCGCTACATAGATGACTTGATATTCATCATGGATAGGGATGGCCCGTGGTTTGAATCAAACGTAAGTTCGACACAAAATTAGGCGTTCGCCGGTTCGTCAAATTTAGAACATTATGGGGCCTTCGCAGTGATTTAGCCACCGCTGAGCGCCCCATAATGAATTGTTAGCAGACGGCGCACACAGCTCCTCCCCGTTGGCAGGGCTCATGCAGTCTGCACACTTTTTACTTGGACAGTTTATTCATATGGCAGGGCGGGCCACCCAGCGATGTAAGCGAGTGACCCTGCCCCTTCTGACATCATGTGATATCAGAGGGGGCGGGTCACTCGCTTACATCACTGGGTGGCCCCGCCCTTGCATATAAATAAACTGTCAAAGCAAAGAGCATGCACATGGCAGGAGCCTTCCCATGGAGGAGGAGCTGTTGCAGCTTTTTTTTTTGGGTCCTTCGCGCACCGTGATTGACAATGGATTACAACGGGGACACTTTTTTTCTTTTTTAATAAAGGACTTGTCCCTAATTGTCTCCTGTGGTTTTTACTTTTTGGTGAATTAGTAGGGGTACGATGTACCCAACACTAATTCACATGGGGGGGCTGGGATCTGGGGATCGCCTTATTAAAGGGAGCATCCAGATTCTGATAAGCCCCCCGCCCACAGACCCCCACAAACACAGCCCATGGTTGTGGGGAAGAGGCACAGAGCCCCCCCTGCCCCAAAGCACCCATAATTTGGTAGGGGTTCATGCTCTGCTTCAGTATGTCACGGTACATGTTGACATTAGAGTTGATCAAACCTCTGGAAGTTTGGGTTCTGCTGGTTCGGCCGAACTTCGGGACAAAGTCCGGGTTCGGGTCCGGACTGGACCCGAACTTTGACATGGACCCCAAACCCCATTGAAATCAATGGGGACCTGAACTTGTAGGCACAAAAATGGCTGTAACAAAGTCCTGGAAAGTCCTAGAGGTCTGCAAAAGGAAGGAAAATGGGGGTAAGGGTCGGACAAGTGCCCTACAAAGAAATGGGGATAGGGAAATAACATAAAATAATTTTTAAGCTAAAATCACATAAAAAAAAAATCAAAAATGGAGGTGGATGTGGAGTTGGAGGTTGAAGAGGCAGTGGAAGTGGCGGTGGAGGAGGAGGAGGTAGCCAACACTGTTTTTTTTATTTTTGGAATTTTTTGTTTGTTTTTTAAACCAGCAATGTAGATGCACTTTTTAATTTTGTGCAAGAAACAATAATCTGTCCCTTTAAGCAACAGTAGGAAACTCTACCTATAGAACTAGGAGATGATTTTAGATTCTAAAATCATCTCCAAGTTGTACAGGGAAAGCCTCCAGCTGTTGCTTTAAGGGAAAGATCAGTGTTCTAAAATCATCTTCAAATTGTGTGGAAAATCCTTATATCACCCGCAGAGAAGCCATATTAGTGTTTTAAAATCATCTTCAAATTGTGTGGAAAATCCTTATATCAGCCGCAGAGAAGCCATATTAGTGTTTTAAAATCATCATCAAATTGTGTGGAAAATCCTTATACCAGCCGCAGAGAAGCCATATTAATGTTTTAAAATCATCATCAAATTGTGTGGAAAATCCTTATATCAGCCGCAGAGAAGCCATATTAGTGTTTTAAAATCATCATCAAATTTTTTGTGATTATACCGAAGAGACGCCGACTATATTC
>BLSH010176541.1:169170-190087 GCA_018402905.1 Glandirana rugosa | reverse complement strand
AAAACACTTGTTGATTGGCTGCCCTTGGCAGCTTTTTAACACACGTAGTAAAATACTAGAACCCTGGACCCGAACCCGGACTTTTTTTGAAAAGTCCGGGTTCGGGTCCGGGTCCCGGACACCCAAAAGCTCGGTACGGACTCGAACTTTACAGTTCAGGTTCGCTCAACTCTAGTTGGCATTCGTGGTTCCCTTAATGAACTGTGCTTCCCAGTGCCAGCAGCATTCATGCAGCCCCAGACCATGACACTCCCACCACTATGCTTGACTTTAGGCAAGACACACTTGTCTTTGTACTCCTCACCTGGTTGCCGCCGCACACGCTTGACACCATCTGAACCAAATAAGTTTATTTTGGTCTCATCAGACCACAAGCCATGGTTCCAGTAATTCATGTCCTTAGTCTGCTTGTCTTCAGCAAACTGTTTGCTGGCTCTCTTGTGCATTATCTTTAGAAGAGGCTTCCTTCTGGGACAAAAGCCATGCAGACCAATTTGATGCATTATGCGGTGTATGATCTGAGCACTGACAGGCTGACCCCCCACCACTGCATCCTCTGTCTGCAGCAATGCTGGAGCACTCATACTTCTATCTCCCAAAGATGACCTCTGGATATGATGCTGAGCACGTGCACTCAACTTCTTTGATCAACCATGGCGAGGCCTGTTCTGAGTGGAACATGTCCTTTTAAACCACTGAATGGTCTTGGCCACGTGCTACAGCTCAGTTTCTAGGTCTTGGCAATCTTCTTATAGCCTAAGCCATCTTTATGTAGAGCAAAATTTTTTTTTCAGATCCTCATAGAGTTCTTTGCCATGAGGTGCCAAGTTGAACTTCTGGTGACCAGTATGAGAGAGTGAGAGCGATAACACCAAATTTAGCACACCTGCTCCTCATTCAAACCTGAGACCTTGTAACACTAACGAGTCACATGACACTGATAAGGGAAAATGGCTAACTGGGCCCAATTTAGACAGTTTCACTTAGGGGTGTACTCACATTTGTTGCCAGCAGTTTAGACATTAATGGCTGTGCGTTCAGATTTTTTGAGGGGACAGCACATTTACACTGTTATACAAGCTGTACACTCACTACTTTACATTGTAGCAAAGTGTAATTTCTTCAGTGTTGTCACATGAAAAGATATAATAAAATATTTACAAAAATGTGAGGGGTGTACTCACTGAGATACTGTATTTATATATTATTAGTATTTTTATATAAAAAAAATCTTCTCGATCGGATATGGTATACATATATGATTTTTTGGTAATTATACATTATATCGATTCAATATCCTATCCTTCCTTTCTTCCCCCGGTGGGTGATGCCAGGACCACTTACAAAGACACCGTCTGAGTAATGTTTGAGTCCTACGTATTTGTGGTGCCCCAACTTGGATGTTCTTTGCCTCATAGAGGAGTCATGCATGGTTTTGCACAGCCGTGCATGATTCCTCTATGATGATAGAGTTTAATAAGGAATTTGTACTTATTGCTTTTTGATACATGGATATACAGTAGCTCACAAAAGTGAAGACACCCCTCACATTTTTGTAAATATTTTATTATATCTTTTCATGTGACAACACTGAAGAAACTACACTTTGCTACAATGTAAAGTAGTGAGTGTACAGCTTGTATAACAGTGTAAATTTGCTGTCCCCTCAAAATAACTCAACACACAGCCATTGATTCTTAAACAGATGGCAACAAAAGTGAGTACACCCCTAAGTGAAAATGTCCAAATTGGGCCCAAAGTGTCAATATTTTGTGTGGCCACCATTATTTTCCATCACTGCCTTAACCACTTGACCATAGGGTACTTAAACCCCCTTCCTAACCAGACCAATTTTCAGCTTTCAGTGCTCTCACATTTTGAATGACAATTACTCAGTCATGCTACACTGTACCCATATGAAATTTTTGTTGTTTTTTTCACACAAATAGAGCTTTCCTTTGGTGGTATTTAATCACCATTGGGTTTTTATTTTTTGCGCTATAAATGGAAAAAGACCGAAAATTTTGTAAAAAAAATGCATTTTTCTTTGTTTCTGTTATAAAATTTTGCAAATTAGTAATTTTTCTTCATAAATTTTGGCCAAAATGTATACTGCTATATATCTTTGGTAAAAATAACCCAAATTAGTGGATATTATTTGGTCTTTGTGAAAGTTATAGAGTCTACAATCTATGGTGCCAATCACTGAAAATTGATCACACCTGATGCACTGACGGCCTATTTTCACAAAATTGTCATATTAACAGATTATTTCTCACACCCAGCATATGCATACCACAAATTACATGCTAAAACACATTCTGCTACTCCTCCTGAGTATTGCCATACCACATGTGTGGGACTTTTACACAGCCTGGCCATATACAGAGGCCCAACATGCAGAGAGCACCATCAGGCGCTCTAAGGACATAAATTACACATATCATTTCCTGACTACCTCTTGCATTTTTGAAGGTCATGGAGCACCAGGGCAATGTAAACGCCCAAAAAATGACCCCATTTTGGAAAGAAAACACCCCAATGTATATTCTGTGAGGCATAATGAGTCTTTTGAACGGTTCATTTTTTCCACAAGTTTTTGGAAAATGTGGGAAGAAAATGAAAATGCAATTTTTTTACACTAGGTTGTCCATTTATACAATATTTCTAACACACAGCATGTACCTAGCAAAAATTTTACCCTAAAATATATTCTGCTACTCGTCCCAAGTATGGCAACACCACATGTGTGACACTTTTAAACAGCCTGACCACATATAGAGCTCCAACATGCAGGGAGCACCATCAGGAGTTCTAAGGACATAAATTACACATATAATTTCCTGACTACCTTTTGCACTTTTGAAGGTACTGGAGCACTAGGGCAATGGAAACGCCAAAAAATGACCCCATTTTGGAAAGTAAACACCCCAACGAGGCATATTGAGTCTTTTGAACGGTTCATTTTTTCCACAAGTTTTTGGAAAATGTGGAAAGAAAATGAAAACACATTTTTTTGACACAAGGTTGTCCATGTATACAATATTTCTAACACACAGCATGTACCTAGCAAAAATGTCACCCTAAAATATATTCTGCTACTCATCCTGAGTATGGCAATACCACATGGGTGACAATTTTACACAGCCTGGCCACATACAGAAGCCCAACATGCAAGGTGCACCATCAGGCGTTGTAGGGGCATCGATTTCAAATCTAATTTGACTACCTATTACATTATCGTGAGGCACTGTGGTGGCACTGATGGGTGCTGTAGTGGCACTGATGGGTGCTGTAGTGGCATGGATGGGTACTGTAGTGGCATGGATGTGTCATGGATGAGAACTGATGTGGTATGGATGAGTGTGAATGAGGCATAAATGAGCACGAATGGGGGTGGATAAGCCATGGATGGGGATGACTGAGCATGGATGGATGGCTGAGCACAGATGGATGGCTGAACATGGATGCATGGGTGAGCACGGATGCATGGGTGAGCACGCATGCATGCATGGGTGAGCACAGATGGATGGCGGAGCACGGATGCATGGCTGAGCATGGATGGATGGGTGAGCACGGATGGATGGGTGAGCACAGATGGATGGCGGAGCATAGATGCATGGGTGAACTGGGATGCATGGGTGAACACGAATGAGGCTGGATGGGTGAGCACGCATGCATGCGTGGGTGAGCACAGATGGATGGTGGAGCACAGATGCATGGGTGAGCATGCATGCATGGGTGAGCACAGATAGATGGCAGAGTATGGATGCATGGGTGAGCACAGATGGATGGGTGAGCATGGATGCATGGGTGAGCACAGATGGATGGCAGAGCACAGATGCATGGGTGAGCACGGATGAGGCTAGATGGGTGAACAAGGTTGAGGCTGCATGGGTGAGCACAATTGGATTGGTGAGCACAGATGCATGGGTGAGCATGAATGCATGGGTGAGCATGGCTGGATGGGTGAGCATGGATGCATGGGTGACAGATGCATGAGTGACAGATGTGTGAGCAAGGATGCATGGGTGACGGATGAGTGAGCATGGATGGGTGAGCACGGATGCATGGGTGATGGATGAGTGAGCATGGATGGGTGAGCATGCATGTATGGGTGACGGATGAGTGAGCATGGATGGGTGAGCACAGTTGCATGGGTGATGGATGGGTGAGCACGGATGCATGGGTGATGGATGGGTGAGCACGGATGCATGGGTGACGGATGGGTGAGCACAGATGACTGATGGGTGGGCACGGATGGGTGGGCACGGATGCATGGGTGACGGATGGATGGGCACGGATGGGTGAGCACGGATGCATGGGTGATGGATGGGTGAGCACGGATGCATGGGTGACGTATGGGTGAGCATGGATGCATGGGTGACAGATGGGTGAGCATGGATGCATGGGTGACAGATGGGTGGACACGGATGGGTGAGCACGGATGCATAGGTGACGAATGCATGGGTGATGGATGGGTGGGCATGGATGCATGGGTGACGGATGGGTGGGCATGGATGCATGGGTGACAGATGGGTGGGCACAGATGCATGGGTGACGGATGGGTGAGTGAGCACAGATGCATGGGTGATGGATGGGTGAGCACGGATGTATGAGCATGGGTGAAGCTGGATGGGTGGATAAGGGGTCCCAGACTGGCAAATAGCAGTGCTGTGGGCACTTCAGCTCCTGCCAACAGCGCCGCTGCATCTCATCTCTCTCCCCTCTCCTGTCACACTGCTCCGATCGAGAGAGGAGAGACAAGCCGGATATCCGCCGGCTTGTTTACATGTGATCGCGCCGCTGTGAGCGGCCATTTACCATGATCCGTGATGCGCCGGGTCTCACAGACCCGGCGGTCACGGATGTTCCCAGGTGTGCGCTTCAGGGGGGCGTGGGAGTGCAATTCTGGGAGGATGTTATAATACTCCCTTCCAGAACAATGGATCCACCTTGCGGCCGTGTAATTACATTACACGGTCCGCAAGAGGTTAACCCTCTTGGGCATGGAGTTCACCAGAGCTTCACAGGTTATCCTCTTCCACTCCTACATGATGACATCAAGCAGGTGGATGTTAGAGACCTTGAGCTCCTTCACCTTCCATTTGAGGATGCCCAACAGATGCTCAATAGGGTTTAGGTCTAGAAACATGCTTGGCCAGTCCATCACCTTTACCCTCAGCTTCTTTAGCAAGGCAGTGATCATCTTGGAGGTGTGTTTGGGGTCGTTATCATGTTTGAATACTGCCTTGCGGCCCAGTCTCTGAAGAGAGGGGATCATGCTCTGCTGCAGTATGTCACAGTGCATGTTGGCATTCATGGTTCCCTTAATGAACTGTGCTCCTCAGTGCCAGCAGCACTCATGCAGTCCCAGACCATGATACTCCCACCACCATGCTTGACTGTAGGCAAGACACACTTGTCTTTGTACTCCTCACCTGGTTGCCACCACATAGGCTTGTCACCATCTGAAGCAAATAAGTTTACTTTGGTCTCATCAGACCACAGGACATGGTTCCAGTAATCCATGTCCTTAGTCTGCTTGTCTTCAGCAAACTGTTTGCGGGCTTTCTTGTGCATCATCTTTAGAAGAGGTTTCCTTCTGGGACGACAGCCATGCAGACCAATTTGATGCAGTATGTGGCTTATGGTCTGAGCACTGACAGGCTGACCCCCACCCCTTGAACCTCTGCAGCAATGCTGGCAGCACTCATACGTCAATTTCCCAAAGGCAACCTCTGGATATGACGGTGAGCACATGCTCTCAACTACTTTGGTCCACCATGGCGAGGCCTGTTCTGAGTGGAACCTGTCCTGTTTAACCGCTGTATTGTCTTGGCCATCATGCTGCAGCTCAGTTTTAGGGCCTTGGAAATCTTCTTATAGCCTAGGCCATCTTTATGTAGAGCAACAATTCTTTTTTTCAGATCCTCAGAGAGTTCTTTGCCATGAGGTGCCATGTTGAACTTCCAGTGACCAGTATGAGAGAGTGAGAGCGATAACACCAAATTTAACACACCTGCTCGCCATTCACACCTGAGACCTTGTAACACTAATGAGTCACATGACACTGGGGAGGGAAATTACTAATTGGGCTCAATTTGGACATTTTCACTTAGGAGTGTACTCACTTTTGTTGCCAGCGGTTTAGACATTAATGGTTATATGTTGAGTTATTTTGAGGGGACAGCAAATATACACTGTTATACAAGCTGTACACTCACTACTTTACATTGTAGCAAAGTGCAATTTCTTCAGTGTTGTCACATAAAAATGTAAACATATGATAGAATATTTACAAAAATGTGAGGGGTGTATACTGTACTGTATATTCCTTTTGTTTATGGTTCTTTGTGTTTAAACAAGGTTCTTCTCTCCATGTCTATTGCTATGATGTTATTCAGTATAATCTGTATTGAGTGGGTACATGGCCCTGTCGTTACAACCACACAGTGATATATGGTAGTGGGATATATGACTTTGATTGTATAATAATTGTTTTTTCTAAAGAGTATATTGTCCCAATATCTATTTGCATCTCTGTTTGATTGTCTCTGGCTTTATCCAGACATTCCATTTGCCTCTTTTTACAAGTACAATTACTGTTTTGTTTTACATTTACATTATATACTCTATATATTGTGTATTAGTTGCATACTTTTTTGCCCCATGTTTTTATTTATTTCCTTTGTTAGGAAACATTGTTAAAGTATTTTTGTCTTTTTTTCTATGGATATATGTATTTTGTTTTTTTTAATGATTTCATCTGGTGTGTGCAATTGTTATACTGGTCAGCTAATCAACCCAGGTTGTTTCCAGTGAATGTTCTTAGGGAATGCATTTAAATTACCTGGGTTGGGGCCACATTTGTTTTGTTAACTAACATGTACTCATGTGAAACGCGTCAACAAATGCTCCTGAAACTTTCATCTGGCACAGCGACAATAAAGAATCCTTGAACATCATCTCATTTCGTTGTGGTGTGCAGCCATCCTTTCTTCCTTATATGGATTGGTCCTCGGTCAGACACTTGCTCCCCACACACATGCCACTGCTTGGGCGTGTGTTCTTTGTGTCCCAAATGGTCACCCAGATGTAAACCTTGGCTGCAAGGCTGGCTGGCTGGCGGATTCTGGGTAGCCATCGGTCTTTCGGGTAGCCCTGGTTGCCCTTGGTACTGGAGTACAGTGCCATGTTGTGTGAAATCTTGCACATGCAAGGTATTTGGATTGTACGTGACACAGTGACGCCATCTCACATGCTGGGCGGGATGGCATTCAGGGGGTACTTAGGAGCCCCCTCACATGGCCCTTATGTAATGGCAAAATATGCAATCTAGGCCACTGTTTAAGGTACTTGGTTGTATGAAAAAATTGATTTCCCTTCATATGCTGTGTTCTTTTGTAGTTTTATGGGCACTTGCAGATACTGGGTCCTTGTGGAGGACTGATTCCTTAACTACCAATTTCCTTTAAGGAATAATATGATATACTATACTGGTGGCTGTGTACTACTGTGTATTGACAAGTATTCAAGTTTGTTGGTTTCCTTATTTTGTCAGCTAAAAATGAAGATGGAAACTTTATATATATTAATTAGATCACACTAATTAGAACACACACACCTGCCTGCAGCAGGTACACAGGAACCCTATGTATACCTGTAAGTGTCTTTCTGTTACATTTTATAATCTATTATTAATAAGTCTTTATTGGTGCTAATTCACTATCCCTCATGGGGCTGCTGTGGAAGTGGGGCATACGGGGGGGGGGGGGGTTGGGCTCTGAAGGCCCTGTGTCCTCCCAAGAGACTATTGACATGTGCTGACATCCCAACATTTTGAATGTAAGTGTAGACGTATGCATATTCACTTGTACTATTTTGTTCTATTTACTTTAGCTCAATACCCCATATATTATGGTCCTGAGGAAGCCATATATCAGGCGAAACACGTTGAGCTATGGAATTGGGCCTACACATCTTTGCCTATCTTATAGGACATTCAACAGTACTGAATTAATCTTGGTCCATTGGGGTACATTTTATATCAGGTCTATGGACAAGGAATATTGATGACCTTTTAAATTAATTTGTACACACACAAATGTTTTTTATTATAAGTAAATAAAGTTTTTGTTTTTACTATAAGTGGTCTGTCTCATGCCAGTGCCGTTAAAGTCTCATTTTGCTATAGGTAATTATTCCTATACATTTTTTTGCTTTAGTTATTAGGAATGTGGCATAGTGAAGGTCAAGATACATAATTGAAAATTGTTTTAGGGGGAAGTATTAGGAAAGCTAACACAATGTATAAGGAGAGATTAGCATCAATTAGAAAACAGTATTTGCATTCTGTTTGCTGGATATTTGGGCAATTATTCCCTTTGCTGCCTTTTTTCCTATTATTTGAGCCTTTTCGTCATTCATTTTTTTTTTTTTTGTAGTTGATTTGAGGTCAGTGGTAACATTACATTTCTGTCTATCCATAGTAAACTTTTTTTTTTCTATGCTGCAAGCATTCCCTTGAAAAATTGCCCATTATTAATTACAGTTTGAGGAATTATAACTCTCTCACAGATATATTTTTTTTAAAGCAGGGTGTACAGCTTTTATAAAGTATTTGAAAAGCTTTCAGTGTTCTTCCAGCAGCTTTTTCAAAGCTTTTAGAGCAACCTTTAGCTCCATTTGTAAAAAGTGTTAGAATAAAGCCCAACTGCATTAAAAAAAAAAACTTTTTGTAGTTTTGGATAGAGTATGGAAGAGTTAGAACACCTGTCATGTAAAGAATGTCGGTATCCCAGTTTGGGAAATTCCTCCCTACCTCCCGTCTGGCACCCTTTTCCCTTTCTACTAACAAGGGGAAAAAAAGAAAGAAAAAAGCTTCAATTTTCTATTTGTGTCCCAAAATAGATTTATCTAGAACTTCCAGTTCTGTCTGATGCCTGTGCCCATTTTAGTCACTGACAGCAATTAAAATACTGGATATTTAAAGCGGTTGTCTACCCATCGATTTGATAGTGTCAAAAAAGAGTTAATATTCCCAGCATGCCAGAAATGCCTTGATTGTGCTCTCAACCAAAATAGCAAACCATCCAATGGGTGGTGTCATAATGGATCACATGTGCAGCATCATGGCAGTTGCAGATTAAACAGAGGTTAAGATGTCAGCTTCCTTAGCTGAAAATGATAGAAGAGTATACAACCACTTTAAAAAGCATATATAGTGGTGCTGGTCACCTTTATTCAGTATTTTGTAACTCAAGACTGGGATCCATTAGTCAATGGTGGGGGTGAAGCAGGAAAGGGGCAGGGCACTTGTCAATTTGGAAAACAGACTGGATAAAAGGGGTGAGATATGTGGCAACTAAAAAGTATTGGTGTGTATAAAGTGAGGGAATACTGATAAGTTGAATGTTGGGCTTATGGTTGGAAATTAGGGTAGAAAAAGAGGTGAAATGAAGGATCAGTTTGTGCAGAAGAATTGTTCATTAAAAACCAACAGAGGTTCCAATCCTTCCCCACACTTCTGTTGTGTGCCTATTGCTTGAGAGATTATCTTTCACTTTCTTCCATTCAGTCTGACACTTATCAAATACAGTATCTCACAAAAGTGAGTACACCCCTCACATTTTTGTAAATATTTAATTATATGTTTTCATGTGACAACACTGAAGAAATTACACTTTGCTACAATGTAAATTAGTGAATGTACAGTTCGCATAACAGTGTAAATTTTCTGTCCAATCAAAATAACTCAACACACAGCTATTCATGTCTAAACTGCTGGCAACAAAAGTGAGTACACCCCTAAGGGAAAATATCAAAATTGGGCCCAAAGTGTCAATATTTTGTGTGGCCATCATTATTTTCCAGCACTGCCTTAACCCTCTTGGGCATGGAGTTCACCAGAGCTTCACAGGCTGCCACTGGAGTCCTCTTCCACTCCTCCATGATGACATCACGGAGCTGGTGGATGTCAGAGACCTTGCGCTCCTCTGCCTTCCATTTGAGGATGCTCCACAGATGCTCAATAGGGTTTAGGTCTGGAGACATGCTTGGCCAGTCCATCTCCTTTACCCTTTACAGCTTCTTTAGCAAGGCAGTAGTCATCTTGGAGGTGTGTTTGGGGTCGTTATCATGTTTACGTACTGCCCAGTGGCCCAGTCTCCGAAGGAAGGAGATCATGCTCTGCTTCAGAATGTCACAGTACATGTGGGCATTCATGGTTCCCTCAATTAACTGTAGCTCTTCAGTGTCGGTAGCACTCATGCAGCCCCTGACCATGACACTTCCACCACCATGCTTGACTGTAGGCAAGACACACATGTCTTTGTACTCCTTACCTGGTTGCCGCCACGCACATTGATAAAATCTGAACCAAATAAGTTTATCTTGGTCTCAACAGACCACAGGACATGGTTCCAGTAATCCATGTCCTTAGTCTGCTTGTCTTCAGCAAACTGTTTGTTGGCTTTCTTGTGCATCATCTTTAGAAGAAGCCTCCTTCTGGGATGACAGCCATGCAGACCAATTTGTTGCAGTGTGTCCTGTATGGTCTGAGCACTGACAGGCTGACTCCCCACCCCTTCAACCTCTGCAGCAATGTCGGCAGCACTCATACATCTATTTTCCAAAGACGACCTTTGAATATGATGCTGAGCATGTGCACTCAACTACTTTGGTTGACCATGGCGAAGCCTGTTCTGAGTGAAACATGTCCAATTAAACCGTTGTATGGTCTTGGCCACCATGCTGCAGCTCAGTTTCAGGAACTTGGCAATCTTCTTATAGCCTAGGCCATCTTTATGTAGAGCAACAATTCTTTTTTTTCAGATCCTCATAGAGTTCTTTGCCATGAGGTGCCATGTTGAACTTCCAGTGACCAGTATGAGAGAGTGAGAGCGATAACACCAAATTTAACACACCTGCTCCACATTCACACCTGAGACCATGTAACACTAACGAGTCACATGACACCGGGGAGGGAAAATGGCTAATTGGGCCCAATTTGGACATTTTCACTTAGGGGTGTACTCACTTTTGTTGCCAGCAGTTTAGAAACGAATGGCTGTGTGTTGAGTTATTTTAAGGGGACAGCAAATGTACACTGTTATATAAGCTGTACACTCACTACTTTACTTTGTAGCAAAGTGTCATTTCTTCAGTGTTGTCACATGAAAAAATATAATAAAATATTTACAAAAATGTGAGGGGGTGTACTCACTTTTGTGAGATACTGTAGGTTGAAATGAGGGAAAATATCTGCAACATTGTCACACACATCAATGAAAACCAGAGGGAGCTTCTAGTCCTCCCCCATTTTTTTCCAAAACTAAAGACAATTTGGTTAATTTTTAAATTTAAACACCTGGAAAAAAGTTACATATCAATTGATATATCAAGTATATTTTAGTTAGGCGATCTGGGGTGCTCCAACGCAAAGGGGGGGAGTTGGGAATGCTGACCTCAGAACTGGACATTAAATGTTAATGTTTAATTGTAAGATCTGAGCTAAGGGTTAAAGTGGTTGTAAAAATAGAAGCTCTTTACCTTATGAATTAATGTAAAAACCTTCTGTGTGCAGCTCCCCCCCTCCTCCCCCTTATACGCACCTGAGCCTGATCTCGTTCCAGCACGCTGTGCCCGAGAGCAGCATCTCTCTCCACCCTCTCCCTCATTACAGGGCAGACTGATAGCAACAGGAGCTGTTTTTGCTCAAGGAAAACTCTTGATTATTTCTGCAACCATGTGCACATTCCTGAAAACTGATAGCTGTTGCATGCAAGTAGCATAAAGTAAGAGGGATCTGTTTTTATTACAGGTGCAAAGTAAACCGCTTAGGTTAATGTAAAGCATTTTCTGGTTTTAGTTGCTTACCTGCTAGACATGAAGATGCAAACAACTTTTTTAAAATGCTGTCAGAGAAGAAAATATGCCTGGGCGATGCCAAAATCAATAAATTCAATAGGTAAAGTATTAGGAAAACATTGACATACAATCAAAAACTATGCAGGAAAAAAGGGCTTCTATGAAATCATTACTGATGTCAGCATTGCATGATCCTTTAAACTGAAGAGGTGTCAGTCATACACAAAAATATGCTAATTTAAGTAGTATGAAATAGGTAAATATGCATGATTTGTAAAAAAAAATGCACAATGTAATGTAAACATTGAAAATTAACAAAATATTACTATCCAGCAATGTGTTGGAGGTAAAACAGGACCCCCAAGGTTGTTATGTAATTGCATTGTTTCATATTTAGGAAAGCTGTACACTGAGATCTGCATGACTAAGACTTTGGAGATGGCTAAGGGTCACAATATGTTAGTAGGTATTTTTAATACATTCATTGACCCTCACCTCAATAAAATAAGCAGTACCCGGGTGTATTTGGCTCCCCTGGATAGATGTTGGTCTGGCTATAACTTTCTCTATGGAAATGGAAATATCCAGAGCTTAGGGAGTATTCATGTCACCCAGGGACACATCATGCCTTTTCAAGACATTATATGATTCTCTCTATTCTCCCACAAGGCACACATATCTGCTATCTCGCTTGAGATTACCTCAGATCACTCCCCTTTGGAGCTTATTTTGAAATCATTACAAAATTAGGGTCTGCAAGTTTGGAGGATGAAATTGTTAGTAGAAGATTCCACAATATTGTATACATGCATGGATAATGCAAAGAAATATTGAATAGAAAATGCAGAATTTGCCTCTGAACAGATTAAATGAGAAGCTTTTAAAGCCACCCTTAGATGACATTTTTTCTTTGAAGTTAATATCTAGCCAAACAGAAGATACAAGAGCTTGAGAATCAGAATGTAGAGGCAAAACATTCTTATATTTTTGCTCCCACTTCTGATATGTATCAGAATTAAAGATGTCATAACAGAGCTTATGAAATGGCTTTGGTGCAAGGTATACAACAAAAACTACTGTATCAAACAGTGAATTTGAATAAGGTAACAAGAATTCTCATTTACTTGTATATCTGGCTCAGCCTGATCACGCCCTATGCATTATTCCCAGAATTTATGATGTACAGCACCAGATACAACATACCTCAAAAACCATCCTGATGGCCTTCTCAATTTTTCTAAGCAATATACAGAAGAAGCTTTAGATGATTATCTTTCTCATATAGTCCACCCATCCCTAAATAAAGAACAGTGGGAGTTTTGGACTCCTCCTTTACTTCTGAGGAGATGGAACATGTTATTTCATTTTAACTTTGAATATGCTAAAGAAGTTTGATTTTATTTAATGATGTTATATGGTCCAGGCCTGGAATAAATTCAGGTTTGGTCCTATTGTCATAGGTTAGATAAAAATATTATAGATTTAGCTGACAGCCTACTTATTGATTACAAATTAAGTTACCAGCCCCTTTCCTATGTATAGAGGTAGGAGACAGGGTTGTTCCCTTTTTCTCCTCTCGTTTGCTCTGGCAACTGAGTGATTGGAGGGATTCCTCTGGGGGATCTGTCTAATTCAGGGTCTCACTGTTGGCACCCTGGAGGAAGAAAGAGTATAATTATATTCAGATGGCATATGAATTTATTAATCTAGCCCCAAAGGCTCATTGCCTGTAGTCCTGGACCTATTACAGGAATTTGGAGTTTACTCTAGCCTTAAAGTAAGTTGGGAGAAATCGAATATTTTCTTTATAAATGACAAGAGAGATCTAGACATAAATGGCAACTGCTGCTGCAACTTTCCACTCAGTTCTGATACGTGGGAATCAAACTTCAGTTACGAATTTCTAAATATATTGAAAAACAATTTAAACATATAAGGATAGCTACCTGGAGTAACCTCCCCTTAAAGTGTTAGTAATCCCAGGACCTTGCATGCGCTATATCTGGTCTCCCACAGTACACAGAACATGGGAACACAATTATTTTAGTAAATAAGAACTGCTAAATACCTTTTCTCATCAGCAGTATATACTGTAGCAGTCTTACGACTTCTATCAGTGTCCAGCCTAGCACTAGTTAAAGCTTGTAGGAGGAGTTTTCGTTCTCCTCTGACTGTCCTATGAGGCTGCATGACTCCTGACCCTCGGTCTGGACAGTGCTGATTGGTCCTGTGCCAATCACATGCATCTTCCAAAAAAAATCACTAGCAATTAGCTATACACAACAAACTGAGCATGTGAAGAGTGCCGACGAGGCTCTGAACTAGCAGCAAATTAATTGGGGACAGTAAAAGAAGGGGAGGATCGGAGAGGACAGGATTAAACACATTTTTATCCAATGTGCAGGATTAACCACAATGAATATAGCAAGCATGCTTTACTGCATATACAGACTCATTTTACTTTTGTGGGTTTAGTAACACTTTAAATTTGATAGGCTGGGGTGATGTCTTCAAGACAGTCTGCTTTCCTAGGTTTCAATATGTTTTATCCAATTCCCCTCCTCACACCTGCATAATTCATTTTGGTGAAGTCCCTAAACCTTCCAGACTCTCTTTGCCCACACTAACGTTACCCAGCATGCAAGGTGGACTGCCCTTGCCTAAACTTGGCTTCTATTAGTTTGCTTCCCAACTGGTATAGATATTTATTGGTGGCTGTCTCACTAGTCTCATTCTATGAAAATCTATTTAACCTGCTTTTCAGAGGTGTAGTACCTCCTACCGCTGGCTCTTCATTACTTAAAATGTACTTCAACGCTGTTCCCAAACATTAACCTGTCCTGATCAACCTCATGCTAGCATCTTCTATGGAGCAGTCCTAATCTTTCTCTTTCTGAAAATCTCCCCCCAGGAAGTGGGACTTTAAAGGCAATAGGAACACCAAATAATTAAAAAAGTACAAATTTTATTACAAAAGGACATAGAGCATGGCAATAAAATTGTGACTGTGCAAAGACAATGCATAGACATTTAAATACAGCCACAGCCACCAGCTCATGATACGTGTGATATCCTTGTCCGCTGCAGCTCAGCTGACGAATGGGCCACAAACAGATCTAAGTATGGCACCACATACCCATGAATGCACACGGGTGAGGCTCCATCATACATGTGCGGTGATCAGGCTAATATAGTGTCTGTCAGGTATTTTCCACTCCCCCATTTACTCTCAATCTGTAGATTCCTGTTCTTTGCCTCCCCCTTTGGGATTAGACCTGGGGATCTCACTGGCCGTAGGGCCTGAATGGCATTGAACATTATATTCTTCTTTATTCCATAGGGAATTACCCATCAGGTAGGGGACTTCTCTGAGGCCCCAAACCTGTTTATCCTGACCACGAAGAAAGCCATTTCTACTATACTACAAATAGTGATCAAGGTATGTGGATACTTTTGATTTGAAGTTATATTATACATAGAACCATTTCTTTCCCCTTTTTTTGGATCGATAAAATAGGTAAGCTCTATAGCATATATATATATTGTAAGATTGGGGTGATTCGACTCAAGCGGTAGGTGAGTTTTCAATGAGTGCGCCAGTCCAAAACTGTATTTTTAAGGGCATGGTACCCCACTTTTATTTACAAGAATTGAAAAGTTCACAAAAGACATCAGTAGCCCACGCAGGGGGCTCCACCATTACTGTGATTTGCACAATCAGAATACATCAGCCTCTTGGCTTACTCTCTTGCCACACGGCTGCTTCAGGCCTCCAACCTAGGCCTTAGGTCTGCTTCTCAGACCAAATGAGTTCCTTAAAGTCTAGCTCTCTCCAAGCTTACTCATGATCAGCTCCTTGCTGCTCTGTCATGGACTAAGTCTGCCTCCTGCAGCCATGCATACTCTGGCTGCCCCATGCAGCCTCTGACTCTTGCCGAGGAATGGGAGTCCACATTACTCCCATGCACAGACCTCCTGTCTGTTGGGTGGGGCCCTGAGCCATAGTCAGGTCACAACTAAATAACACACAGCTGTTCAATCAGTATACCTGTCTCTCCAAAATCTAGCGTAAACCAGCAATCTGCCAGGTAGCACAGGATCCCACTGCTACATAACCTCCCCCCTTGTTTCGAACCGGAGGGAGGAACACATAAACCTGTCACCATGGATGGGACACCTCTGTGCCAGCCATTAGCTGCGTAGGTCCATTTCTTTTTCCAGGTATATTTCCACCAGCACTTCCCCTTTGCACCTCTGTGCCAACTATCAACAGCAGAAGCCCTAACCTGCCCAACTTTCTTTCTAAAGGGACACTTCATTCACATCTTCTTCCGGGTGAGCTTGCACAAGCACTTCTTCTTGAACCGTGGACTCCCACTAATTTCTCTTCTATCCCTTCTACCTTCTGGCCTCAGGATCCTCCATTTCTTTTTACCTCCTCCAGACTTACTCTCCTGGGACTGTTGGAGACCCACTTCCTTGACACCTGTCAGGGACTGACCTCTCTCACTACCTGACTCAACACTAACCAACATCATCTCAGGTTCACTAACCCCTGTGTGGTTACCCTTGGCAACCAAACCATCTGAGATTAACACCACATCCTTCTGTTTAACCTCAATAGCCGCAATAACCTCAATTCCACAATGGATTACTCAACTCAATATTGTCAGTGTCATCAGACCTCTTGTCCCCTGGTTTCTTAGGAGGGACCACCTACACACAAGCAGTTATTCCCCATGGGACCTTTTCACAGTTTCACATCGCCCCCTGTTTTCAAACACTCCAATAGCAACTGTCCTACCAACGAACATTTTTGTGCCACATTTTTGCACACCAATCTCTTTATCCATTGCTATGTCCATTGGTACCTCAACCAATACCTCTGAGCTGTCTCACAGTGCTCTAGAGTGCCTCTCATACACCACATCAGTAGGAAGCAACCAAGCACACTGTGAGACAAGATGCAACATAGGTTTACACACTTCCCTGTTACAGTTACCCACACTATTATTTCCTGTCAGTGTCTCCAGGTACCTCAAACTGCAACTCTTTGCGAGTAATGAACAGAATTCCCATTACTGCTGCATCTGTACCGGGGCTTCCTTCACATGAGGTCTAGAGGGTGAGACAATACATGCACCATTTACCAACCAATGCTCAGCCACACCTCAGACTGCACCAGTAGGAATGCACTTCATTACACCAACATACGGAGAGACTTCCACCATGTCTGTCATTTCTGATTCCTCTAGCAGTTCCCCTGAGCACCTTCTGCACACAACTGCAGCTGGAAGCATTCTTGCAAAGAACTGTGAGACCACTTTCCACAAAAGTAACCAACATTGCAGTAACCAATACCAATTTTTATCAACACTGCTTAACATCGCCTGTACTATCTGCATCTATTGACCCATCTGTGGTGGATACATACAGCGAAAAGGTTTTCACCAATTCCAGCATCTCAGTTATTTCTAAACATCCCACATCTAAACATAGAACTTCAGGGACTTTTGCAATACTAGCAACATGCAGGGGCTAATTTGCTAAGGCTTGAGAGGCCGAGACACTTAAGGAGATCTCTACCTCAGAGGTAACTGACACAACTCGCGGCTCCCCATGAGCACAGCAAAACGCATGTGTTATACTCATCCACTCATTTTCAGCAACACTGAGCCTTTCGAAAGTCCTTACCCATTACATTGTCATTCTGATACTCAATATTACTCATCTGTTTTGCTGTGGACAAAACCTCTGCCATGTATGCTCCCTTATCTGATCCTTCTGACTGGAGGGGGTTAACTTCTGCAACAGCCAATGCACCTGTGACTACTAGCTCTGCAGTCTCTCCATTTGTCACAGCAGCCATAGTGTCAACCTCACTATTACACAACATAGACTGGTGGGGCATAGTTACTTCAGTAAATATTGTGAGTAATTCCCTGTGCCATCCATCCCAGTCTATCCTGTCTGTGCTCCAGTCACCAGCACTCCGAAGCACTGCTCCATCTGCCAAAGGATACACAGTTGGACAGAGTGGTTTGGCAGCAGACACCCTGCACCAGTCACTGTCAACCACATCAGATTGTGATAATTCATTCTCCATCATTTGTGCTGTTTTCCCATTTTGTTCCACCTGAGCAGTATCAGAGCTGCCCTGGACCATCGCCAGCTCCAACACAGGGAGTCCCCATGAGATTTCCAGGGACAGCTCTGCAGCACTGCCTGTGGTTGCCATGGGAGACATCAAACCATCAACATTAGATGTACTGGTATAATGAATTATAATTATAACTATAATACCCAACACATGCTGATGTATAAAGGAATGTTCCCTAGAGTGAGGTGAGAAATTCGCTACAGCTGCTATGCCTAAACAAGAAGGAGGGATTTCCCCACTGCTAAATATGAGAATTAGGGTAACACAGCGCTGGCAGCCCCCTCACTCACTAGTATAAGTAACAAAAGACACCTTTGTTAAATAGAGTGCAACAATTACAATGTAGTAGATCCACTACTAGAGTTGAGCGAACCCGGACTGTAAAGTGTCCGTGCCCCAAACCCAAAAAAAAGTCTGGGTTTGGGTTCGGTATTCGGGTATTTTTGGCACCTTTTCTATAGTGCTGGGCAGCCAATCAACAAGCTTTTCACTAGTTTGCCCTTAGAAGCCATGCCTACTAATGGCATGGCTGTGATTGGCCAGTGCATCTTGTGACCCAGCCTCTATATGAGGCTGGAGTCACGTAGCGCCGCATGTCAGATCGTCTCAGACTAGATTAGGGAGAGCTTCATGGCGATGCTGTGAGGGAAAGATTAGCATTCACAACCATCTCAGACTGCATTAGGGAGACCTTCTTGCAGCCCTGTGAGGGAGATATTAGCATTCAGAACCATCTTATAATGCATTATGGAGACGTTCCTGTCTGTGCTGGGAGGGAGACATTAGCGTTCAGTACCATCTTATAGTGCATTAGGGAGAAGTTCATGTTGGTGCTCTGAGGGAGTGATTATCATTCTAAAACCATCTAATACTGCATTAGGGACAGGTTCCTGTTGGTGCTCTGAGGGAGAGATTATCATTCTAAAACCATCTACTACTGCATTAGGGAGAGGTTCCTGTTGGTGCTCTGAGGGAGAGTTTATCGTTCTAAAACCATCTACTACTGCATTAAGTACAGGTTCCTGTTGGTGCTCAGAGGGAGAGATTATCATTCTAAAACCATCTACTACTGAATTAGGGAGAGGTTTCTATTGGTGCTCTGAAGGAGAGATTATCATTCTAAAACCATCTACTACTGCATTAGGGAGAGGCTCCTGTTGGTGCTCTGAGGGAGAGATTATCATTCAAAAACCATATACTACTGCATTAGGGACAGGTTCCTGTTGGTGCTCTGAGGGAGAGATTATCATTCTAAAACCATCTACTACTGCATTAGGGACAGGTTCCTGTTGGTGCTCTGAGGGAGAGATTATCATTCTAAAACCATTTACTACTGCATTAGGGAGAGGTTCCTGTTGGTGCACTGAGGGAGAGATTATCATTCTAAAACCATCTACTACTGCATTAGGGAGAGGTTCCTGTTGGTGCTCTGAGGGAGAGTTGATCGTTCTAAAACCATCTACTACCGCATTAGGGAGAGATTCCTGTTGGTGCTCTGAGGGAGAGATTATCATTCTAAAACCATCTACTACTGCATTAGAGACAGGTTCCTGTTGGTGCTATGAGGGAGAGTTTATCTACTACTGCATTAGGGACAGGTTCCTGTTGGTGCTCTGAGGGAGAGTTTATCGTTCTAAAACCATCTACTACTGCATTAGTGAGAGGTTCCTGTTGGTGCTCTGAGGGAGATTTTATCGTTCTAAAACCATCTACTACTGCATTAAGGACAGGTTCCTGTTGATGCTCTGAAGGAGAGATTATCATTCTAAAACCATCTACTAATGCATTAGGGAGAGGTTCCTGTTGGTGCTCTGAGAGAGAGATTATCATTCTAAAACCATCTACTACTGCATTAAAGACAGGTTCATGTTGGGGCTCTGAGGGAGAGATTATCATTCTAAAACCATCTACTACTGCATTAGGGAGAGGCTCCGGTTGGTGCTCTGAGGGAGAGTTTATCATTCTAAAACCATCTACTACAGCATTAGGGAGAGGCTCCTGTTGGTGTTCTGATGGAGAGTTTATCGTTCTAAAGTCATCTACTACAGCATTAGGGAGAGGTTTCTGTTGGTGCTCTGAGAGAGAGATTATCACTAGAATTGAGCAAACCCCTAGATGTCTGCAAAAGGATGGGAAATGGGGGTAAGGGTGGGACAAGTGCCCTACAAAGAAATGGGGACAGGGAAATAACTTTAAATATTTTTTAAAAAATAAAAACATAAAAAAAAGCAAAAATGGAGATGAATGTGGACCATCTTCAAACTGGGTCTGAAAAGTATTAATTAACGGTAGAAGCCATATAACTGTTCTAAAATCATCTTCAAACTGTGTCAAAAAAGTATAAATAAGCCGGAAGAACCCATATCACTGTTCTGCAAACATCTGGAAAATGTGTGTGTCACTTTAAATGAAACCGGGAATAAGTGAACATCTGTTCTGCAAACATCTTTAAAGTCTGTGTGTCACTTTAAATGAAACCGAGAATAAGAGAACATCTGTTCTGCACACCTCTGTAAACTGTGTGTGTCACTTTATATGAAACCGGGAATAAGTGAACATCTGTTCTGCACACATCTGTAAACTGTTTAGAACACTTTACCTAAAACCGTGAGGAACCATACACCTGTTCTTCAAACATCTGGAAACAGTTTAGAACACTTTACCTAAAACCGGGAGGAACCATATACCTGTTCTGTGAACATCTGGAATCTGTGTGTGAAACTACAGCATAGAGAAGAACAGGCATATGGTTTCGCTCATTTCTACAAACGTCTTGTCTACAAGTGAATAAGGGCCAAAGTAAATTTCACTGTGTGTGTAAAAGGTCTACAAACGTCTTGTCACTATACCCAAGAAGGCCGAATAAATATGAAAAAACTGTGTCAA
>BLSH010176541.1:113784-138093 GCA_018402905.1 Glandirana rugosa | reverse complement strand
TTCTAAAATCATCTCATACTACAGTAGGGAAAGGTTCCTGTCATTGTTGTGAGGAACAGATTATCGTTCTAAAATCATCACACAGTCAAAGAGGGAGAAGTTCCTGTCGGTGCTGTGAGGGACAGATTATCGTTCTAAAATCATCTCATAGTGGAATAGGGAGAGATTCCTGTCGGTGCTGTGAGGGACATATTATCGTTCTAAAATCATCTCATAAACGAATAGGGAGAGGTTCCTGTCACTGCTGTGAAGGACAGCTTATCGTTCTAAAATCATGTGATAGTAGGGACAGGTTCCTGTCGGGGCCGTGAGGGACAGATTATCATTCTAAAATCTTCTCTTGGTGGAGTAGGGAGAGGTTCCTGTCGGTGCTGTGAGGAACAGATTATCGTTCTAAAATCATCTCATAGTGGAATAGGGAGAGGTTCCTGTCGGTGCTGTGACGGACAGATTATCTTTCTAAAATCATCTCATAGTGGAATAGGAAGAGGTTCCTGTCGGTGCTGTGAGAGACAGATTATCGTTCTAAAATCATCTCATGATCGAATAGGGAGAGGTTCTTGTCACTGCTGTGAGGGACAGCGTATCGTTCTAAAATCATGTCATACTACAGTAGGGAAAGGTTCCTGTCGGTGCTGTAAGGGACAGATTATCGTTCTAAAATCATCTCATAGTGGAATAGGGAGAGGTTCCTGCCGGTGTTGTGAATCACAGATTATCGTTCTAAAATCATCTTTTACTGCAGTAGGGACAGGTTCCTGTCGGTGCTGTGAGGGACAGATTATCGTTCTAAAATTATCTCATAGTGGAATAGGGAGAGGTTCCTGTCGGTGCTGTGAGGGACATATTATCGTTCTAAAATCATCTCATAGTAGAATAGGGAGAGGTTCCTCTCTGGGCTTTTAAGGACAGATTATTGTTCTAAAATCATCTAATACTGCAGTAGTGGCAGGTTCCTGTCATTGTGAGGAACAGATATCGTTCTAAAATCATCTCATAGTGGAATAGGGAGAGATTCCTGTCGGTGCTGTGAGGGACATATTATCGTTCTAAAATCATCTCATAGTCGAATAGGGAGAGGTTCCTGTCGGTGCTGAGAGGGACAGCTTATTGTTCTAAAATCATCCCATACTGCAGTAGGGACAGATTCCTGTCGGTGCTGTTAGGGACAGATTATCATGCTAAAATCATCTCTTGGTGGAGTAGGGAGAGGTTCCTGTCGGTGCTGTGAGGGACAGATTATTTTTCTAAAATCATCTCATAGTGGAAAAGGGAGAGGTTCCTGTCGGTGCTGTGAGGGACTAATTATCGTTCTAAAATCATCTCATACTACAGTAGGGAAAGGTTCCTGTCGTTGTTGTGAGGAACAGATTATCGTTCTAAAATCATCTCACAGTGGAAGAGTGAGAAGTTCCTGTCGGTGCTGTGAGGGACAGATTATCGTTCTAAAATCATCTCATAGTGGAATAGAGAGAGATTCCTGTCGGTGCTGTGAGGGACATATTATCGTACTAAAATCATCTCATAATCGAATAGGGAGAGGTTCCTGTCACTTCTGTGAGGGGCAGCTTATCGTTCTAAAATCATGTCATACTAAAGAAGGGACATGTTCCTGTCGGTGCTGTGAGGGACAGATTATCGTTCTAAAATCATCTCATAGTCGAATAGGGAGAGGTTCCTGTCGGTGCTGTGAGGGACAGAATATTGTTCTAAAATCATCTCATACTGCAGTAGGGACAGGTTTCTGTTGGTGCTGTGAGGGGCAGATTATCGTTCTAAAATCATCTCATAGTGGAATAGGGAGAGATTGCTGTAGGTGCTGTGAGGGACATATTATCGTTCTAAAATCATCTCATATTTGAATAGGGAGAGGTTCCTGTCACTGCTGTGAGGGACAGATTATCATTCTAAAATCATGTCATACTACAGTAGGGATTGGTACCTGTCGGTGCTGTGAGGGACAGATTATCGTTCTAAAATCATCTCATAGTGGAATAGAGAGAGGTTCCTATAGGTGCTTTGAGGGACAGATTATCGTTCTAAAATTATCTCATAGTGGAATAGGGAGAGGTTCCTGTCGGTGCTGTGAGGGACATATTATCGTTCTAAAATCATCTCATAGTCGAATAGGGAGAGGTTCCTGTCAGTGCTGTGAGGGACAGCTTATTGTTCTAAAATCATCTCATACTACAGTAGGGACAGGTTCCTGTCGGTGCTGTGAGGGGCAGATTATCATGCTAAAATCATCTCTTGGTGGAGTAGGGAGAGGTTCCTGTAGGTGCTGTGAGGGACAGTTTATTGTTCTAAAATCATCTCATAGTGGAAAAGGGAGAGGTTTCTGTCGGTGCTGTGAGGGACTAATTATCGTTCTATAATCATCTCATACTACATTAGGGAAAGGTTCCTGTCATTGTTGTGAGGAATAGATTATCGTTCTAAAATCATCTCACAGTGGAAGAGGGAGAAGTTCCTGTCGGTGCTGTGAGGGACAGATTATTGTTCTAAAATCATCTCATAGTGGAATAGGGAGAGATTCCTGTCGGTGCTGTAAGGGACATATTATCGTTCTAAAATCATCTCATAATCAAATAGGGAGAGGTTCCTGTCACTGCTTTAAGGACAGCTTATCGTTCTAAAATCATGTCATACTACAGTAGGGACACGTTCCTGTCGTTGCTGTGAGGGACAGATTATTGTTCTAAAACCATCTCATAGTGGAATAGGGAGAGGTTCCTATCGATGCTGTGAGGGACAGATTATCGTTCTAAAATCATCTCAAACTGCAGTAGGGACAGGTTCCTGTCGGTGCTCTGAGGGACAGATTATTGTTCTAAAATCATCTCAAACTGCAGTAGGGACAGGTTCCTGTCGGTGCTCTGAGGGACAGATTATCGTTCTAAAATCATCTCATAGTGGAATAGGGAGAGGTTCCTGTCAGTGCTGTGAGGGACAGATTATCGTTCTAAATCATCTCATAGTGAAATAGGGAGAGGTTCCTCTCTGTGCTGTTAAGGACAGATTATAGTTCTAAAATCATCTCATAGTGGAATATGGAGAGGTTCCTATCGGTGCTGTGAGGGACAAATTATCGTTCTAAAATCATCTCATACTGCAGTAGGGAAAGGTTCCTGTCGGTGCTGTGAGGTACATATTATCGTTTTAAAATCATCTCATACTGCAGTATGGACAGGTTCCTGTCGGTGCTTTGAGGGACAGATTATCATTCTAAAATCATCTCTTGGTGGAGTAGGGAGAGGTTCCTGTCAGTGCTGTGAGGGACAGATTATCGTTCTAAAATGATCTCATAGTTGAAAAGGGAGAGGTTCCTGTCAGTGCTGTGAGGGACAGATTATCGTTCTAAAATCATCTCATACTGCAGTAGGGACAGGTTCCTGTCATTGTTGTGAGGAACAGATTATCGTTCTAAAATCATCTCATAGTGGAATAGGTAGAGGTTCCTGTCTGTGCTCTGAGGGACAGATTATCATTCTAAAATCATCTCATAGTGGAATAGGGAGAGATTCCTGTCGGTGCTGTGAGGGACATATTATCATTCTAAAATCATCTCATAGTCGAATAGGGAGAGGTTCCTGCCGCTACTGTGAGGGACAGGTTATCGTTCTAAAATCATGTCATACTACAGAAGGACAGGTTCCTGTTGGTGCTGTGAGGGACAGATTATCGTTCTAAAATCATCTCTTGGTGGTTTAGTGGGAGGTTCCTGTCGGTGCTGTGAAGGACAGATTATCGTTCTAAAATCATCTCATAGTGGAATAGTGAGAGGTTCCTGTCGGTGCTATGAGGGACAGATTATCATTCTAAAATCATGTCATAGTGGAGTAGGGAGAGTTTCCTGTCGGTGCTGTGAGGGACATATTAGCGTTCTAAAATCATCTCATAGTGGAATAGTGAGAGGTCCCTGTTGGTGCTATGAGTGACAGATTATCATTCTAAAATCATCTCTTGTTGGAGTAGGGAGAGATTCCTGTCGCTGCTATGAGGGACAGATTATCGTTCTAAAATCATCTCTTGGGGGAGTAGTGAGAGATTCCTGTTGGTGCTGTGAGGGACAGATTATCGTTCTAAAATCATCTCATAGTTGAATAGTGAGATGTTCCTGTCGGTGCTGTGAGGGACAGATTATCGTTCTAAAATCAACTCATACTGCAGTAGGGACAGGTTCCTGTCGGTGCTGTTAAGGACAGATTATCGTTCTAAAATCATCTCATAGTGGAATAGGGAGAGGTTCCTGTCGGACCTGTGAGGGACAGATTATCGTTCTAAAATGGTCTCATAGTGGAATAGGGAGAGGTTCCTGTTGGTGCTGTGAGAGACAGATTATCGTTCTAAAATCATCTCATACTGCCGTAGGGACAGGTTCTTGTCAGTGCTTAGAGGGAAAGATTATCGTTCTAAAATCATCTCATACTGGTGTAGGTAGAGGTTCCTGCTGCTGGTGTGAGCGGTGCATTTCTTGCACAAAAATATAAAGTGCATCTACGTTGCTGTTTTAAAAAATAATAATAATAATTAATTTTTTTTTTATTATTTTTTTTTAAAGAGAATTTATTCAATTTTTGCATTTCTACATAACTTCAAAATTAGCATTGCAGAGTAATATGCAGTAACAAGTAGGAAAGTTAGTACATTACAACATAAAACCAATATGTCCAAGAAATAAAGCAGGCAAAGCAAGAGAAAGGGAGCAGTCCAATCAGGATGAACTTGAACATACAGGAGGGGGGGTGGGGGGGAAGGTGGTGAGATAAGGGGAGGGGGGGCTCGCGTAGTCCATATAGTTGTATAATTATGTGCTCGTCCTTGGGTTCAGAAGACGTAAATTTGGGTATAAAGGGGGAGAGAAGGGGATGTTAGGCCTGAGGATGTATAGAGGGGTGGGTAGAGTACAGCCCTAATCATGTACAGGGTTATCGATCTCCGGATTCCGAGGGGAAAGAAGAAAGTCACTGGTCATATCCAATGCCGGAGGATTGCTCTTCTAGCTGCCATGTAGCAGATTGCGATCCATGGTTTGTTTTTTTAGAAGAGATGGAGTTGCCCCTTCGGTGTAGTAGGGGTTATCGTCTCTAGATTGCCAAAGAGGAGAGGATAGATAAGCCCATGCGGGGGCCGGTAATTTGGTTAGTGAGAGTTTCAATTTCCCTCCAGAAAGAGGCCACCTGTGGGCATTCCCATAGTCTATGGAGAAGTGAAGGTCTTGGGGCATTGCATAGAGGGCAAAGAGTAGATTCGGGCTTATGAGTTCTCGGTACGAAAGGGACGTAGGCTCTGTGAGTTATTTTCAGTTGTTGCTCCCTCCAGAATTAATTTGTGATGTATTTGCAGGTGGATTCGAAACCTCGCAGAATAGTATTGAAGGCATGCGGGGAGTGCAGGTCATTGTTCCATTTGGACGCAAGGCCTGCGGTTGACCTGGTGGAGGATAGGCTTTGTCTTAGAGGCTTAAATATATCAGAGATTCTGGAGGTTCCTTTAGATATCCAAAAGTCTAGTAGCGTATGTTGAGAAGGAGAGGCTTTAGAGGGGAGGAGGGTAGAAGCAAAACTTACTGCTTGACCAATCTGTAGGTAGTGGTGGGTAGGAAGAGAAAAGTCCTTCAAAACCTTGTCAGTAGGAAGAGGAAGTCCTGTGGAGGGATCGAAAAGAGTCATTTGGGTATCCAGGAGCTGAAAGCAGGGTGTTGTTGAGCCTGGGGAAATAGAGGGTGCCCACATATCGCCAGATGTTTAGATGTGTGGAGCAGAAGCTTCAGTAGCTTCCTGGTCTCACTCCAAGCCAAAACCGTGTCCATTATGAGTAGGTTATGTCTCAAGTGATGAGGGATATCTTTCAGCTTGCAATGTAACAAGTTGGATAGCCTATTGGGTGCTGCCATGGAAGTTTCCAGTTTGAAGTTGGAATAGCTAGATGAGTTTGTTATCCAGTTCAATGCCACTCGTAGGAGACAGGATAGATTGTAAAGTCTAGTGTCAGGAAGGCTAACACCACCCTAAGATTTGGGAAGAAAGAGTTTGCGGTTTGCCCATAGGAAGGATGATAGTGCTTTGTGCAGACTCTGAACGTCTTTGTGTTTCAATAGTATTGAAATGGTTTGCAGGGGATATAGTAATTTTGGGAAGCTCATCATTCTGTATAAGTGGCACCTGCCAAGAAAGGAGAGGGGTAGTTTGGACCAAGTTTGGAGTTCTCAAATTATTTTCTGAAAGGTTGGCGTAAAGTTGAGGTGGTATATAGAGGATGGTGTTTTACCTATATTAATCCCCAGGTACGTGATGGACGTGTGTGCTATTTTGAATATAGAGTTTGGGGCCCATGTCGGAGTGCGTGGATTGAAGAGGGGTAAGATTTTGCTCTTGGTGAAATTAATATGTAGCCCGGAGCATCTACGGAATAGATTAAAAGTGTCTTGAATAAAAGGCATGTCATAGGAGGGATCAGAGGAGAAAATTGAAATGTCATCCTCAAATAATGCTGTTTGGAGAAGTGTTTTGCGAATTTGTATGCCTGATAGGCCAGGTTGGGTGATGAGGTATCTAGACAGGGGCTCTAAGGCCAGATTAAAGAGGAGCGGCAAAAGGGGGCAGCCCTGCCTAGTTCCCTTGTGTAGACGGATCCTGCCAGAGACGCAGCCAGCAGCTACCACGTAGGCGGCCGGGTCTGAGTACATGGTTTCTATAAGGTGGCAGAAGGGGCCTTCGAAGCCAAACACTTGGAGAGACATAGCTAGCCAACGAAAGCTGACATTGTCGAAGGCTTTCTCCACGTCTAGGGTGAAAATGGCCGCGTCTCCGGTGCAGGCCGTTCTAGCTGCCTCCAATACCATCAAGACTTTTCTAATGTTGTTAGTGGCAGACCTCCCATGTGTAAAGCCCGCTTGGGCCGGATGGATGAGGGAAGGCAAGATTAAGGCCAGTCTGTTGGCTATAATTTTTGAGAGAATTTTTGAATCTAGATTTAAAAGTGAAATGGGTCTGTATGAACCCGGGTCCATTGGGTTTTTTCCTTTTTTTGGTATTATTTTAATGTGGGCTTGGTGACTGGTTGGTAGGTATGGATTTCCGTCCATGATGCCTTGGTAGACAGCATGTAAGGTGGGGACTAATAAGTCATGTGTAAGTTTGTAAAATTCGGAGGTAAAACCATCTGGTCCCGGGGCTTTGCCCGGGGTCAGGGTTTTAATGGTGTTTTCAATTTCCAAGAGAGATATGGGGGCGTTTAGATTTTGGAGTGCTTCCTGGTGTATTTTGGGAAGGGAGAGGTGCTGGAGGAAAGACATGGCTGCAGGCTCATCAGTGGGGTCGGGGGCCATATAAATTTGCATAGAAGTTTTCTAGGATTTGATTGATCTGTTTGGGAGCATTGGATAGTTGACCCTGTTTGTCTCTGAGGGCAGCGATATGTACTGGTGAGTGTGCAAAGACTTTGCAAAGACTGGAAAGAAGTTTCCCAGGCTTGTTTCCAAATCTGTGAAACTTGCGTTCCAATGCCAAGTTATACATAAGTTCTTGTGTCATGGCCCAATGGTCAAAGCGATCCTTGGCCTTCTTCCAGGCTTCCCTGTGTGCTGGTGAGTTCGACTTACTTAGGGACAGATGGGCAGTCCTGAGTGAGTGGCTGGCTTGGAGAAACTCAGAGGCAGCTGTTTTCTGGAAGGCTGAGGCAAATGAGATATTTTTTCCCCTCAGGACAGCCTTCCCCGTTTCCCAAAAGAGATTCGGGTTAGATATGTGGGTGCTATTGTTAGTTGCGAAGTCTGCCCATGTGACTGCAAGTTCGTCGTGTAATGCCGTATTATGTGCGAGGTATGAAGGAAATCTCCATATCTTGGGTGAGGTCTGGGAAGTGGTGCCTAAGAGAGTAGCAGTAAGGGGGGCGTGATCCGAGATGGCTATGTCGTTTATCAGTGGGTCGGTGGCCAAAGGGAGCATGAGTGGAAAGAGGAAAATATAGTCTATCCTCGATTGAGTGGCATGTGGGTGTGAGAAAAAAGTGAAATCCCTGCCCTCCGGGTTGTGAAGTCTCCACAAGCCCGTTAGACCCAGATCTTCAGCCCATTGTGCGAGAATGGGAATGGATTTGGAGAGCTTGGTAGGCTTATGGGATGTGGAGGCCAGTCTATCCTCCGTGGGGTCCATAACCGAATTAAAGTCCCCCGCGATAATACATGGGAGGTGGATATGTGGGGCGACATGTGCAGAGAGAGTCTGAAAAAATTGCTTGTTAGGGGAATTAGGGGCATATACTGCAGTGAGGGCCCATTCCCTGCCTTGAGTTTTAAGTCTGGCCGTGAAAAGTCGGCCTTCCTTGTCCGGGTGAGTAGAGAGTAATTCGTGGTGCAGGTTCTTGTTAATGAGTACCAGGACTCCTGCTTTCCCATTGACAGCGGGGGATCCCATGACATGCCCGACCCAAAGTTTGCGCATTCGTACGAAATCCGAGGGAGCTAGACGGGTCTCCTGGAGGATCGCTATGTCCGAGCGGAGACATTTGAGGTGGCGGAGAATGGCCATACGTTTATTGGGGGAATTGAGGCCTTTGACGTTCCACGACGTTATGTGTATTGACATGGAGTAGGTGTGGGTCTGTGAAGTGTGCGGCGAGCGTCTAGGGGGTTCTTGGTAAGATAGTGGGAGTACGCAAAGGGTGTAGGAGTGAGAAGGGAAGTTGAAGGAAGGGTGAGTGGGTGGGGGTGGTTGTCTGAGTCCTTGGAGTGGGAAATGACTGGACAACAAACGATAAGAACGACAACAAACTGTATGCAATATAGAAACCAAACCTTCGGAAGGCTGAGCTTCACTTTTTTCCTCATGTGAGCCTAAGTCCACCACATCAGCGTTACCGATATATGCTAAAGAGCACACTGACGGAGGGGGGGGGCAGCAGGTCCATAGCCGCCAGATAGGGAGATGGAAGGAAGAGTTTACTCCAAGGAGCTGTCGGTGAGGTCTATGGATGGCGGGGTTAGCGCTGGATTTTCCAAAGTAATGCTGTGCGATGATTCCTGGCTCCATGATGAGAAAAAAGAGAGGAGAGAGGATAAGTCCTTATATGAAGGAACGTAACTTGGAAGGACATTATCCGCATAGTCACTCGCATGTCCATCTGATAGACGTAAACAGGTAACACAGTGAGTATCATAGAAAAGAGCGGGCAGATGGATACATCACTCCGCTTGATTTTGACCATATGAGGCTAAGTTAAGAGGGAATAGATTGTGTTAGGACATCAGTTCCAGGAATTCCGGGAGTGCATATCCACCAATTTGAGCTTTTTACCTGGGTCTTTCCTGGGGCTCCTTTGGTTTCTAGAGGGGCCCTTGGGGGAGACTTCTCCTGAAGGTGTGGTATCCATAGGGAGATGCAGAGAATTCTGGAGGAAGTGTGCAGCTTCATCGGGATCAGAAAAGGTCTTGGACTCCCCCGAGGCCGTTGTGAAACGTAGTGTGGCTGGATAGGCAAGGGAGAACCGAATATTTTTCTGGAAGAGGGTAGCACATATGGGCTGCAAGGCCCTCCTTCTTTTGGATACTTCCTGGGAGTAGTCCGCAAATAGTAAAAGCGTGTTGCCTTCAATTTGCAAAGCTTTCAGGTTGCGAAAAGACTTGAGAATGTTCGCTCTATCCATATAGTTTAGGTAGCGGACTATGACAGGTCTCTGCGATCGTCGGTCATTAGAAGGTGTTTCCAGTCTGTTTGCCTGCTCCACTGAGCAGGGACCAGCCAGGCCTAAGGCTTGGGGTATTCTTGATGTGCAAATGTCTACTAAAGAGTCATTGTTGAAAGACTCCGGGAGGTCTATGACCCGCAAATTGTTTCTTCTTGACCTGTTTTCGAGGTCGTCCAGTTTCTCGAAGATGTACCGTTGTTCCTGCTTGAGCTGATGATCTCTGGTAAAAGAGGATTGTACCTCATCCTCTAACTCCGATACCCGGCTCTCCACTTCGGAGAGTCTTTTGGCGTGGTCACCTATTTCTTTAGTCAGCTGGGCCATCCCTGCAGTTACAGCTTTGTCAACCGCAGCCGTAATGGTAGGTGCCAGGAGTGTTGCTACCGCCTGCGCTAAACCAGCCAATTGTTCTTCCACTGTAGCAGGATGAGCTCCCATAGTCAGTAGGGAAGTGAGAGCGTTCGTTGGAACGTTGATCGGGAGGGCGGTCGTTGGAATGTTCGTAGGTGTGATCGTTGGGACGATCAGAGTTGCGTTCGTCGGAACGGCCGAAACAGATGCGATCTCCGCTGTATTGGCTTCCGCCTGTAGAAGGACCGGCGGGTCTGCGACGGTCGGGGAGGAAGCCAGGGAGGGGCCATGGACTAAGAACTTGTCCATGAGGTTCCTGGGGCTTAGAGGCAGGTTGCTGGGTGCTGATCTCCCTGTTCGTCAGCGTGGGTGGCAGGCTTTGTAGGCTGATAAAGACGGAGCCGCTGATTCTGCCTCTGCTCACATAGGCGCTGGAACCGGAAGTTCCTTTTTTTTATTATTAATAAATAGTGCTACATAGTACATTTGTTTCCAGAATGAGGAGAGCATCAAATAAGGGATGTAATCATGGTCGTGGTGCTGCTGGTATTGGTGAAGTTCCTGTTGCAAGGAGAGGACGTGGTCGATTTGTGCCAGCTACACGCACAAGTGAAACACCTTCCTCAGGTGGGAGTAGCCGACAGAACCTTCAACGTTATATGGTAGTCTCGAATGTTGCCTAACTAATGGTGAGGCCAGAACAAGTACAGGCAATAGTAGATTGGGTGGCTGACAATGCCTCCAGTTCCTTCACATTGTCTCCCACCCGATCCCTTGATTAAAGCTCAGAGTTGGCACCTGAACCTCATGGCCATCTGTCTTTCACCTCAGCCCCTTGTAAATCAGCCAAGCAGTCTGAGCCCCAAGTCATGCAGCAGTCTCTTATGCTTTTTGATGACTCTGCTAGTGTTCATTTTGTGGGCCATCCACATAGCCCTGTCCCAGAAGTGGAAGACATTGATTGCACCGATGCCCAACCACTTCTGTTTCAGGATGAGTACATGGAAACACCACCGCAGCACGTCTCTGATAATGACGAAATACGGGTGCCAACTGCTGCTGCTTTCTACAGTGTGCAGACTGACAAGGAGGGCAGTGGTGAAGGGTGGGTGGAAGATGATGTGGAGGATGATGAGATCCTATAACCCACATGGAATGAAGGTCATGCGAGTGACGTTTGCAGTTTGGAGGAAGAGGTGGTGGTCGCACTGAGGCGCCAGCACAGCAAAAGCGGAGCGACCATCCCCTAGACAGTATGCCTGCTACTACCCACTGCACCCAGGGACCTAGCACACCAAAGGCAGCTCAAAGGTGTTCCCCGGCGTGGCAGTTCCTCAGACAATGTGCTGACGACAAGACACGAGTGGTTTACAGGCTGTGCAATGAGAGCCTGAAGCGAGGCATAAATGTTCTAAACCTGAACACAACCTGCATGACCAGGCATCTACATGCAAAGCACGAGCTGCAGTGCAATAAGCACCTCAAAATCCAAGAAAGGTCTCGGCCTCCTCCTGCTTCCTCTTCTGCTGCTGCCTCGGCCTCTTCCTCCACCTCTACAGTGCCAGTGTCACCTGCCACCCAGCAAACAGACGATGTGACAGCAATGCCACCATGTCCGCCACCGTCCCCAAGCATTTCCATACGGTCCCATGGAAGCTTACAGCTCTCCATCTCCCAAACACTGGAGAGAAAGAGGAAGTACCCCCCTACCCACCCTCGATCCCTGGCCCTGAATGCCAGCATTTCAAAATTCCTGGCCTTTGAAATGCTGTCATTCCATCTTTTGGACATGGACAGTTTTAAAAACCTGATGGTGGTGTCTATCCCATAGTACATGATTTCCAGCGCCACTACTTTTCCAGTCGAGCCATCCCTACCCTGCGCAAACATGTCGGGGACAAGATCAAGTGTGCACTGTGCAACACCATCTGTGGCAAGGTCCACATAACCACTGATACGTGGATCAGTAATCACGGGCAGGGATACTATATCTTGCTAACTGCACACTGAGCAAATGTAGTGGTGGGTGGGCCTGAGGCGGCTAGCTGTTTGGCGCATGTCCTTCCGCCACCGAGGATTGCAGGGCATTTCTCTTTGCCTCCTGTTGCCTCCTACTCCTACTCCGCTTCATCCTCCTCCTCTACCACCTCCTCATCCGGTCAGTGTAACACCTTCACCACCAACTTCAGCACATCCAGGGGGAAACAATAGCAGGCTGTTTTAAAACTGATATGTTTGGGGGATAAACCCCACACTGTGCAGCAGCTGTGAACGGGCATTGAACAAGTGGTTGTTCCCACTGAGCCTCAAGCCCGGCCTGGTGGTGTGCGACAATGGGCGAAATCTCGTAGCGGCTCTGGGCCTAGCCAGTTTGATGCACATCCCTTGCCTGGCGCATGTGCTGAATTTGGAGGTGCAGAAATTTCTAAAAAATTTGCCTGGATATGTCAGAGCTACTGCAGAAAGTGCGGGCTGTTTGTGCGCACTTTCTGCGTTCCCACCCTGCTGCTGCTCACCTGTCTGCGCTGCAGCGGAACTTCAGCCTTCCTGCTCACTGCCTCCTATGTGACGTGCCCACAAGGTGGAACTCCACCTTGCACATGCTGGAGAGACTGTGCGAGCAGCAGCAGGCAATAGTGGAATTTCAGCTGCAGCACGCACGGGTCAGTCGGTCTGCGGAACAGCACCACTTCACCACCAACGAATGTGCCTCCATGTGAGACCTGTGTACCATATTGCGGTGTTTCAAGTACTCCACCAACATGGCCAGTGCCGATGATGCTGTTCTCAGTGTTACTATCCCACTTCTATGTCTCCTTGAAAAAACACTTTGGGCGATGATGGAAGAGGATGTGGCACAGGAGGATGAGGAGGAGGAAGAGGGGTCATTTCCACGGTTATCAGGCCAGTCATTCACTAGTGACTCGGAGGGTGGGTTCCTGCACCAGCATAGGCCAGGTAAAAACATTTCAAGCCAGGGCACAGTTCTGGAGGATGAGGAGGAACCTTGTTCACAGCAGGGTGGCACCCAATGCAGCTCGTGGCCATCACTGGAGCGTGGCTGGGAGGACACAGATGATACACCTCCCACAGAGGACAGCTTGTCTTTGCCTCTGGGCAGCCTGGCACACATGAGCGACTACATGCTGCAGTGCCTGCTCAATGACAGCAGACTTGCTCACATTTTAACTTGTGCTGATTATTGGGTGGCCACCCTGCTGTATCCCCGTTACAAGGACAACGTGCTTAATTCCCTCACTGAAGCGTGATCGGAAGATGCGTGACTACCAGCACATGCTGGTAGATAGGCTGCTGAGGGCATTCCCAAATGACACCAGGGGCTCAGTAGAAGCACAAAGCCAAGGCAGAGGAGGAAGAGGTCGCCGACACAGCTGTGGCACCGCCAGCACCTCAGAAGGCAGGGTTAGCATGGCCGAAATGTGGAAAAGCTTTGTCAGCAGCACGCCACAACAAACAGCATCACCAGCTGATAGGAAACGTCTTAGCAGGAGGCAGCATTTCAGCAACATGGTGGAACAGTATGTGTGCACACGCCTACACGTACTGACTGATGGGTCTGCCCCATTCAACTTCTGGGTCTCCAAATTGGGCACATGGCCTGAGCTTGCCCTTTATGCCTTGGAGGTGCTGGCCTGCCCTGCAGCCAGTGTATTGTCTGAACGTGTTTTTAGCACGGCAGGGGGCATTATCCCAGACAAGCGCAGCTGCCTGTCCACAGCCAACGTGGACAAGCTAACGTTTATTAAAATGAACCAGGCATGGATCCCCCAAGACTTGTCTGTACCTTGTGCAGAATAGCCGGGGCCCTACCCCCATTCAACCCACTTCATCCTTAGCCAGCCACTATGCTTCCCTCATTAGGCTTACAAGTAGGGGTTTTATTACCCCTGAGAAGAGGCGTAAAATCTTGTTTCATCTTCACAAGGTAAATGTTACAAGAGACACATTTTCGGGCGGACACTGTCCCGTCCCTCAAGAGCAAGTACTACCCCACCTGGTTCCATAGTACCAACCCTATAGCACGATCCAAGGGAGTCTCCATCGCATTCCACTCCTCTTTCCAACCCCAAGTGCTAGATTCTCTCATAGACCCTAAAGGTCGTTTTTTGTTTTTGAAAATTTGTTTTTGAAAATGTGTTTTGAAGAAACCATATTAACAATAGCCAATGTTTATTTTCCTAATCAGGATCAGCTGGGTATCCTCTCCTCTGTGACAGCACGCCTCAAAGCCTTTGGCACAACTAACCTAATCCTGGGTGGAGACCTGAATGTCCCGTTGATTCTAAGATTGGATTCTTCTACCTGTAAGTCATCCCTCACTCCCACCACACTGAGTAGGGTCAGAGCGCTCCTCTCTAGACTCTCGTTGACAGATGTGTGGCGCATCTTACACCCCTCTGAAAGGGACTACATGCATTTTTCCTCTGCGCATAACTTATACAGCAGGTTGGATTACCTTTTGTTCTCTCAAACATTCCTAGATAATGATCCAAACTCACACATTGGACTGAGGCTTTGGTCTGGCCATGCCCCTGTCCATCTTTCTTTGGGTAAACTCCAGTCACCTAGGAGGGAATACTCATGGAGGCTCAATGACAACCTGCTGTCTGACATCCCCTGCATGCAGGAGATCTCACAGGCTATCTCTGACTTCACACTAAATCACGCTAGGGATCAGACATCTCCCCTCATCAAATGGGAGGCATTACAATGTGTCCTCAGAGGAATACTGATTAAACATGGGTCTAGACTCAAGAAAGAATGCTCTAGTGAGATTACATGACTCACCAACCATATCTCCACTCTAGAATCCATGCACAAACGCTCTCCTGACCCTCTCACGTTAGTTCAATTATCTAACGCTCACATTGAGATTTTCCAGATTTTCTCCCAGCGCTCGTTAGCGTTAGAACAAACTGAAGCACGTACATTATGCACAAGCCAACCGCTGTGGTAGACATCTGGCTCAGATGCTCCATCTCCGACAAGGCAAAGCCGTACCCCCTTTATCACTTCCCCTTCGCAGGGGAAGCTATATTAAAATTCTGAGATCGCGGAAGAGTTCCGACGTTTTTATGCCTCACTTTACAATTAGACGCCCGACTCGACGCTTACCTCCCCCCTCCTGATGACGGAGAGGACCTTGCTTCTTATGTTCGAGACATTGCCCTCCCTGAGCTGTCGTCGCAAGATGTTCAGGACCTGGAGGCCCCCATCTCTCCCACTGATTTCCTCCAGGCAATTAAAGCACTCAAAAACGGGAAGTCTCCTGGCCCAGACGGTTATTCCCCGCACTTCTATACATTTTTTGCTTCCCAACTGGCCCCTCTGTTGTCCCAGGTGTTGACGACGACCACCCACTTCCCTCTACCATGCTCCAAGCCCAAATAGTTGTGATCCCTAAACCCGGGAAGGATCCGGCTTCCTGTAGCAGTTACAGACCCATACCCTTACTGAATTTGGACTTTAACTGTTTGCAAAAATAATAGCTAACTGTTTATCCCCACTCCTCCCCAAGATTATACACAAAGACCAAGTTGGATTTATTCCCCAAAGAGAGGCTAGGGACAACACCACTAAAACCCTGCATATCATATCATACGCCAAACGCCCTAACATCCCTTCCTGCACAATTGCCTGTGATTCTGAAAAGGCATTTGATAGGGTCAGTTGGCCCTTTCCACAGCACTCCCTCCAGCAAATTGGCTTAGGTCCCAATCTCATATCTAAAATGATGTCCTTATACAGCTTACCTTCAGCTCGTGTCTTAGTAAATGGTATCAAATCCGACGCCTTCCCCATCAAGAATGGCACAATATAGGGATGACCCCTTTCACCCTTATTGTTTGCTATCGTGGTAGAACACCTGGCCCAAGCTAAACGAAATAACGATTCCATACACGGCATTCGAACCACCTCAGACCATTTTAAACTCTCCCTCTAAGCTGATGACTTATTACTCTACATCACCCAACCCCACGTTAGTATACCCTCCTTTCTATACGAATTGAGTCATTTCGACACACATAGCAATTTTAAACTAAATATATTCAAAACTGAAGCCCTTAACGTATCCCTCCCCTCTCGGACCTTGTCCACCGTGCAAGCCAACTTTCCTTTCAAATGGCAATCCCGCTCGATTCTGTATTTTTTTTATAAACTTTTTATTGCATTAGTTTCAACACAGAGTATAACATACATGTCCATTACAGTAATTTCATGTCAATTCCTTTTACTTAAACATAACTTGATTTAGTACCTTCCCCACACCATATCACTATTTTACCCACCATCCAACTTCCCGCTTCTCCGTTATCTTTATTGTTTATTACTTTTCTTCCATCTTATTAGGGTCGTCAAGGAGTTGCACCATATATCCCATATTTTAAAATACTTATTAGATATCCCTCTATGTTCATACATTATTTTTCATAGGGTATTATCTGATTGATCGCTCCAATCCATTGATTTACAGTTGGGGCCATCGATGGCATCCATCTTATCGATATTTGTTTACGTGCTAAAAATAAGGTTTCTTGTAACATAATTCTATTATATATTGACCATTCTCCCACTTCCAATAGTCCCAGTATACATATCTCCAGAGTACACGGTACCACCTTATTCATAATATTAGTTAATTTATCTGTCACCTGTTGCCAATATTCGGCCACCTTAGGGCATGACCACATCAAATGTATAAAATCTGCCTCTGACTGATGGCATAGTTTACAATCCGATGTGGTCATTCTTCCAAACCTATACATTTTCTGTGGGGTTAAATATCTTTGATGAATAATATACAACTGAATTAATTGATTATTAATAGCAGGAGATACTCCCTTTTGCAAGAAGCAAATTTTATTCCATTTCTCCTCTGTCATATCAGGGATTACCTCCTGCCACCTACCCTTGATTTTAAGTGGTGTACCACTTAGCTTAGCCCTCAACAATTGGGAGTATAAAACGGATATTAGGCCTTTTGGTCCTTGTGATCTTAGTATACCTATCAAGGGGTATTTGGATATTTTTGAATCCTGACTGCCAAACTGAGACTGAAGCACATGTCTTAACTGTAGATACCTATAGAAGTATTTATGCGGTATGTCATATCGTTGACTTAGTGATTCAAATGCCTGCAATTTATTATGGTCATATATTTGTTTCAATGTGATTATACCTCTTTTCTTCCAAAACTTACTATCCTCAAACCGATTTAATTGCTCCAGAGTTGGGTTATTCCACATAGGAATCTCCAGGGGAGTATCTTTATAGTCCATTAATGTTTTAACTTCTTTTCATATAACTCTAGCTAATTTTACCATGGGTATATTTATTCTGGGTAGATCAGGAGTATTAGCCTCCAATCCAATCAATAGATCTTCCACCTGTAATATCCCCATCAAGTGTCTCTCCACCCCCTTCCTTTGATCCTGTGTTACCCAAGTTTTTAAATGTTTCATTTGTCCTGCAACATAATATAAATAAATGTCTGGAAGAGCCATTCCGGCCTCCTTTTTCGGTCTTTGTAATGTTGTTAATTTTAATTCACACCTTCCATTTGCCCATATGAACTTTGTAAAATAAGAGTGTATCTTTTGGAATATATATTTCGGGATTACCACTGGAGAGTGTGAGAAGACATATATACATTTTGGTAAGATTATCATTTTAATTAACCCCGCTCGTCCCGCTACTGATATAGGCATTTTTTTACATGCTGCCAGTTTTCCCTTAATATACTCTATCAAGGGGTTAATATTAGTTAATATAAAATCCTTGGGTTGCAGATTAATGTTTATCCCCAAATACTTAAATGAATCTACCACTTTAAGTGGTGAATGGGCCCAGCCAACTCCTATTCCTTGGTCTAATGGCATTAGTACAGATTTTTGCCAGTTTATACTAAGGCCTGAATAGTTCCCAAAACTAGCTATTATTCTCATCGCCTCTCTAAGTGTATTCTGTGTATCCCCCATATATAAAATAATGTCATCTGCATAAAGTCCTAAATGTTCTATTTTCCCCCCTTATGTCCATTCCCTTATAGAGTTTCACTCTACTATGTCAAACGCTCTGGCCGTATCCAAAGATGCCAGAGCGCTCGATACCCTTTTAATTGAGCCATCAATTGTTTTTTCCTAATATTTATAGAGGTTGATTTACCCGGCATGTATCCCGTCTTGTCATCATGGATAATAGAATGGATCACTGCATTTAGTCTGCCTGCCAGAATTTTTGCTAAAATTTTATAATCGCTATTTAAAAGCGAGATTGGTCTATATGAAGAACACTCAGTTTCATCCTTACCTGGCTTTGGGATCATAACTATTGTTGCTTCTTCCATTGACCTGGGCAACTCCCCCTTTTCAAAGGCCTGGATGTATACCTCTGTCAGTACCGGTGCTATTATATCGACATATTTTCTACATACTTCCAGTCGTATCCCATCCGGTCCTGGTGCCAATTGCTAGGGTCATAATTGCCCCCCTGACCTCTGTTATTTCTCCCTCCATCATTTCTACCTATTCTTCTGTGATTTTAGGGTTAACCAATTCTTGTAGGTATTCTTCTACTTCCCCTTCTGTGCTATTGCACGTAGAGGTATACATTGTAACATAATAATTGTAGAAACAGGTCATTATTCTCTCCATATCTCTCATTAATTTCCCTTTCTCATTTCTTATTTTAGGGATTGATGTGGAAGTTGTTTGTTGTTTAGTTAGGAAGGCCAACAATGCCCCTGGTTGGTTTCCTTGTTCAAAATATTGTTGATTACGGAAAAAATTCTTCCGTTTGGCATTGGCAACTGTCTGATTTTTATACTTATGCTGCGCAAGCTCCCATTCCCTCTGTTTATCATTTGTTGGATTTAGTATATATTCCTTTTCTACCTGCGCACATTTCTCTGCTAGCTCCTCCTCCTCTTGTCTTGTTGTGCGTTTAAGATAGGATATTGTAGACTTCATTACTCCTCTCAGATAGGCCTTAAATGTGTCCCAAAAGTAAGTGCTTCCTTGACTTTCAGTATGCGCCTCTAAAAACATTTTCAATTGATCTGGAATTCGATCATTAAGGCCGATTAGTGATAGCCAAAAAGTCTGTATCCTCCCACGTAGTTGCCTTCCCCTGATGCCTATTATTATTTTGGTCAATAAAGGGGAATGGTCAGATATTCCACAGATTGAATTAATGGCAACACTTTATTGTTACCCAATAGGAGATCTATACGAGATAGATACCTCTGCTCATAGCGGCCCATGAAAAACCTCTAGTGTGTGGGTTCCTGTTCCTCCATACATCTATTAGACCAATTTCATCAATAACATTTTTAAATGTGCCCGTTCCCATTACTCGAGTCTGGGCAGACATTCCATGCCTGTCCAGAGTCGAATAAATCCACATATTGAAGTCCCCCATACGCAAGACATATGCCTCAGGGCACTGAGCCATAAAGGCCACCATCTCCTTCAATACTTGCATACTGGCGGGGGGGGGGGGAGTTATATATACAAAATAATATAAATGGGAGGGAATACATTTTAGCATTAACAAATATTTATCTTCCCTCTACGTCTCGCTTAACTCTTATATTTTCCCATTGTACTGATCTATGAATTAGTAATGACACCCCTCTGGAATATGTAGTATGAAATGAATGCGCTTCCCATTGGACCCAGTTTTTCTTTAAGTACCCAAGATGTTCCTTAACTAAGTGAGTCTCTTGTCAGCATATTATTTTAGCTTGTGTTTTATTTATCACTGAGAACACTTGTGCCCGTTTGCTGTTCCCAATCCCCTAACATTCCAAGACAAAATAATACACTGATCACTCATTTTTTACACATCTAAGATCTCCCCTCCCCTTCTGTAATGTGCTAACCCCTAAATCCCCCTGTTCCATTAAAATGTGGGTTTTATTTGTGCATTTTCCCTTACTACAACTTCCATATGGTCTAGGTCATGTATCAAAATCATATCAATAAGAATAAACAATAAAAAGAACATCTACAAAAAAAATTAGGCATTCCCAGTGTGTTTTTTCCCACACGCTGTAATACATTATGCTCCCGCATTTTATCCCCCCCCCCCCACCTGTCCCACCTTAATATTCCAATCAAGATGATAAAACATATAACATAACAAGACATCAGACAAAGTAACAACTAAGACAAAAAAAAAAACACACACACAAAAAACACATTTAAGAAAAAGAAAGAAAAAACACACCCTCAGCCCCCCACCATTAATCCACCTAGAGAGCTATATATTACAAGGAAAATTTTTCTTTTCTTTTTTACTAATTAATCGATCAGTCAATTAAATTTTCCTTGTCTTCTGATCATTCAACTATCGCCATGTCTGATATCTATTGTCCTAAGCCACTCCTGTGCCTGGTCAGAGGAAGAAAAAAAACATAGTCTTATCCTTATGCACTACTCTCAGTCGTGCAGGGTATGCCATTGAGTATACAATTTCTTTTTCCTGTAACTTCCTCTTGATCTCATAAAAAGTCGCTCGCTGTTTCTGGAGCTCCAGGGAAAAGTCCAGAAATATAGAGACTTTAGCATTTTCGTATTTAATCAGCCCCTTCTGTCTTGCTTTAGGAAGCACTAAGTCCCTGTCTTACAGTTCAATAATTTCGCCAGTAATGGTCTAGGGGGCATACCAGGTTTGGGAGCTATTGCAGGTATCCTATGAGCTTGTTCAATAGCAAATGCTGGTGAGTAAACAGCATCAGGAAACAGTGCTTTTAGCCATCTTTCCGCAAAGCACCCAGGATCCTGGCCTTTCACCCTTTCAGGCATCCCAACAATCCTAATATTAAATCTTCTCATGCGATTCTTCAAATCGTCAGCTTTTTGTTGGCACATTAATATCTGTTTCTCATAAGCTACGATTTTGTCAGAAATCGGGGCTACTGCATCTTCCAAATTAGAAATTCTGTTCTCAGCCTCGCTTATTCGATCACAAATCACTTGCATATCTTACATCAACAGCAGAGTTGAGCGAAAACTTGGATGTTTGGCTTCGTCGGGTTCGGCCGAACTTCGCAAAAAAGTTTGGCTTTGGCACCGAACTTGACCTGAACTTGACCCCGGACCTCGAACCCCATTGAAGTCAATGGTGACCCAAACTTTTGGGCACAAAAATGGATGTAAAAAAGTCCTGAAAAGGGCAAGAGGGCTGCAAAAGGAAGCAACATGGGGGTAAGAGTAGGACAAGTGCCCTGCAAACAAATGTGGATAGGGAAATAACTTAAAATTACATTAAAAAAATAAAAATTGGAGGAGGTGGATGTGGAGTAGGAGCCTAGAGGTTGAGGAGGCGGTGACCGTGGCAGTGTAGGTGAAAGTGGCGGTGGAGGAGGAGGAGGCAGCCAACACTGTTCTAAGTTTGTTTGTTTTTTTTTCTAACTGGGGTAGTCCCTAAAATATTGAGACATATTCAAAACAAACAAGTATACCAATGGCTGTGTGAGGCCAGTCTAAATGTCTATTCTGCACAAGGTACAGACAAGTCTTGTGGGATCCATGCCTGGTTCATTTTAATAAACATTAGCTTGTCCACGTTGGCTGTGGACAGGCGGCTGCGCTTGTCTGTGATAACGCCCCCTGCCATGCTGAACACATGTTCAGACAATACACTGGCTGCAGGGCAGGCCAGCACCTCCAAGGCATAACCACTTCAGCCCCGGAAGGATTTCCAGCTTTAGGACCGGAGCCCTTTTTGCGATTCGGCACTGCATCGCTTTAACTGAAAGTTGCGCGGTCGTGCGACTTTGTACCCAAACGAAATTTGCGTCCTTTTTTTCCCACAAACAGAGCTTTCTTTTGGTGGTATTTGATCACCGCTGCATCATTTCTGATCACCGCTATAAACAAAAGAAGAGCGACAATTTTGTAAAAAAACCCAAATTTCTTACTTTTTGCTAAAATACAAATCCAAAAAAAAATATAAAAAAACATTTTTTTCACCGTTTTTGTCCGATTTATATTCTTCCTCATATTTTTGATTAAAAAAATCGCAATCAGCGTTTAATGATTGGTTTGCGCAAAAGTCGTCGCGTTTACGGATGATGAGAATTAATTTCTGGGGTTTTTATTTTTTTTTATTTTTTACTAATAATGACGGCGATCTGCGATTTTTAGCAGTACTGCAATATTGCAGCGGACATGTTGGAACATTTTGACACTTTTTTGGGACCATTGGCATTTATACAGCGATCAGTGCTATAAAAATGCACTGATTACTGTGTAAATGCCATTGGCAGTGAAGGGGTTAACCTGCAGGGGGCGCTCTAAGGGTTAACTATGTTCCCTGGGCGTGTTCTAACTGTATGGGGACTGCCCTAGCTGGGGAAGGGAAGTGGTCACAGCCTCCATGTACAGGAAGGCTGTGATCACAGCCCTTCCCCCCTCACAGAACGGAGGTCTGTGTTTACTTACACGGACCTCCGTTCTTTCACTCCGGGGGGGCATCGCGGGTGGCCGGCGGAGATCGACTCTGCCGCACCCACTCCCTGGCCCTCCCCGAACAGAGTGAGTACGCGGGCGCGCCTTTCGGCGGCGCATGCGCGCTCACTAGGCTCAATCCCGCAGCCGCCGTCGTATGATGGCGATTTGCGCAATAGAGCCACTCTGTCGCCGTCAATTGCCGATCAGCGGTCGGCAAGCGGATAAAGGACAAGCTCAGGCCATGTGCCCAATTTGGAGACCCAGAAGTTGAATGGGGCAGACCCATCAGTCAGTACGTGTAGGCGTGTGCACACATACTGTTCCACCATGTTGCTGAAATGCTGCCTCCTGCTAAAACGTTGCCTATCAGCTGGTGGTGCTGTTTGTTGTGGCGTGCTGCTGACAAAGATTTTCCCCATTTTGGCCATGCTAACCCTGCCTTCTGAGGTGCTGGCGGTGCCACAGCTGCATTGGCGACCTCATCCTCCTCCTCCTCTGCCTTCGCCTTGTGCTTCCACTGAGCCCCCGGTGTCATTTGGGAATGCCCTCAGCAGGGCATCTACCAGTGTGCGCTTGTAGTCACACATATTCCGATCACGCTCCAGGGAGGGAATAAAGGACGGCACGTTGCCCTTGTAATGGGGATCCAGCAGGGTGGCCACCCAGTAATCAGCACAAGTTAAAATGTGAGCAACTCAGCTGTCGTTGAGCAGGCACTGCAGCATGTAGTCGCGCATGTGTGCCAGGCTGCCTAGAGGCAAAGACAAGCTGTCCTCTGTGGAAGGTGTATCATCTGTGTCCTCTGTAACCCCCCAGCTATGCTCCAGTGATGCCCACGAGCTGCGTTGGGTGCAACCCTGCTGGGGTTCCTCCTCCTCCTCATGATCTTCCTCATCCTCCTCATCCTCCAGAATTGTGCCCTGGCTTGAATATTTTTTACCTGGCCTATGCTGGTGCAGGAAACCACCCTCCGAGCCACTTGTGAATGACTGGCCTGATAACCATGTAAATTACCCCTCTTACTCCTCCTCCTCATCCTCCTGTGCCACACCCTCTTCCATCATCGCCCAAAGTGTTTTTTCAAGGAGACATAGAAGTGGGATAGTAACGCTGAGAAGAGCGTCATCGGCACTGACCATGTTGGTGGAGTACTCAAAACACTGCATTACGGTACACAGGTCTCACATGGAGGCCCACTCGTTGGTGGTGAAGTGGTGCTGTTCCGCAAAGCGACTGACCCGTGCATGCTGCAGCTGAAATTCCACTATTGCCTGCTGCTGCTCTCACAGTCTCTCCAGCATGTGCAAGGTGGAGTTCCAACTTGTGGGCACGTCGCATAGGAGGCGGTGAGCGAGAAAGGCCGAAGTTCCGCTGCAGCGCGGACAGGCAAGCAGCAGCAGGGTGAGAACATCGAAAGTGCTCACAGACGGCCCGCACTTTCTGCAGCAGCTCTGACATATCCGGGTAGTTTTTTAGAAATTTCTGTACCACCAAATTCAGCACATGCACCAGGCAAGGGATGTGCGTCAACTCGGCTAGGCCCATAGCCGCTACGAGATTTCACCCATTGTCGCACACCACCAGGCCGGGCTTGAGGCTCAGTGGCAACAACCACTCATCGGTCTGTTGTTCAATGCCCACCCATAGCTCCTGCGCAGTGTGGGGTTTATCCCCCAAACATATCAGTTTTAAAACAGCCTGCTGTTGTTTCCCCCTGGATGTGCTGAAGTTGGTGGTGAAGGTGTTACGCTGAGCGAATTAGAAGGTGGTAGAGGAGGAGGAGGAAGCGCAG
>BLSH010176541.1:86826-98283 GCA_018402905.1 Glandirana rugosa | reverse complement strand
GGCTGAAACAGGCTTTTCCCACACTCTTTGAAGATGATTTTAGAACACTAATATGGCTCTATGCGGCTGAAACAGGCTTTTCCCACACACTTTGAAGATGATTTTAGAACAATAATCTTTCCCTTAAAGCAACAGCTGGAGGCTTTCCCTGTACAACTTGGAGATGATTTTAGAATCTAAAATCATCTCCTAGTTCTATAGGGAGTGGTTCCTACTGTTGCTTAAAGGGACAGATTCTTGTTTCTTGCACAAAATTAAAAAGTGCATCTACATTGCTGGTTTAAAAAAAACAAAAAAATTCCAAAAAAAAAAAAACTGTGTTGGCTACCTCCTCCTCCACCGCCACTTTCACCGCCTCCTCAACCTCCAACTCCACATCTACCTCCATTTTTGATTTTTTTATGTGATTTTAGCTTAAAATTATTTTAAGTTATTTCCCTATCCCCATTTCTTTGTAGGGCACTTGTCCGACCCTTACCCCCATTTCCTTCCTTTTGCAGACCTCTAGGAATTTCCAGGACTTTGTTACAGCCATTTTTGTGCTTGAAAGTTTGGGTCCCCATTGATTTCAATGGGGTTCGGGTCCGGGTCAAAGTTCGGGTCAAGTTCGGACCCGAACCCGGACTTTCCCCCGAAGTTCAACTCGATCAACTCTACTGTTAAGTCCTTCAGGTGGGTCTCGGCCCAATGGAAAATTTTGGTTGCTATTTGTAGTAATAAGCTCCTGTTTCCCCCTTGGCGGGTGATATAAGAAACTGCTGTCTGGTTGTCTAGCCTGAGTTTGACTTGGGTTCCTTGAATTATTTCTTTGAATGACACCAGGGCCTTATAAGCTGCCTGTAGTTCCAGCAAATTTGAGTGTCTGGTCTCCGTGTTGCTCCATCTGCCTTGAACCTGTCTTTCATGGCAATGAGCCCCCCAGCCCTGCAGGCTGGCATCTGAAGTGACGACAATCCATTCCCCCAGACTGAGAGGCATGCCTCGCAACAGGTTCTCTGACAAGGTTCACCACATTAGGCTCTGTCGTACCCGATCTGGTATCCAAATCCTCTGGTCCAGAGACCAACCGTCCCATGGCCCGAGGAGGGATACCCGAAGGGCCCTCATATGGAACCTTGCCCATGGTACAGCCGGGATGGCTGCCGTGAACATTTACAGCATCCTCATGCAATCCATTGCCAATGATGTTGGTGCCTTCATCACCTTGTGGACACATGCTTTTAGTTCCGCTATCTTGCAACATGGTAAGGGCACCCGCCCTGACTGGGTGTCGAATATCATACCTAGGTATTCTCTCTGCTGAGCTGGGATCAGACTGCTTTTCTGGCTGTTTATCAGCCATCCGAAGTTGGACAGTATCCGAATCACCTCTTTGCACTGTTGCGCCAGTTGCTCCTTTGACTGTGCTACGACCAGGATGTCATCCAAGTAGTGAACAATTTTATTCCCTGTAACCGGATCACTGCTATGGTGGCCAAGAGGATCTTGGAAAGACTCTGGGTGCCGTGCTGATGCAGAAAGGCAGACATCTGAATTGCTAATGCTTTCCTTCCACCACAAATCGTAGGTATTTTTGATGATGTCTGTGGATAGGAACATGTAAATATGTGTCTGCCAAGTCAATTGAGATTAGCCAGTCTCCCGGCTGCACCACTGATATTATTGTATATATCGACTCCATTTTGAATCTTCTGGGAATAATAAATTGGTTTAATGTTCGCAAGTCCAGTACAGGTTTGAGTTCTCCGGATGCCTTAGGTACTAGGAAAATCTGAGAATATACCCCTTTTCCTTGGCAATGTTGTGTAACTACTGTGATCTCCTGTTTCCGCAATAATTTGCTTATGTACTCCTATAAAAACTTGTGTTTTTTTCTGATCCTGTGGATAATGGGTGTGTACAAAAATATTTGGGCATTTTTCCCCAAATTTTATTTTGTATCCCTGCTTTATGGTCTGAAGTGTCCACTCGTCTTTCACCTCTGTGGTCCACTCTCTCCAAAACTTTGCCAACCTGGCTCCGACTTGGAGGGGTTTGACGGCTTGACTGTCAAAAGGAGTTTTCTGTCTTTTTTGCAGGCTGTCCTGCACTCGATTTCACCTTCCGCAAGAAGGAACTCCCCTCCATTGAGGTCTATTATACTCTCGTCCTGGCCTGTATGCTCTGGCCTCTTGGCCTCTTCTACTTTCAAACTGGCCTGACCAGAAAGGCTGCTGTTTCTTCCTGGATGTCCTGTGTCCCGCTTGATCACCTCTTCCAAGGTCTTTCCAAACAGGATCTTTCCATCATTCAGGAAATTGCATTAAGCCTGTTTAGAAGCCATGTTCGTGGTCCAGTGTCGGAGCCATAGAGCTTTCTTTGCTGTAACCGAATGTGCCATCAGTCTTGTTAGTAACTTGCCTAGATCTATGGACAATTCCACAAGAAATGTGGCTGTTTATTTCCTCCAGTGCATCAATGATATTTTTTGTCTCTACGTCTGACTGCAAAGCGGTCTCCACATTTGCGACCCAGACCTTCAGAGCCCTGGAAACTGATGTTAGGGCTATAATTGGGCGGCATGCAGCTCCTGCTACCGCATATATCTTTTTAAGATTCGCATCTGCCCTCTTTTCCATCAGATCCCTGAATGTGGTGGAATCGTCTAATGGAAGGGAAACATGTCTTGCAAGGCGCTGTAGGGCTGCATCTATCCCAGGAGCTGATTCCCAGAAGGCGGCATCCGTGGGACTGAAAGGATAGAGTTTAGCAAAACGATTTTGAGTTCTAGCTTTCCTCTCTGGTCTTTCCCATTCGTCCTCCATCACCTCCTGGATCTCTTCCATGAATGGGAAGGTGGGCCCCTGTCTTCTTAAGTTTGGAAAAAATCTTAACTTTTTCAGGTGGTTTTGAGTCTGGCTCCCACCCTATGGCTTCCTTTATGGCCGTTACATGGGGTTCAATAGGGTGAAAGTCGAATAAATGTTCGGGTATTTCCTCCACCTCCAATGATGGACCTGATGATATCTCATAAATCCTTGGCGCTTTACGACCTTGATATGTAGAGGTACCTGCTTTGGGCTCTCCTGAGGCCCCAGCCGCACTAGAGGCTAATTGCATGCTTTCTGCTACTGCCTCCTGGATATAATCCTTCACTTTGCTTGCTTCTCAGTAGCCACATCTGTCAGGAAGTTGGAACATAAAAGTTTCCCTGCAGCCGCAGGTGTCGTACAGACCCAACTTAGGCCCTCTGCTGACCTTTCAGCTTGTCTTGGTTCCCTTGCTGGAGCTTTACTGCAGCTTGGACCACTGGGCGCTTGTTCCCTTTTGGGTTATTGTGACCAGGACTGGTGGTGGGACTTCTTGCTCCGGGAATGTCTCCTTTTAGGGCTCCTGCTCCTAAAACAGACAGGCAACATGTTAAATGCATGTGTGGCACTCTTTTAATAGTCTACAATCCCACGTAGCCCTCTCCTACCTTTCCCCAGATTCTCATGCCTGTAGTGGTGAGCTCATGGCTAGGCTGAAATACAGATAAAAAATTTCTTAATGTAGTCCCCATCTGTCTTCTGTCAACCTCCCCACCCCCACTTCTCCTCTCTTTTTTTCTCTCCCTTTTTTTTTTTACTGCCCCTTTAAATCATCAGCCATTTTACGTGCACAAACCCTGCTGGAATTGCAGAGAGACGGCGACACCAGGTGCAGTAGAGAGAAGTTTGTCCAGCCACTTGGCTAATAGGAAGTCTAGAGGGGGAGAGAGGGAGATCAGATGACAGGCTAAGACACTGGGAGCAAAGTATAAACTGCAGGGAGCGGTGGACCGCCAGCATACCTCTCAGCACAGTGCACTGTCCTCCATGGTGCTCGGCGCCGCCACTGCCATGATAAGCTGGCTAAAAGGGAGCTGGTTCCCATGGTAACCCACCGGCCGCCCTGACCCCCCCCTTCCCCCCGTGATGTTATCCAGAGGCAACCTCGCTCTCCAGGCAGCCTCCTGAGCGGTCCTAAAGTCACAGCTCCGCCCCAGGAAGTGACATCATACGGGGTGGGGCTTCCAGGTGATGTCATCTGGTGGCCACGCTCCATGCCAATATAAGGCACAGCACACAGCGGAGAGGGCATTCGTGAAGGAGATCACGTTGTGTCAACATGGGAAGAAGAAGAAGAAGGAGAAGAGAGGAAGAACAGAGGGAAGGGGACAGCGGAGAAGACCAGCAAAAGAGCAGAAGACGCCGCAGAGAAGGAGAAGAAAGAAGACCCCTCAGAAGATGGAAGACCCCGCAAAAGAGCCGAAGAAAGAAGAGCCAGAGAGGGGAGAAGACCGCCGGAGCTGATTTAATAAAATATTTTAAAAAGCTGTGTGGTTTTTTTTTGTACATATTTCTTTCCAGGTAAATGGGTAGGGGTACGATGTACCCCATACTCATTTATATAGGGTGGGGGGCTGGCATCTGGGGGCCCCCTTGTGAAAGGAGGCTTCCAGATTCCGATAAGTCCCCGCCCGCAGACCCCAACAACCAACGGCCAGGGTTGTCGGGAAGAGGCCCTTGTCCTCATCAACATGGGGACAAGGTGCTTTGGGGTGGGGGGCGCAGAGCCCCCTGCCCCAAAGCACCCATACTCCCCATGTTGAGGGCACGTGGCCTGGTATGGTCTGGGGGGGCGCTCACTCGTCCCCACCCCCTTTCCTGGCCTTCCGGGCTGCATGCTCGGATAAGGGTCTGGTATGGATTTTGGGGGGACCTCACGCCGTTTTTTTTTTTTTAATTCGGTGTGGAGTTCCCCTTCAAGATCCCCAGAGCACAAGGTGCCTGCCATTGTCGGGATCAAAGTCGGATCCCTGTTCACAGACAAACGGTACAACTTTGATCCTATGTAGGACCGTAAATCGTACAGCAAAGTAGGATCAAAGTCGGACCGTTTTTTGTCGGATAGTGTGAACCCAGCCTTAAAGAAAGAAAATGTTGAGGGACTGATATTTCATTTTGAGTGAGCACCAGCAAGCAAAATCATCAGCAGCTTTTTTCAATTTCTTTAACCACTTTAGCCCCGGAAGGATTTGCCCCATAATGACCAGAGCACTTTTTGTGATACGGCACTGCATCACTTTAACTGACAATTGCACGGTCATACGACGATGTACCCAAACAAAATTGACATCCTTTTTTTCCCACAAATAGAGCTTTCTTTTGGTGGTATTTGATCACCTATGTGGTTTTTATTTTTTGCGCTATAAACAAACAGAGTGACAATTTTGAAAAAAAAAATTTTTTTTTACTTTTTGCTATAATAAATATCCCAAAAAAATATAAAAAAACAAATTTATTTATCAGTTTAGGCCTATATGTATTCTTCTACATATTTTTGGTAAATACAATTGCAATATGCGTATATTGATTGGTTTGCGCAAAAGTTATTGCGTCTACAAATTATGGGAATGGATTTATGACATTTGTTTTTATTTATTTTTTTACAGGTAATGGCAGTGATTTGTGATTTTTATCGGGACTGCCATATTGCGGCGGACAGATTGGACACTTTAGACACTTTTTTGACACTGATTACTGTATAAATGTCACTGGCAGGGAAGGGGTTAACATTAGGTGGGGCAATCAAGGGGTTAAATGTGTTCTAACTGTGTGGGGGCTGGGCTGGCAGGGACATAACAGATATCACTGTTCCCGAATACAGGAAACAGTAGATCTCTGTCATGTCCCCCTGTGTTTACATTGGCGGATCCCCGTTGTACCTCTGTATTAGGCGATCGTGGGTCACCGGCACAGATCGAGTCCACCCGACCCATGGGCACACTCATGCAGCATGTGGTGGGCACGATATTGCGCCACTGGCAGCGCGCGCCCGCAACTGCGTCTGTGTGATCCGCCATAAATATACGGCGATTCGCGCAGGGATGCCAACCTGCCACAGTAAATGTACGTGAGGCGGTCAGGAACCAGTTATAGCTCTAAAGGAGAGATGTTTACATTTGACACTCACTTAATATAGGCAATGCAATATAAATACAGCAGTTATATTCAATGGTCTGTTTATTTATTTTACATTGCAAAAAATAAAGCTAGAAGAGACAGACTCCCCTAGCAGTAAGATGATGGAGCTAGGGATTCCAGTAGGGAAATTGTGTTTCTAGAGTCCCATAATCCAGATGGCAACATAGCCCTTTGACATTCACATAAATAAAACATCCGCTTTCAGAATACTGAACCTACAGTCTTAAATTGAATGGCATTATGTATACCCAATATTAATTTAAATTGTCCTTTATTACCTCAAGTGGATGCACTATTACAGAGTCCCATGTAGATAAACATCCCACAGTGACCTATACCCTTTCTCCAACAATGGGGCATATTTTGTAGGTACATTTTATAATAAATAGAATTCCATAGCAGAGGTATTCCCATATGAATATAAAATTATGTTCACTGGTCATGCCCATTAACGCTTCTTAATTAAGACATAAATCCTTCGCCTTTCAGATTTGAGACAGTTCTAACATTGCGTACTAATGCATCTTGAAGCAAAATTAATTATGTGGCATCCTACGTGTCCTTCCTATTATTTATTACGCACAGTGCCCACCAATTAAGTATACAATGCTGTTCTCTGGCCAGTGTTTGGTGCTAGCTCTGGTTTGAGATAAAATTACATAAAAAGCCTCTGTTATAAGAAAGGCTTCTCATAATGCCTAGCGTTTTACTGAAGGCATTTTTGGTTTCTGAATGGTTATACTATCAAGTTTTTTTTCCACAAGCCCTGAACAGCAGAAGGCTTGGTTTCTATATCTCACAATAATTCTGCTTAACAAGCCTGAACCAGCTGTATACAATTTGAATTCTAAAGTCATTTTCAGTATTTGTAAATCTGCAGCTTTCATTAAAACAATATATTTTATACTTACCCAGTGGTATTGAATACCTTCCAGGTTAGCAACTATCTATCCATCAACTTCCAGCCTTTGTTGGAGGGAATGAAGACAATATGAAACTTTACTTCCCATTTGGTGAGAGTGTTGTAGAATTCATCCATTCTGGACAGATGTCAGGACTCAGATTAAACAAATACCAGAAATACAATTATCCGACTCTCTATTAAACTTCCTACTCCATGTACCTACTATCCCAATTAAATACCAATTTATTGAAAAAAGGCTCATGTTGCTAGCAGGGCAGACAGGATTAAGAAGGTAATTGATATTATGGAACAATAGATGGCCAATATGATACATTCTATACTATCTGGGCTCTTTGGATTTAATTATAGTTCTGGTTTACTGTTTGTAGAAAACAATGTTTTCTTTCATAATCAGATGAATGTTATTGTGAACATGACTGTGTTTTGGAGTCTTTTGATTTGCTTTTCTTTCTCACCCTTTATCCACTCACCCCTCCATCCTTGTGGGGGAATTACCCCATCCCTCTCCTCCTGTGCAGTAAATGAGAGACACTCAAAGTCTTGGCTGCATGCTCTGCTCTCTCACCTGCTTCCCCATTGGCAGGGGGAGGGAACCTATGAGAAAACAGGACTGCAGGAGCAGCGAGGAACTCTGGGACATGTAGTCCCCAGCACAGACAGCCCCACTGTAATCTCTAGGGGGAAAATTAAACACCCTAGAAGCCCCAGAGACAAGAAGAGCAATCTTACACCTAGAGGCTGCCTTGGAACAGACAGACACCAGGAGGCAGGGAAGAAAACAGGACCCAGGGGAGAGGTGCTGCCTTCCCGGTTCAGTGTGCCGTTCCACCCACGGTCAGTCAGGGACATCCTGCCTGAGAGGGGAATTCCAGGTGCATCTCCAGGCGAACCTGTACTGATGATACGAAGTGTTCCGGTTGTGAGGTAGCCTTCCTTTGGGCCTTGGTCACAGGATTGGTGAGTGGACACTTGCCCATCTTACAGAGACACAGAGACACTGCATGCAGACAACGTTGCTTATTTTTTACTATGCCAGTAGAACACTGTGTTGCACTCATCCTCTGTCAGAGAGAAAAGAGTCCTCTCTGCTTCAGGAGTTCCACGGTATAGGTTACATCACTCCTGCCAAACAGGACTTCTAAGTGCACCAACTAAAGTAGCTAGCTGAAGATTCAAGTCCTCCTTCTTCCAAGAGTCATTCCTCTGCCCTCCTCCTACCTGGACTCATAGAGCCTAATTTAAATTGATTTGGTGGTCAATCTGCTAAAGTGTTTGCTATTCTGTGATCTGTCATTGTTAGAGTGTTTCCCTCTGCTTTTGGGTTTATTTGCCTTGAGGAGTCCCCTGAAAGCAGCCGAACAGTATCATTGAGTTCTATTGCTCTTAATCTTCAGTCATTATTACACAGGTTGTTTACTTGAGATATATTTGTCTACTATTTAGTTACACTGTTACTGTTTGTTCCATTCTTAATTTCACAGTAGTTTCTGTGTTTACCATAATGTGTGTCCTTTTACTGTGATGTTCACATTATTTCCAGGTGTGCCAGAGGGGTGGAGACTGTTCTTAGGGTTGAGAGGCAGAGTACAGAACCAAATATACTCAAGCGGCTCCTTTGGGAGTAGCGCTACACACATAATCCTTTACAATCAATTTAATCAATTACCAGCAATATGTCAATCACATTATGAAGTGTCTCTTTTCATGTTAGCTTATTCAACAGCAATCTTTGAAACCTTCTGAATTAGCAACTTGTTTTGTCCTAACAAGGGATGGGCGAACGGTTCGGCCCGAGCATGAGTTCGGGCCAAACATTGGCTGTTCGCACATTTGCCGAACAACTAAATTATCGGGTTTTTTGACCGTTTGTTCGGCCCGCTGAAAGACCACAATGCACTGCGCCGCTGCACAGTGCATTGAAAGTCCTGATTGGCTGAAGCAATGAAAATTTTGCCCAATCAGGGCACAGAGGACTGTCAGAGCCATGATTGGACTCTGTCATGATGACTCTATCCAATCATGGCTCATTGCTTTTAGTCCTACCCCACACTATACAAGTATTCTTTCAATAGCGGCCATTTTCAGTGTGATATTGGCGGCGTGGAGAGAGATAGAACAAGGCTCTGTTAAGTTCTACTAGACAGTTGGTGTGCTCTAGTGTGCTATTGTGATTCTATTGTCAGTGTAGAATATTAGTTTTGTGTGAAACTAGGGATAGTCAGTGTGAGTGTAGTGACCACCATTCAGCTTTACATTAGTGTGAATCTAGGGATAGACCAGTCAGTGTAATGTGTGACCACCATTCATCTTTATTTTAGTGTGAGTCTAGGGACAGTTCAGTCAGCGTGAGTGTAGTGAGTGACCACCATTCATCTTCACATTAGTGTTAATCTAGGGACAGTTCAGTCAGTGTGAGTGTAGTGTGACCACCATTCATCTTTACATTGGTGTGAGTCTAGGGACAGCTCAGTCAGTGTGAGTGTAGTGATCATTTATCACCGTATATTTCATTGTGTTGCTGCAAGTTTAACGTCATATAGTTCTGTGCGTTACTGCAAGTTTAACACCATATATTTGATAGCATTACTGCAAGTTTAACGTCATATTGTTCTGTGCGTTACTGCAAGTTTAAGTGGTAAGTAGAGTTGAGCGGACACCTGGATGTTCAAATTCGTCGGGTTCGGCACCGAACTCGATCCGAACTTGAACCCGGAAACCAAACCCCATTGAAGTCAATGGTGACTCAAACGTTTGGGCACAAAAATGGCTGTAAAAAAGTCATGGAAAGGGCTAGAAGGCTGCAAAAGGAAGCAAAATGGGGGTAAGAGTAGGACAAGTGCCCTGCAACAAATGTGGATAGGGAAATAACTTAAAATGACATAAAAAAATAAAAAATTGGAGGAGGAGGTGGATGTGGAGTAGGAGCCTGGAGGTTGAGGAGGCGGTGACTGTGGTGGTGTAGGTGGAAGTGGTGGTGGAGGAGGAGGTAGCCAAAACTGTTTTTTGTTTGTTTTTTTTTTTTAGAATTGAGGTTGCCCCCAAAATATTGAGACATATTAAAAAAAAGGATACCGTTGGCTGTGTGAGGCCAGCCTAAATGTCTATTCTGCACAAGGTACAGACAAGTCTTGTGGGATCTATGCCTGGTTCATTTTAATATAGGTTAGCTTGTCCACGTTGGCTGTGGCAGGCGGTTGCGTTTGTCTGTGATAACGCCCCCTGCCGTGCTAAACACACATTCAGACAATACATTGGTTGCTGGGAAGGCTAGCACCTCCAAGGCATAAAGGGCAAGCTCAGGCCATGTGGCCAATTTGGAGACCCAGAAGTTGAATGGGGCAGACCCATCAGTCAGTAGATGTAGGCGTGTGCACACATCCTGTTCCATCATGTTGCTGAAATGCTGCCTCCTGCTAAGACATTGCCTATAAGCTGGTGGTGCTGTTTGTGGTGGCGTGCTGCTGACAAAGCTTTTCCACATTTCGGCCATGCTAACCCTGCCTTCTGAGGTGCTGGTGAGCCACAGCTGCGTTGGCGACCTCTTCCTCCTCCTCCTCTGCCTTTGCTTGTGCTTCCACTGAGCCCCCGGTGTCATTTGGGAATGCCCTCAGCCGTGCATCTACCAGAATGCGCTTGTAGTCGCTCATCTTCCGATCATGCTCCAGTGAGGGAATTAAGGATGGCACGTTGTCCTTGTAACGGGGATCCAGCAGGGTGGCCACCCAGTAATCAGCACAAGTTACAATATGGGCAACTCGGCTGTCGTTGAGCAGGCCCTGCAGCATGTAGTCGCTCATGTGTGCCAGGCTGCCCAGAGGCAAAGACAAGCTGTCCTCTGTGGGAGGTGTATCATCTGTGTCCTCATTACTGATGCCCATGAGCTGCGTTGGGTGCCACCCTGCTGTGAGCATGGTTCCTCCTCCTCCTCCTCCTTCTCATCATCCTCATCCTCCTCATCCTCCAGAACTGTCCCCTGGCTTGAAAAATGTTTGACCTGGCCTATGCTGGTGCAGGAACCCACCCTCCGAGCCACTTGTGAATGAGTGGCCTCATAACCGTGGAAATGTTCCCTCTTCCTCCTCCTCCTGTGCCACATCCTCTTCCATCATCGCCCGAAGTGTTTTTTCAAGGAGACATAGAAGTGGGATAGTAACGCTGAGAACAGTGTCATCGGCACTGTCCTACACCGTGTCCTCCTCCTCCTTCTCCCTTGTAAAGGTGCCAATACTCCGGTGAGTAAGTGTTCACCGAGCCTCCCACCCAAGGACGTGGTCGTATCCGGTCCAGTTTGTAAAAAGTTCGGTCCCCTGTCAAGACCTCCTACTCCTCCTACTCCTACTACTCTTCCTCCTCCTCCTCCTCCTTGGTACGAGTGTCGTCCCACCGTGGGTTGCGTCGAGTACCCGTAGTCATTACTCCTGTGTCTACTATGTGGAGGGTGTCTCCTGTCGAACAGAAACGGAGACCCGTCGGACCGTGTGTACTCGCTGATGTACGACGTCCCGGACGAGTTGCTGTCGGCTCAACGGGTATAACATTGAACAC
>BLSH010176541.1:56717-68173 GCA_018402905.1 Glandirana rugosa | reverse complement strand
ATATTGAATCTTTTGGTTAGAGAGTTGTTTTTTCATCTGTTTGGCCATAAATGCTCCTGATTTATTTGCCGAGGAATAAAAAAGGAGCTTGAGCCGTTTAATGTAGAAATCAAATTTTTTGTGAAGGTGTTCACTGAGTTGGTATCTTATTTTTGTAAGATCTGCTGCTATTGTTGGGGATGGGGCCTGTTTGTTTTGAATTTCAAGATCTTTTATTTGTTTCAGTAATCGTTCTGTCGTGGCTCTCTGGGCCCTTTTGGCTTGGGCTCCTAGTTTGATGAATAGGCCTCTTAGGACCGCCTTGTGCGCATTCCATATGACAGACGGGTCACCAACAGAGTTTGCATTTTGTATGAAATAGGACTCAATCTCGGATCGAATTCTGTCAGAGGACCCTGGGGACGCCAGGAGAGATGGGTTAAGCCTCCATAACGTGTGTTTCAGGGGTCGGTTGTTCATGGACAATTTGATCGAAATTGGTGCGTGGTCTGACCAGGAGATCACCCCGATGCTTGCTTCGGATACTGATTGGAGGAGGTATTTGTCTGTGAGGAACAGATCGATCCGAGAATATGAGTTGTGAGGGTGGGAATAGAACGTGTAGTCTCGCTCCATGTCATGTAGGCACCTCCATGGGTCGAACAAATCTTCCCTGTGGAGAAGGGAGGATAGTGCAGTGGGTCTCCTAGTATTTGGGTTGGTTGTATCCAGGGCAGGATCAACGATACTATTGAAATCTCCACAAATTAGTAGTGGGTCGGATCTGAATGGGGCCAATTTAGCCATGAGTTTTGCGTAAAAGTTTCTCTGCGCTGAGTTGGGTGCATATAGATTAACTAGAGTAATACGCTGATTTTCAATGGTCGCAGAGAGAATCAAGTATCTGCCATCTACGTCAGCTTCGCAGTGGTGGAGTGTAAATGAGACCGCAGAGCTAATGGCTATCATGACGCCTCTACATTTTTTAGGGGCATTAGCTACGAAGCAATGGGGGAATTTGCTATGTGTGCATTTAGGAGCCTTGCCTTCGGAGAAGTGCGTCTCTTGAATGCAGAGAACATCTGCCCTTTGTGTTAGGGCCTCTTTCCATAATAAATTTCTTTTGTAAGGGGAGTTTAGGCCGTTGACGTTGAGGGATGAGATAGTAAAAGACATGACGGGAGGATGTTGCAGAGGGCTGAGGAGACTGGAGCGAGACTACAGGTAAAGGCGGAGGACCGCCGCACACAAGGGACCCAAATCGGGTCTACAATAAACAGCACAATACAGGAAAAAAAAGAAAAAAAAAAGACCTCGTTATCACTTTATGTATAGGAGGGGAGTTTTCACTTAACTCACCAAAGCCTTCTCAGTGTGACGATTTTTAAATGCAGTAACAGCAAATTAACTTTATCAGTTGAGGAGGGGAGGAGGGATAAAAGGAACGATAAGTAGAAATTGGTGTGCACTGCACACTATAACCTGGGGAAGTGGTGATCAGGAATGAGTGCGCTCATACTGGATCTTGTACGCGCATAGGATCCTTAGTTGTGGTTTTATCAGGATCAGTCTTTGTCGGTATCCGGATTTCCAGGGAGTGGGTGATTCAGCCGGTGTCTTGTCTGATCTGGAATGTTGGGTGGAAGAGGCAGGAATCCCCAATTGGTAAGCTTCTTATAGCCACCCTTGGGGTTCAGAATGGGTATTGTCTGCTGTTGATAGGTGACAAGTAGTTTGGTGGGGAAGCCCCATTTGTATGTAACCTTTCTTTCTTGCAGAATGGAGGTGATTGGCATGAACGATCTGCGGAATTCCATCGTAGCCTTTGATAAATCATTGAAGAACAAATGTTGGTATAAGGGGGCGGTAGCGGTCCAGATTTCGTCACGGCTTGCCAGCATGTCTCTTGGGACCTCAGCCGCGAGATGAGCGGGTTTTGCAATCCTGTGCGCCCTGTCGATCAGTAAATCACGGGTGTTCAGGCGGGGCAGCACTTTGGAAAAGAGTTGTTGAAGGTATGGGCCGATTTCATTAGCTTTGACCGTTTCCGGGACCCCTCTGATTTTTATGTTCTGTCGCCTCGAGCGATCTTCCAGGTCAGCCAGTTTCAAGTTAATTCTTTGGATCTCGGATTTGTGGTGAGCATGAGCATCTAACAGCTCATTATGTGCTTTAACATGGTTCTGCATGTGGCCTTTCAGGTCTGTGGTGCGGTCCTCCAGGCAATCTACCCTTTCATGGATCTGGGACAGGGAGACATGTAATTCCCTGTGTAGGTCTTTCTGCAGTGTCATCAGCATGGCTTTTAGCGAAGCTTCCGATACTGTGTTTTCTGTGGCAGGGATTGCTGCTAGTGCCGTGTTGCGCTCTGGGGCGAGGAGATCTGCCTCAGGACTAGCCCAGAATTGTTTTTTGAGCTGCGGCTCCTTACTGGGTGAGTGGGCAGGGGAGGACGCCAGCCTCTTCCCTCGGTCAGATGGTGGCCCCCCCGCTGGGGCTTCTGGGGCAGGAAGGGTGTCCATAGTGTCCCCTACGGTGTATATGTAATCTTCTTCCCTCACAGGCGTGTCAGGCCTAGCTGCTCTGTCTGTGAGGTGGGAATTCGCGCCCCTGCCGTTCGTTGCGGTCGTATCTTCTGTAGGGACAGACTGCATATTCCGATCATTCGTCGGCTCGATACTGCCGCGAACGATCTTTGCGCCGGCGCCATCTTTGGTCTTGTTCATGTTGGCGGGGCGATAGTAATCCGTCAAATGGCGCGGCTCAGGGGGCACGTACCTGTTGCCGGGCATGCCCTGGTCGATCTGTGTGGTGAGTCCTTTCTATGAGGTGGTTTTTATAGGACCCCAGGTCGCTGAGAGTTGCTGTGATCCAAGTATGGGAGCGGAGCTCTGGGTCTAGTCAGCCATCACGCTCCGCTGCAGGCCACGCCCTCTGTTTTTATTTTTTTAAAAATATTTAAAGTTATTTCCCTGTCCCCATTTTTTTGTAGGGCACTTGCCCTACCCTTACCCCCATTTTACTTCCTTTTGCAGCCCTCTAGGGCTTTCCGGGACTTTGTTACAGCCATTTTTGTGCCTAAAAGTTTGGGTCCCCATTGATTTCAATGGGGTTCGTTGTCCGTGCGATCGTTCGGGTTCCGTCCGGACCAGGACCCGGACTTTGTCACGAAGTTCGGAAGGACCAGCAGAACCCGAACTTCCAGAGGTTCGCTCAACTCTAATTACTACTGTAGGCACAGGCCGCGGACCAGCGCCACTGACACCTCCAGCCGAACGCTAAAGCCAATATTCACAGTAATTCAGTGTTGCATTATATTTCTTAGCAGACCCATGCATGTAATTCAGCTTATAAAAAGATAAAGGAACTGGGTGAAAGAAAAAGGAAGGAAAATGGTTGTAAAAGCATTATGTCATTATGATAAAGCTCGTAGGAGGTAAAGTTTGTGGTTCATAGTTAGTAAAGTTAGGATAAATTACTATGGTCTAAGTCTGATTGGCCATGTGCCAGTCAGTCCACGGTTTCCAACGTTGGTGCCAAGCTGCGTACCTACCCTGTGAGGAAGTGAACATGATTTCATAATTTGCATGGAGGTTTGTAGTTTGTATGACTTCAATAATGTTGGGAGGGTCTGGGGACTTCCAGTGTCTAGTCAAGGTTAACCTCCTTGGTGGCATTCCCAAGTGTGGCTCGGGGTATGTTTTCACTGTAAATTGTGGTAACCCTGAGCCACACTCGGAATTGCATCACTGGATCCAAGCTGGGTTACTTACCTTGTCCCCTGGATGCAGCGATGTCCCCCCACTGTGTCCGTGGGCTGTGTCCTCCGCCCGATGCTTGTGTAATGCCAGGCTCCATTCCCTGCGAGCAACACGTTGCACGGGGCGGAGCCTGGCAGGAAATTCAAAAAGTGAAACACACAGTGAACATACAGTACACTGTAACCTGTAAGATTACATTACTGTATCAAATCATTTTAAATCCATTTTGTCCCTAATGCTTTACCCAGTGCCCTGCATGCACTTTTATATCATATATGGCATTCTTTCTGCCTGGAAACTTGAGAATGTTCATTGCATAAAAAAACGCCCCTTTAAGTCAAAAGCAGTTTTTGATCAGCTAGAAAACAGTGATAGTAAATAAGAATCACTTGCAGGATTGAGTGATACAGATATTTGGGGAAATTTATCATCAGACACTGAAAGTGACGACATCGACAATTCTGCAACTGAGCAAATTTCAGTGTTTTTGACTAGATTACATTATTGAATCAACTTTACTAGTATTATATTATTATTTTTGATAATTATTTATAGTTATTTATTATATTATATAGTTTTTTTCATATATATTGTAATTTATGATTTCGTTATTTCAAACTTTATCATACCTGTCTACTAGACTCTTGTCTTAAGTGAGTTATTCCTAAGAATTACAGGCCTACAATATAAAATGCCAAATTTCTATGCGAAAAAATGTACCACTCTGAGACGCAAAAATCTGACATAATCAAACCACCAGGGAGGTTAACCTGGCGCTCAGAAGGATGTGGGATTTAATGTCTTTCAAACCTGCATAGGTAGAATCCAACCCCAGAGAGAACAATGCCACTCCTGGGGAATTGGAGGGCCTAACCCCAAGACCAGGTTGATTAAGTGGAACACCTCTTTCCAGAAGTTGTGTATTGCTGGGCAATCCCAAAGTTTGTGGAACAGCATGCCCCTATTGCCACATTTCCTCCAGCATATGGGGAACTGTGATCATTGAAGGTAGCACGTTTTGAAGGCGTAAGATACCACCTAAGCAGGATTTTTTGAGTTAGCTCCCAGAGCTTGACACATTTGGTTGATCCATAGGATGTGGCGAGTGCCTTGTGCCATTGATCCTCTGTGAATGTCGTGCGCATGTCGCGCTCCCAAACCTGGATTGAAGGTGATTTAATAAAGATCTCTCTTTGGTTTAGAAAGTTGTAAAATATAGAAATTTATTTTATGTGATCTCTATGTGAGGTGAGATAGGAGGCTACCTTCCAGTGGAGGATAATATCTGTATTGGGGATTGATTTCAGTAAATGGGAGACCTGGGAGTATCTGTAAGCCTCCTAGTTCTCCAATCCATATTCTACTTGAGCTGCTCTAAAATGATTTGGGTGTGGGACCTATCATTATGTCCCCTACTGCTTTTATCCCTTTGGTAACCCAATGGGAGATCCTTAGGTCTGGAATAAGCAAGTGGAGACTTGTTGTGCAAGGGGATAAGGTAGTTGTTTGGTAGCCTTCCAGAGGTGTGAAAAGTTACAGTTTCCATGCTCTGAGTGCTGCAAGTATAGTGGAGGAAAGTGTGTTTGGTAGATATTGTTTGAGGGAACTCGTCATGAGTATGTCTTCTAGGCTGCTATTGGGACACTGAAATTCCTCTAGTTCTGTCCACCTAGGTCTATTGGGGTGAGGGAACCAAGGTTTTAGTTGTGCTAATACTGCAGCCGTGTAATAGTCTTTAAATTGGGACGTGGTCCACCCCTCCAGCTTTCCTTGCTTTGATCAGTCTTCTGAATGCACATCTTGCTCTTCTGCCCTTCCACGGGTATTTATTGACTACCGATTGGGCTTTTGAGAAGAAGGAATCAGGGACAATTATTGGTAGGGTCCTAAAAAGATAGATAAGTTGAGGTAATACCGTCATTTTAAAGGGGGCCAGTCTGCCTGACCATGATAATTCCGTTTTGGCTATAGCGGTCAGTTGAGCTTCCATTTTGTTAATGAAAGGGGTATAATTTGCTTCTACTAGTTGGTCTACGGTTGAAGTTAGCTGTATGCCCAAATATTTTATGCTCTGTTTACTCCATACCTATGGAAACCGTAAATTGAGTTTCTGTTTCAAGGAGTCTTCTATGCCCAATCCTAATAGATATGATTTGCTCTCATTCACCTTGTAATAATACAGTTTATTGAACAATCCTAAGGCTTCATGCACTGCCGCCAGGGAAGGCTCCAGGTCGTTAGTATTAAGATAATGTCATCAGCAAATAAGCCAATGGTATGTGAAGAGTTGGGTAGTACAAATCCTTGGATACCTGGGTGGGATCTTATGTAGATGGCTAAGGGTTCCATGATCAAGTTGAATATAAGTGGGGATAGCGGGCACCCCTGCCTTGTCCCATTCATCATAGAAAACGGGGAGGACAGGGTGCCTGCCATGAACACCTGTGCCATTGGGATAGAGTACAAGGCCATAATGGCCGATTTTATTGTTCCAGTGAAGCCAAAGGCCTCCAGGGATTTTCTGCAGGTATAACCAATGCACCCGATCAAAGGCCTTCTCTGCATCCAGGGCTAGGAGCAGAGAAGGCCTTTGCATGACTTTAGCCATGTGCAAAATATTTGTTAATTGGCGGGTGGTGTCCCAGGTTTGCCGACCCTTGGTAAATCCCTTTGGTCGAGATAATTAAGTAGTGGCATTATGTTTTCTAGGTGGTATACTAAGAGTTTGGCATAAAGCTTTAAGTCCGTGTTAAGGAGAGAAATTGGTCTAAAGTTTTGAGGAGAATTTGGATCCTTCCTCGGCTTAGGCAGCGCGACTATTAATGCTTTGAGCATCTCTGGCGGGAACGCTGAGGAGGCAGCAGCAGCATCAAAAACTTGAGTTAAGTAAGGTGTCAAGATCTGCTTGAAGGATTTGTAGTAATCACTACTGAACCCGCATGGGCCCAGGGACTTGTTTCGTGGGAGGTCTTCTATAGCTTTATGGGTCTCCTCTGAGGTAAAGGGGAGATTCAGGGTTTGTAGGTGGTCATGGGACAATTTTGGGATGTGTAGCTTATTTAGAAACTGGGTGATTATTTCTGGATTGGGTTGGAAGGTATTTTGATAGTTTTTCAGGTTGTACAGACTCCCATAGCAATGACTAAATGCATCTGCAATTTTTTGTGGGTGAAATTCTTTAGTTTTGGTGTGTGGGTGAATGATGTAAGGGATTTTCGTTTTATACCTTCGTCCTCTCAGCTTTTGTGCTAGCAATTTCTCTGCCTTGTTGTCGTTAGTGTAATAGGTAACTTTTAGTTTTTTTAGATGACTTCTCAAACTCCTCCAGCAGGAGGAGCCTGAGGTCATGCCTCGTTTTTGGGACATAGCTGGGGTAGCATCGCGTTTGTTTTGGGGGTCCAGCGTAGCTATTTAGTTTGTAATGTCTTTAATTTGTTTCTACTGCAGCCTCCTAGCCCTCTCACCTAATTATATACATATACCCCTAATATATGCCTTGTGGGCATTCCACAATGTAAAGATGTCTTGAACTGAGGATGTATTGTCAGAAAAAAGGAATGAGGTGTTCCTTCACTGCTTTTTTAGTGTCTTCCTTTTGGAGTAGGAAAGTGTTCAATTTTGATATTGGACAAGAGTTTGAAGAGGTTAGGTGTTCAATAGTCAGGGTGATAGATGCGTGGTCAGACCACGTTATTAGGTTGACTGATGAATCTTTGATTTTTGGCATGGTGTATATGTCCATAAGGAAAAGGTCTATTCGGGTGTATATTTGGTGTGGCGATGAAAAGAAGGAGTAGTCCCTTTCATTAGCGTGCATGCATCTCCAAGTATTAAAAAGGTCATGGCTGTGAAGAGTAGATTGTAGTGATAGTCCAGGGCATTTGCTGATGGATGTATAATCCATGCTAGGGTCAGGGACCAGACTGAAGTAACCACAGAGTACCAGTACTTTTTTCATCAGATTGTTGAAGAAATGTAGTTGGCGCCTATTTGGGGAGTACACATTTACAATTGTGTAAGTGATAGTATCCAGATTGCAGACCAGAATTAGGTATCTGAGAAAATGTGTGGCGCGTATGTGCATAAAAAGGGGTGGTAAACCCCCCTATTAGAAGTACCAAGAGCAAATAAGGGAAAATGCATGAATCATAAACCCAAAATGTACAAAAACATATAAAGCGTCTATACAACTACACAATGTGTGGTGAGATAAAGTTCAATTGTATTAGACAACCAATAAAGAAATTAGTCTCTTAAACATAAAAAATCTGAAGTGACTGAAAAGGACCGTGAAATAAATCTTCAACTGTGCAAGGTAAAACACCACCATGTATGTATAGGGTACTCTTACCAGATATACCTGGTTTACAGGCATGTAGGTCAGGTTCAACCTCGGGTACACAGGACATCAGGCATCCACAGGATGGAATCATGGTGAAAGGCCCGTCATCAAACCACTTGAAGGGACCAGGCTGGTTTCCAGACATGCAGGTCGGGTTCAATCATGGGCATCCAGGGCGTCAGACATCCACAGGTTAAGGTACCAATAAAGAACCAGTCGTCCAACCACTTGAAGGGACCAGGCTCCAGGTGTAGAGGTAGGAGTATAGGGATCCAAATAGTACCACAGCAAGCCTCAGTGAAGAATGAAAGCTACATAGTGTGATACTGTATAACCAAATAAGGTTTATTTATAAAATAATTGCACTTACATGCTAAAAGCTAGTAACAAGCACATGGAATTCCAGGTTGGTAAAATTGGCGCAGTAGATGGGAGCAGGATCGTCTCCGACGCGTTTCGTCTACAAAGACTTCCACAGGGGCATAGGTGTCCTGCTCCTACTGCGCTATATTTATAAATGATAAAAACCATGCCACAACGAGTCTCCACCCACCTGTGACAAAATGGCGGCGGACGGCTTGTGTGTCAAGCCTCGCTTTCAATCTAACCCATAAAATCAAGTAAACATCATTCCGCACGTATCCTGCACAAAAGACCCACCTGGTCTAGTTCATGTCAGATAGTGCACATAACAGTATAAATATAGTTACATCTTTAAAAAAATTTTGTGGCATGGTTTTTATCATTTATAAATATAGCGCAGTAGGAGCAGGACGCCTATGCCCCTGTGGAAGTCTTTGTAGATGAAACGCGTCGGGTAGACGATCCTGCTCCCATCAACTGCGCCAATTTTACCAACCTGGAATTCCATGTGCTTGTTACTAGCTTTTAGCATGTAAGTGCAATTATTTTTATAAATAAACCTTATTTGGTTATACAGTATCACACTATGTAGCTTTCATTCTTCACTGAGGCTTGCTGTGGTACTATTTGGATCCCTATACTCCTACCACTACACCTGGAGCCTGGTCCCTTCAAGTGGTTGGACGACCGGTTCTTTATTGGTACCCTAACATGTGGATGTCTGACGCCCTGGATGCCCATGATTGAACCCGACCTGCATGTCTGGAAACCAGCCTGGTCCCTTCAAGTGGTTTGATGACGGGCCTTTCACCGTGATTCCATCCTGTGGATGCCTGATGTCCTGTGTACCCGAGGTTGAACCTGACCTACATGCCTGTAAACCAGGTATAACTGGTAAGAGTACCCTATACATACATGGTGGTGTTTTACCTTGCACAGTTGAAGATTTATTTCACGGTCCTTTTCAGTCACTTCAGATTTTTTATGTTTAAGAGACTAATTTCTTTATTGGTGGACTAATACAATTGAACTTTATCTCACCACACATTGTGTAGTTGTATAGACACTTTATATGTTTTTGCACATTTTGGGTTTATGATTCATGCATTTTCCCTTATTTGCTCTCGGTACTTCTAATAGGGGGGTTTACCACCCCTTTTTATGCACATACGCGCCGCACATTTTCTCATATTCACTTTATATCCAGTATTTTGTTAAGGCTGTTTGTGCTGGCTGCTCACAAGTTCACTGTCTAGTGCGGTAATCTTCTTTATTTTCAGAATTAGGTATCTGCCCGAGGGGTCAATGAGCGAGTCGTGCAGTTTGATAGCTACGGTATCTCTGATAGCCGTAAGAACTCCTCTGCTTTTAGATTCCGCATTAGCCGCAAATACAAATGGAAAGTTTTTGAGTGCATTGGGGAGGAGAATGGGATTGGAAATGAGTTTCCTGAGCACAGAGTATATTGCTCTTGTGTAGAGGGCTTCCCTCCACAGAGATCTCAGTTTTGCCAGGTGGTTTAGGCCCTTAAAGTTTATAGATAAGAATTTGATCCCCATAGTGGGTCAGGGGGAATTGCTAGTGTAAGAATAACAGTACAGTCCTTAAATGTGCCTATAGCGCCCTCTGGTGGGCCCAGGCAAAATGGCAGGATTGAAGTGCTGTGCAGATAAATAGTCATTTTTGCATACTCACTTTAGATAGCCTCAGTTTCTCTCTCATCATTGGCGTCTACCAAGTCATTAATGGTGGAGGCATATTCCTCCATTTTAGATTCAATGTAATTCACCCTGGCTTCCACGGCCTGAATGTCATGGTTGAATCTGTGCATACATGTGGCCAGATCAGCTTGTAGTGTACCTCTCAAAGACACCAACATCTCCTTTGAGTACAGTATCTACTACAGGCATATTGAGTGTGGGGAAGGATTCGATCGAGTCCAGCAGCTCCCTTGTGTCATCCCCTGGATCTGCAACCGGGCTCAAGGTCGGGCTGGATCTAGCTCCATCCAGCCTGATCCTAGACTTGGCCGGGCTGCCAGTGGATGGTGTGGGGAGGTAGGAGTGCTGAGTGGTGGGTGACTCACCACTTGAAGGTCGGATGCCTTTGCTGGCAGACTGTGTCCCCTGTTTTGCCGTGTGGGTGGAGGAGGCAGCGGCGCCATTTAGTCTCCCGTTCTGGGAGAAGAAGTCTGTAAGGCTTCCTGTCCTCCTTCCTTTTTCTGGACATGGTCGCTGTGTCCTGGTGGCTCTTCCTGGTTCCACGGTCCTGTCTGCAGGATTCCGTGTCTCCCGATGAGGCTGCTATGAGTCGCTGGGTCCCCGTGAGAGCGGAGCTCCGGGATTAAGCTGCCATCTCGCTCTGCGTCAGGCCACATCCCCTCTTGACACTTTCTTTTTACAGTTTTTTTTTATCACTTTTATTCCTATTACAAGGAATGTAAGCAACCCTTGTAACAGGAATGGTGCGGGACAGGTCCTCTGTACAGCAAGATCTGGGGTCAATAAGTCCCCAGATCTCACCTCTAGGCTAGGAAGCCTGAAATAAAAAAAAATTATCCTGGCTTCACAGCCATGGCGGTGGCATTTTTTCAAATGCAGAGGCCAGGTGTGACATCATAACATTGCGTGTGGCCACAGAAAGATCATAGAGACTTCCAGGGATAACTGGCCCACCAAATTCTCTATGGTCAGTTTCTGGCATGGGCTGATTCCTTCTCCCTCCCAATCGCACGGCAGAGCCAGGAGAAGCACCGGAGGGTGGTAGGAGGGGGGGATGTGCCCTCCCGCTGCCTGTAAGAATGAACAGCCACTATGATTGTTTTTACAGTACAGGGAATCGCCGGCTCTTAAAGAAGATTTCTGAATGATGCCTGTAGGTGCAGGCATCATTCAGATATCCCCACTCAAATTCTGCAACGTTATATGAAATCGGGCGGGCAGGAAGTGGTTAACATTTATAGCACTGGATAAGGTTCACCCCTATTCTGGGGGGGGGGGGGGGGCAATTTA
>BLSH010176541.1:38068-56707 GCA_018402905.1 Glandirana rugosa | reverse complement strand
GGGGGCAATTTTGATAGAACCAAATTGAAGCCAGATGGATATATAGTTTAAAAGTCCTATATCAACCAGGACTAAATAACCATCTGAGCATTGCATTCTTTTGGTGAAGGCAGGAATCATTTCTGTTGTGGCTCATGGGCATAGCAGTACAATGTGTTATGATGTCTATATCCTGGCCAAACACTCACTTTAAGAACTGTTGACTCACATTTTCTTTAAAACTAAAAGAAAATCTAAAGAAAGGACCCTTTCTCCAATAGAGGAACCAAGGCTGTTTAATATACCCCCTGTTGGTACATACAATACTTTATAATATTTAAAAGAACACAAATCATAGTACTTTTTTATCACATCACACCACTTACTTCTTTCATTGCAAATTATCACACTGTTTTAAATTTGCCTAATTTGAAATTTTGGCCAGTATGCAGGGAATTATAGTCATTTTTTATATAAAAATTACTACATGGTAAGTAAAGCAATCTTCGGGGATTTAAGGACATTAAGTGGAGTTTATGCAATTTACCTGGAGTTATTTGAATGAAGAGGTATGTAAACATTTGCATATTCTAAATATAATAATAAATATCTGAAAAATATGAGTTTTAATATTCCAGGCTTCCAATTATAGGGATTTTCCATTTTTTTCTAGTGTATTTTGTTTCCTATACAGGTCAAGTAAACAATATATTTTAAACACAATTCTGTCATCAGCGGGAAAAACTGTAAGACAAGCTTTTTTTCTTGCTAGAAGCTGAGCTAGTGTGGGATTTTATGTCTATTAGACACTTGCTATAACTTTGCCAGCTTGGTGCCATTTTCATATTTTCAGCACAAAGCTTTTATGTTCATATTGGATCTAATGCCAGTATTACTCCAGTATTACTCAGATTGAGTCATACACAGCCCTGTTTTTCCTGTATCAGTCTTAATGTCCATACTGGGAAGTGTTCCAAAAATCTTCCCCCCCCCCCTTTTTTTATCTGGTTTCTAATTATACATTCTGCTCTTGCACCCTTTAATGGTATACGTAAGGTAATTCAACTACCTCCAGTAAATAACAAATTCATGTTACAAGTGATAGAAATATGTCTGGAGTACATGTACTTGAATAGTTCACAGGGAGGGCATGATAAGGATTCTTGACATATTGACATACTAAGTAGTAAAACTAAAACTTACTTAAAATGGTCCACTGAAATTCTGTAATACATCTTAAATAAGTACAAAACAATGTAATAAAAATGTACCAAAGTTAAAAATAAATGAAATATTTGCTATGACTTTTGCATAGCATAAAAAGCTGTTGATCGAAGAAGTAAGAAATGATATCTCCAAATCCTTATATTTTATATACCTTTTATAAAGTCTTTACTAACATTTTAATGTTTAAGGCACTCATTCCTGTGTATAAAACTATAAAGTGTAGGGTAAAACATCAGATCACTTTCATCAAAGTTATTTTTATATTTAAAAGACTAATTTTGGATATAAAATATTGAATTGGAATGTCAGCAATGCTCATGCTGCTTAAACTACAACAATGATATAATATTAGTTCATTTTTACACATAAAGAAAAGTGACATATTCCAGAAAAGGTGAAAATGTGTCATATGTAGACATATAAATATGGTGTCTAAAAAAGTGAGTACACCCCTCACATTTTTGTAAATATTTTATTCTATCTTTTCATGTGACAACACTGAAGAAATGACACTTTGGTACAATGTAAAGTAGTGAGTGTACAACTTGTATAACAGTGTAAATTTGCTGTCCCCTCAAAATAACTCAACACACAGCCATTAATGTCTAAACCGCTGGCAACAAAAGTGAGTACACCCCTAATTGAAAATGTCCAAATTGGGCCCAAAGTGTCAATAATTTGTGTGGCCACCATTATTTCCGAGCACTGCCTTAACCCTCTAGGGCATGGAGTTCACCAGAGTTTCACAGGTTGCCACTGGAGTCCTCTTACACTCCTCCATGAGCTGGTGGATGTTAGAGATCTTGTGCTCCTCCATCTCCACTTGAGGATGCCCACAAATGTTCAATAGGGCTTAGGTCTGGAAACATGCTTGGCCAGTCCATCACCTTTACTCTCAGCTTTTTTAACAAGGCAGTGGTCATCTTGGAGGTGTGTTTGGGGTCATTATCATGTTGGAATACTGCCCTGCGGCCCAATCTCTGAAGGCAGGGGATCATACTCTGCTTCAGAATGTCACAGTACATGTTGTCATTCATGGTTCCCTCAATGAACTGTAGCTCCCCAGTGCCAGCATCACTAATGCAGCCCCAGACCATGACACTCCCACCACCATGCTTGACTATAGGCAAGACACACTTTTCTTTGTACTCCTCACCTGGTTGCTGCAACACACACTTGACACCATCTGAACCAAATCAATTTATCTTGGTCTCATCAGACCACAGGATATGGTTCCAGTAATCTATGTCCTTATTCTGCTTGTCTTCAGCAAACTGTTTGTGGGCTTTCTTGTGCATCATCTTTAGAAGAAGCTTCCTTCTGGGACGACAGCCCTGCAGACTAATTTTATGCAGTGTGCGGCGTATGGTCTGAACACTAACAGGCTGACAGTGACCCCCAACCCCTTCAACCTCTGCAGCAATGCTGGCGGCACTCATACGTCTATTTCCCAAAGACAACCTCTGGATGTGATGCTGAGCATGTGCACTCAACTCCTTTGGTCGACCATGGCGAGGCCTGTTCTGAGTGGAACCTGTCTTGTTAAACAGCTGTATGGTTTTGGCCACCGTGCTGCAGCTCAGTTTCAGGGTTTTTGCAATCTTCTTATAGCCTATGACATCTTTATGTAGAGCAACAATTCTTTTTTTGGATCCTCAGAGAGTTCTTTGCCATGAGGTGCCATGTTGAACTTCCAGTGACTGGTAAGAGAGAGTGAGAGTGATAACACCAAATTTAACACACTTGCACCTCATTCACACCCGAGACCCTGTAACGAGTCACATGACATCGGGGAGGGAAAATGGCTAATTGGGCCCAATTTGGACATTTTCAATTAGGGGTGTACTCACTTTTGTTGCCAGTGGTTTCGACATTAATGGCTGTGTGTTGAGTTATTTTGAGGGGACAGCAAATTTACACTGTTATACAAGCTGTACACTCACTACTTTATATTGCAGCAAAGTGTAATTTCTTCAGTGTTGTCACATGACAAGATAGAATAAATTGTGAGGGGTGTACTCACTTTTGTGAGATACTGTATATACTGTATATATAGTGTTAAATATGCATTTATATATTTATATTCAGGCGATCTGGGAGAAGAAGACTATAGAGGATGCCATTGCAGGCTGCAAACCTGCTATTATGATTGTAGCTTCAACAAGTATTACCTCTGATTTACCATGGGTAGTGATGGGCAGATTGAGAGTGTTGTAGTAGGTTTGTTTAGCAGTGTGGAGGCAGGAGTTGTATTTGAGAAGGGCAGATTTATAGAGGGTAAAGTGTTGCAGGGATTTAGATTTACGCCACGCTCGCTCAAGAGCACGGCTGCATTTCTTGAGACTTCTGGTGTTGTCTGTTTGCCAGGGTTGTGGCAGATGAGGCCTAGTTCTGCAGGTAGATAGGGGAGCAAGTACGTCTAGGGAGGAAGACAGCATGTTGTAGATAGAAGTGGTTTGGTCTGGGCAGGACAGGGTGCGATTTTGTCATAGAGGCCATCAGTAGCAGAATGAAGGAGGGAAGGGTTGAGGTGGCGAAGGTTTCTGCAGGTAGTGGTTTGCAGGTTGGCAGCATGGGAGGCAGGAGACGGAGAGAGTGTGAAACGGATAAGATTGTGATCAGAGAGAGGAAAGGGAGTATTAGAGAGGTTGCAGGGGGTGCAGCAATCAGAGAATACAAGGTCAAGTGTGTTGCCGTTGGAGTGAGTGGTGGCTTGTGTCCATTGTGTTAGGTTAAAAGAGGAGGTTAGGTTGAGTAGTTGAGAAGTGGTTGCAGTATTAATGTTGATTGGAATGTTAAAGTCACCTAGGATGATGGCAGGTATATCAGAGGATAGAAAATAGGGTAGCCATGTGGAGAAGTCGTCCAGAAAGTGTGACACTGGTCCAGGAGGCTGATAAATGACTGATACCCTCAGACAAGCTAGAGAGAAAAGAAGAATGCAGTGCACTTCGAAGGAGCAGGGGGAAAGAGAGGGAGGTGAGGGAAGAACCTGGAAGGTGCATTGTGGGGAAAGGAGAAGTCCAACACTGCCTCCTTTTCGTCCACTGGGTCGGGGCGAGTGAGTCCAGAGGAGGCCACTGTCGGACAGGGCAGCTGGAGATGTAGTGTCGAATTCCTGGAGCCAGGTTTCAGTAATAGCAAATAGATTAAGGGAGTTGGACAGGAAAAGGTCATTGACAGAGGCTAGTTTGTTGAAGACTGAATGGGCATTCCAGAGGGCACACGCAAGGGGGAGCTGGCTTATGGGATCAGGGGAACTGAAATGAGAAAGTGGGGGTTATGGCTACTGTTGGAGGAGGTAGACAGCCAATTTTGGGGGTTTGAATAGGATGTGGGGGGACCAGGGTTTGGTGCAATGTCCCTAGACATTAGGAGTAGTAGGAGGGTGAGGGGGGTAAGGTGGGAGTGGGAATTATAGGAGGGCAGATGCTGTAGTGGAGTGGAAGAGGTGACACTGCGTGGGTCTAGAGTGAGCAGGAGGTGAAATATGTACAGGTTGTGGGCTGGAGGGAGGGGGTAAAGAAGTGAGAGTTTGAGGAGAGAGGACATTATAGCAAAGAAGATTAGTGTGAGCATGTTGGAAGGTGGAGAGAGGGAAATAGAAGGAAGGCTGACAAAAGTTAGAAGATGAAGGGGAATTTCCTGGCAAACTGGTGTGGGACATTAATGTCTATACTTGCTTTTTTGTTGAAGTGCCTTAGTCAAAGTGCCCGTGTACAAGTGCCAAGACACTTATCGCAGGAGTAACATTTTGCACAAGTAGTGGCCAGCCCAAACCCTCACCAGCCGTCCCAGAGATTGAACTAAATTTATAGTGGGATGGTGTGGGGGGGATTGACAACTATTCAATTAGGTGCTGATAAAACCAGGCTCATGGGCTGAGTGGGGGTTTACAACTGGCCTGGACAGACTGCAATGCAGGAGGGACAACAGGATAAGGTTAAAATGTTTGATCTTGTTCAAGGTAGCATAATACAAAGTAAGTGTCACTTTCAAAAGATAAACAAACAAGCAAGTATACACAGCAGTTTCAAGTTCTTAGCAAGGCAGAGAGAGTTCAGTCAGGCAATGTAGTCCAGTTTTTGTGGCTCCTTTCGCAGGCTTTGAAGAATGAGGGAGCCCATGCACCGCAAGTTTGTGGAGGCATGAGAAGCATACTCCTCTGGGTCACTGAGGATTACAGTACAGGCAGTCCCCGGGTTACAAACAAAATACTGTCTGTAGGTTTGTTCTTAAGTTGAATTTGTTTGTAAGTCAGAACAGGTACATTTTTTAAGTGTAGCTTCAGCCAAAAAAAATATTTTTAAGCTTTTTGGATAGCATAGGAAAGGGTTAACACCCCTGTAATGTTTGTTTTGCTGTCTATGTTTCTGTTCAGAAGATTTCAACTCACTCCCTGTCCCAATGATTATTGTAATGATAACTGGATTTTGAAAAATTTGGGTTGTTTTGGAAGCAAACCTTGGTGATAAAGCATCCGTGGAGACACATTTTTCCCATAATTACACCTACAGGAGTGAATTTCCCTTCCTAGGGGTAGATTTCCTCTCACTTCCTGTTGTCTACCTCCGTTTGTAAGTAGGAGTCGTTTGTAAGTTGAATGTTTGTAACTAGAGGACTGCCTGTATCTGGAATTGTTTCCTGCCAGCCATGCACCACTGCTCCCAAGGGTTCTTGGGATGGAAAACCATCTGTTAAGGGTTGACATATGTCTTGCTCTGCTTCAATGCCTTCAAAGCTGCCAGAATCCACATCCTCCTCCTCCCTCTCCTCTTGTGTGTTCTGTGGAGTAGGAATGATGGTGTCTGCATACAGCAGCCTTGATAGGAAAGGAAGTCCTCCTTTTCCTCCTGCTGCTCTGCCTTGAGTGCCCTGTCCATAATGGCACATGGAGTCTGCCCTAGCAGAAACACAAGAGGGATTGTGTCACTGATGCATGCATTGTCACGGTTCACCATCCTTGTGGCCTCCTCAAATGGTGACAGTGCAGTGCATGCATCCTTTATCAACAGCCATTGTCGTCGGGAGAAAAAAGCGTATCCAGCCTGAGCCTGTTATTATGCCATACTCACGCAAGTACTCATTGATGGCCCTGCATGTGCAGCCGCTGCAGCATTGCCAAAGTCGAGTTTCACCTGAAAGGCGGTTTATGGGCAGGTTGAATTCCCCCTGAATTTCAGCCAAACAAGCACTGGCTGTGTATGACTGCCTGAAATGGCTACAGACTCTTCTGGCCTGCTTCAGCAGATCTTCCAACACTATGTATCCTCACCACCACTACCAGGGTTGTTATATAAGATGTGCAAGTGAAGCCCTTTCTCCAGCTCAATCTCCAACAAGTACATCATCAGCATTGGAACTAACCTCTGAACACCCATGAAAGCAAGAAGATGGATAATCTGGGACAGACTTGTGTATACTGGCTGGAAATAGATACTAGCAGGAGAGCACTGTAAAGTTTGTTTTAGTGTAGCTACACTCACAGAGGAGGCTTTTGCTGTTTCCCAAATTTGATCCCAATCATCTTTCTCAAGGGAGATATTAAGGTCAGCTGTTCACTTGTGTGTGTAGGAGCTGAAAACAGTTTAGCAGTTGTGATGAGTCTCTTAAAGTATTACTGAACCCACAGTAAAATCAGTCTGTGTATGCAGTAAAGCATGCTTGCTATACTCACTGTGGAACCTAAGGGGTTAATTCACTACATTGTGTTAAAAGACTGTTTGATCCTGTCATCTTTGTTCCTCCCCTTCTTTCACAGTCCCAGCACCATCTCCTGATAGAACGAAGGCTATGGGAAAAGTTGTGCATGCTCAGTATGGTGTGCATTGCTAAAGAGGTTTTTTTTATTTGGAGAGTGCATGTGATCAGCACAGGGCCAATCAGCACTGTCCAGATAGAGGGTCAGGGGTCCTGCAGCCTGATAGGACAGTGCGAGCAGAATAAAAACTCCTCCTTCAAGCTTTAATCAGACACTGATAGAAGTCACAAGACTATATACTGCCGATGAAAAAGGGTATTTAGCAGTTTATATTATACAAAAACTATTGCATCTCCATGTTCTGTGCACTGTGTGAGACCTGATATAGTGAATGCAGGGTCCTGGGTTTAGTAACACTTTAAGCACTTTCAAAAATTCTTCAAAAACACTGTTCAAAATATTTCATGGGAGGGTCAATTCTTTGAGTGTATGCATCAAGAAATGTGTAACTTAGGTAGATAGTAGAACATTTCAGAGGTAGGAAGGTGGGATTCTTTCTATAGGACTTGGATGATTTTGACTTCCTTAGTGCTCACTAATACGTATACCCTGTTCATCCTGAGCTTGTCCAAGACTGAAAACGAGGCTCAGTATATTTGACCCAGGCAAAAGAATGAATTGAGTAGGATGGTTCACAGTTCACTGCCCCTATACTTAACCAAATCAGTGTTTCTCATTCAGTGTAATAGTTTATTAATAGCACCAACTAAGCCTCCTCTAAGGTTTAGCTGATACAGAGTTGTTTTGTACACTCAAGGTTTGGGAGATCCCAGTACAAAAGTAAGGAGTCTCCTCTGTAGGATACATACTGTATGTAATGGGCTGTAGATACACAAGTAGTGGGCTGGAAGAACTCTAAAAAGAGAAAGTATTTTTGGGAAATAGCATTGTTTTAACCACTGTTGTTCTCCCAAACTAGAAGAGACACTTTGGTGCCTGTGTAATAAGTAGCAGAGTTAACTTTTATAATATTGGGGTGTGGTTAGCATGAGAGAGGGAAACGTACATTCTGGTTAGGATGAGTCCTAGATTGAGAAGAGAATAGGGAGCCCAGGTAAAGGGGAATACTTTTGTAGCCATGTGTCCCCTCAGGGGTGGCTGGTAGTTGTGGTTCACCTTCTGGTTGCCCTCAATCCCACCATATCTCACACATCCTGAGTCACTGAACAGGCTGGCTCTTATTTTTGTTTGTTTTATTTAGGGGATTAACTTGGATGGGGAAAAGGGGTGACTGTGGGATGCCCCAAAGAGTTACTTTACACAGGACCAACTATATATTCTCTCCAGCACTTTACTTGCAGATTGTTGCTCCTGACCTGAAGGGAAATTTATCAGGCTCACTTAACTCCTTTCTCTTCACCACAGCCAGCACATGGTGAGGCCTGCACTGGATCAACAGGGCCTTTGGACCACCCATTACAGGCCAGGGTCAAGGATCCCTCAAGTGTAGCTTAGTACGTTGGTGCTAGCTGGGCCTTTAATGGACTACAACTTCCAGCCCATCCCTCTTCCAGGCCACACCGGCCTGCTTTCCTCTCAGTGACACTCCATCCTCTGACTGGCTCCTGAGACCTCCACAGACTGTCCACTATTACTCTCCCAACCTGCTCCAGCCTTCCTTCCAGCTCCCAGGGTCTGTCACTCACCAACTCCAGTGGATACTTTAAAGTGTCCTCAGTAGCACCTCTGCTGTTCTCCTACTCCCTTGTGCTGCTCCAGGAATCAACTCCACCCCTGGCTGCACCCGAGTCTTTAGGCCTCAAGGTCACCCCCCCCAGACGGGGGGCTCCCTCCCGGGTGAGGCCTCCACAGCACCTCTGCTACATCTTCATCACTTCCACCCAAACTCTCCTCCCCCCGCTTGCAGATCACTGTATTTAAGGAGGCTTACTCCCTGCCACTCCAGATTGGGGATTGATCAGGGCTCTTTAACATACACAGCAAGTGATACCTCCTCATACATTCCCCCTTCCAGCACTTTCTGGAACCAAGGGGAGGAGAATCCAAGGGGTGTCCCTCCCTGCAATCTCCAGCCTACTCTGAGCCACTCCCCTGCCCAGATCAAAACATTCAGGCCTTCAATTTACACCAGGCCTGACTAAATTTTGCCTATCCTAGCAAAAAGACCTCTATAAATACGCCTACACTTTGGGGGAGCTACACTCACCCCCCACCCCAAACATCAGCTGGTTCCCAGCTGAAATTTACAAAAATACCTCCTGAGCCCAGGAGTAGGGCATCCCAAAGTCTAAAGAGGGGGGGGGGGGACAAGGGAACAAACTTGGAAGGGGACATACAAAACTGTACAAATAATTTAGGTACAAAAATATATCACTGCCATGTCTGTAAATTATTTACACTATACCGTTTATTACACACCTAACTACAGATCCCTGCAGCTAACCACGTGCAGAACACTATACATTCTTGAGTCAGAGCACTTCTCCTGAGAGAGAAGTACTCCACCTGCCTGATTTATAATAGAAAGTTGGTTTGACTTGACTCTCAATGGATGGGGATGAACAGCCGTTCCATCCCAGGAATCCTAAGAAAAGGGAAAAACAACATGTCCATTGAGAGGGGGTTATAAACCTCCCAATAGAGCCGCACAATCACATATACACAGTATCTCACAAAAGTGAGTACACCCCTCACATTTTTGTAAATATTTTATTATATCTTTTCATGTGACAACACTGAAGAAATGACACTTTGCAACAATGTAAAGTAGTGAGTGTACAGCTTGTATAACAATGTAAATTTGCTGTCCCCTCAAAATAACTCAACACACAGCCATTAATGTCTAAACCGCTGGCAACAAAAGTGAGTACACCCCTAAGGGAAAATGTCCAAATTGGGCCCAAATAGCCATTTTCCCTCTCTGGTGTCATGTGACTTGTTTCAAGGTCTCAGGTGTAAATGGGGAGCAGGTGTGTTAAATTAGGTGTTATTGCTCTCAATCTCTCATACTGGTCACTGGAAGTTCAACATGGCACCTCATGCCAAAGAACTCTCTGAGGATCTGAAAAAAAGATTTGTTGCTGTACATAAAGATGGCCTAGACTATAAGAAGATTGCCAAGACTCTGAAAATGAGCTGCAACATGGTGGCCAAGACCATACAGTGTTTTAACAGGACAGGTTCCACTCAGAACAGGCCTCGCCATGGTGGACCAAGGAAGTTAAGTGCACATGCTCAGCGTCATATACAGAGGTTGTCTTTGGAAAATAGACATATGAGTGCTGCCAGCATTGCTGCAGAGGTTGAAGGGGTGGGGGGATAGCCTGTCATTGCTCAGACCATACGCTGCACACTGCATCAAATTGGTCTGCATGGCTGTCGTCCCAGAAGGAAGCCTCTCCTAAAAATAATGCTAAAGAAAGCCCACAAACAGTTTGCTGAAGACAAGCAGACTAAGGACATGGGTTACTGGAACCATGTCCCGTCGTCTGATTTGACCAAGATAAACTTATTTGGTTCAGATGGTGTCAAGCGGGTGTGGCGGCAAACAGGTGAGGAGTACAAAGACAAGTATGTCTTACCTACAGTCAAGCATGGTGGTGGTAGTGTCATGGTCTGGGGCTACATGAGTTCTGCTGGCACTGGGGAGCTACAGTTCATTGAGGGAACCCTGAATGGCAACATGTACTGTGGCATACTGAAGCAGAGCATGATCCCTTCCCTTCAGAGACTGGGCTGCAGGGCAGTATGCCAACGTGATAACAACCCCAAACACACCTCCAAGATGACCACCGCCTTGCTAAAGAAGCTGAGGGTAAAGGTGATGGACTGGCCAAGCATGTTTCTAGACCTAAACCCTATTGAGCATCTGTGTGGCAGCCTCAAAATGGAAGGTGGAGGAGCGCAAGGTCTCTAAAATCCACTAGCTCTGTGATGTCATCATGGAGGAGTGTAAGAGGACTCCAGTAGCAACTTGTAAAGCTCTGGTGAACTCCATGCCCAAGAGGTTTAAGTCAGTGTTGGAAAATAATGGTGGTCACACAAAATATTGACACTTTGGGTCCAATTTGAACATTTTCACTTAGGGGTGTACTCACTTTTGTTGCCAGTGGTTTAATGGCTGTGTGTTGAGTTATTTTGAGGGGACAGCAAATTTACACTGTTATACAAGCTGTACACTCCCTACTTTACGTTGTAGAAAAGTGTCATTTCTTCAGTTTGTCACATGAAAAGATATAATAAAATATTTACAAAAATGTGAGGGGTGTACTCACTTTTGTGAGATACTGTATATACATTATATTTTTTCTTTAAGGTTCCTGGTGGGAGGGGCCCCTCCCCGGACAACATGTTTTAAAGAGGTTTGAAAGGCCAGAACACACCTCACCGCAGCGTATTGAGAGTGACAGGGGTTCCTGCAGCTTCGTCTGCGTCTGGTTCAGACTCTGGTCCTCTTCCGTCCTCTGGTGCAGTGTCCATCCCATGGGACTCTCCTGTCTCCCACTCTTCCTCACCTGGACTCTCATCAGGGGACGACCATTCTACAAGCCTTTCCAGGGATCCAAACTTGGCTTGAAATCTGGGTAAACCCCAATCAAATAGTCTCTCTCTCTGCTCCTCTTCCAGCACACCAGAGTGCACATCCCCCCTAGCACTAACTCTGCTGGACAGGGAACAGCTATGGGCAGACTTATGGGCTGTGGGTTCTAGTTTCTGCTGGACAGTACTTACAGGTCCTAGGTCCCGGGCCAGGCCTTCAGTCACAACAGCTCCCTCTTTCCTTCCCTCTTTTGTGTTCGTGGGAGAGTCGCCGGGACGTAACTCCTCCCCGCCTTAAAGAGGTGGCTCCAGGCCTGCTTCAGCCTTCTGGGACTTCTCAGGCTGTGGCATGCAGAGTCCTGACCACAGGTCCACATTGGAGTAGTGTGGATCCTGCTGGATGTCCATCTGCCTCAAAAGTGGCTCGTAGCAATGACCACACCTTGCCCATGCTTCCACTGCTGTTTTTGGCATCCAATATCCTGGGCAATTTACATCAGGCCTGACTAAATTTTGCCTCTCCTAGAAAAAATACCTCTACAAAAACGCCAACACTTTGGGGGGCGCTACACTTTCAAGAACCAAACTGCTATGTTTACAATATTTCAATTTCTAGCTCATCCTATGTCCATCCAATGGTAAGTATAATGTTTCTGACAGACTGTATAAGAAAAAAAACTGCATACAATAAACTCCAAAGTCTAGATGTCACTTTTATAGTGCAACACAATTGAAACAAAACAGCTGACAGTTTGCTTTGGTCAATGATTCAGCAATTGTACTATTTTCTTAATATAAGTACTGTATATTTCATTTTAGAATGTGCTTTCAGGAGTCCTTATTGAAATTTTACTTATCTAGTGCCCATAAGTTTGCTTTTAATTTAATGGAATAATAAAACCAGCTGCATATGCATTCTAATTAATGTGTGAAACCTTAGAAAAACATTGAACTTACACAAATAATTTTATAAAAGAACCACACTTTCCTAAGACTTTATATCAAAATAAACAAAAAGCAAAATATTTAAATAGGTGATCATAAATAATTTTATAGCAGAATCATGTTCATACACTGAGTAAAATTATTAATTTAAAGGAAGCAGGGAATGTTTGGTAAGTTTCCTGCCTGCATAAATAAAATTATGATACAGTTGCATTGTAATGGATTGGAATAATTCAGACGTCACTAAATTAAACTGCTTCTCAAGAATAATTGAAGTGTTTTTTAAGTGGCTTAAGCAGTCGTGCATGTATTATACTTAGACTGAACTGGAAATAAGTCATATATTATAATTTTGCCACACTAATTAAATTAAACCTTTTGTATAAAAGTATTGTTTCTTGCAAAATCATGATTCACATTATCCCACAAAGACAAAGTAAATATAAGAGATCACGCTGTCACAGCAGTTGTCATAATGAAAAGTCAATGGGGACTGATACATAAAATTGCTAAGATGTGTATTCATACAGGCTCCAATAAGTTATGTTTTCTGTGAAAAAATAACTGTCAGTGGCAACAGAGCATCAGAACAAAACAGCATTGTGTACAATAATAATCTATGATATCTTCTTTTTAAATTTCTACATAGACATATTTTAATTAACATTGTTCAATTTTTTTTTTTTGCATATAAACCATATTTCTTAATTCTTTGGCTTATTTATACATGTCACTTTTCCCATTTAGGGCCATTCAAAGCCTCCTCTGTTTGTAAGCTCAATGTCAGATGGTGTTTGAGCTAGTGCTAGATTGATGGTGTGATCCTCTCCGGCATGTGATATAGGCCAACCACAGGAGAAGGTCCATTCTCATTTACCCAGAAGTACCAGGTATTTTACAGTGACTGCAACAGAGGAGTGGGGCAGTGCAGGAGATCAAAGACATGGTTGCTGAGTGGAGACAGTGAAGGAGAGCATAGACACAGGAGCTGAGAGGGGATGTTGCAGGAGATGCAGGAGTTAAGTTGGGACAGTGCAGCAGACAGAAACAGAGGAGCTACGATGGGGGGGGGGGGGAGTGGGAGGAAAGGAGAGCAGAGATACAGTTACTGAGAGAAAGGGGGGGGTAAGAGCAAATACACAGGTGTTAAGTGAGGGAAGTTGTAGAAAGCAAATACACATCATGGTTCTACAAGAAAGCAGCAACTCTAAAAAAGAGCAGTAGAGTATAAGAACATGTAGGCTGCTTTACTTTTACTTTCCCCTTACGCATCTATAATGTTTTTGTTGGAGCTATATTTACCATAATGGTGCTCGTAGGCCAAGGCTTAGGGCAGAAGGAAAAAGGGGACATCACCAAACCCCAAAACTTTCATACCGTGTTTTATTTGCAGCCACTTTCACAAAATATTAGAATATCATAAGTGTGTAGGAATGCGTAAAAATCTCAAATATTGTAACCACCAATAAGATGTGCCTTGTTTGTAGGGATATTTTAGGTGGTTAATCACTTGCAACGCATGTCTCTAACACTCAAATATATGTAAAAACATCCAAATTTTATTGTACAATTTTTCATAGAAGAACACATAAAATTAAAAAGCTGACAAAACATGCTTAAAGCGTTTGTCAACCCAAAAAAAAAATGTTGCTCCTGTCTCTTTAATGTGCAATTAGCAGAATTGTGCTTTTGCTTTTTTAATTGGTGGTCTATGCAGGCTATGTCACTCCCAGTTCTCCTATCTCCTGTGTGCCTGTCTTAAACTCTCCCCTCCCTCTTCCTCTGGTAGTTTCTCCTCTCTGCTCTCATAATTAACTCTAAAAGCTCCTCTTTCCTCTGTATTAGAAGAATAAGTTCCATGTGACAGTGTTATATCAGAAATACTCTTATCTATATCGATAACACAGCATGGCTCTCTCTCTCCAGCTGACATCAGCAGCAGTGCTCAGCCCCACCCTCAGGAACTCTGACCTGAGAGAGAAAAGCTGAAAAGCGACAACTGATCCTAGTAAGAAGGTGTGTTATCTATACAGAGAAGTATATATATGTTATAACACAGACACAGGGCAACAATAATACAGAGCGGATGGGAACTTTTTATACAAGTGGCTTAACAAACACTTTAATCCTCTTGAAAGAAGGTACAGATTTGCATACTCTATTTTCCACAAACATTATAAATACCAACAGATCTTGTAGGATATATGATGCTAAGCCCAACACATTTTGATAAATTGTTCCTCAGGGAGGAGATATAGTAAGTATCTGAAATATACAAACTTCTTAATTATACAAATTACCTAATATAGACTGTCACACATTTTCATGGACATTCACTGTCATCTCACTTACAAGTGAGATAAATGTTGCAAACTTAGCCATATATTAAAACTGTCCACTATTGGTTTCTCCCATGAAGTCTGCCACCACCCAATATAGGACATGGGGGATGTGCACAAAGGGTTGCCCAGAGGAACCCCACTAGAACTGAAGGTAAAAAAAAAGTAACATAAATAGATTGTAAAGTTGGTGTAAGAATTATTGTTAAAGTGGATGTAAACCCACCACTCACCCAGAGTAAACTAATGGCACAGTATGAATGTACATATACATGCAAGCCTCCTGCATGTATCCCTACCTTGCAAATGTCACCCTCTTCAGCAGTAGCAGCCCCACAAAACTCTGGAATCAGTGGGTGGGATCCTTTGCTGGAGCTCAGTGGGTGGAGTCGTGATGTCACAAGACTCCCCACCCACCTCTACACTCTCTTACTCTCCTACACTGCTGTGTTTTAAGAAACATCCTGTCAAAACTCATGAATGTCACCACATGACTTCAGCGTGCCCAATCATGCTGAGGTGTGGAGCAGTTAATCCTGGGAGAGCTGGAGAAGAAAGGGGGGGGGGGGGTGTGAAGCTTTGTCTGCTCCATTCATGAGATAAGGAAATTACCTGTCACTCACACATCATGGGAAAGAAACGGCTCCTATTTAGCTGTGAGACTTTTTCTTACTGAAAAAAGATAAGAGGGTTGCTCAGAGCTTGATTAACTCTTTGTGGCAACACTACATACAGATGACATGACATCCTATACTCTACTAGGCAGAAGTCTTAATTCAATTTTTTTTTTTTGGGTTTACATCCACTTTAAGGTTATCATCACATCACCTGTATGGTTTTGCAGTCACTCTACTGTATGTACCTTAAAGTGGTTGTCATGGGGGGGGGGGGGACACACTCAATTGCCTCAGAAAAGCAAAAAAACGAGCAGCTAATATCCCCAGACAGGACCTCCTCCAGAGGAAAGTAAAAATGCCCCATGCCCACGATTCCCAAATAACTAGAATCATAACACGGTATGGTGCACAATGGGGACAGGTGAAGGAAACCTTGCAAAAACACTGGCATCTCTTAACGAGATCTCCAGTTTTGAGAGAAATAGTAGGAGACTATCCCCTAATGACAGCTCGGAGATGCAAAAATTTAGGTGATAGTCTAACTGAGTCCGAATATCGGAGATCAAAAAACCCCAACTGGCTTAATGATTTACCACCTCTAAAGGGATGTTTCCCCTGTGGTAAATGTTCAATGTGTAAATACATTGATCGTACTGACACATTTACAGACTCTGGTTGTCAAATACAGTATAAAATTCAAGAATTTATTAACTGCTCTACAACACGAACCATTTATTTGTTGTCTTGCCCTTGTGGGCTTGATTACATTGGAAAAACTAAAAGACAATTACGTATTAGGATAAGTAAACATGTTCAAAGTATTCTACAGAAAGATGATGAAGGACCAGTAGCTTTGCACTTTCTTAATCACCATGGGGGAAACCCTAAAGGGTTAAAAGTAAAAGGGATTTATAAACTCAAATTATCCACAAGGAGAGGTGACTTTGATAGAGTGTTGTTGCAGAAAGAAAAAATGTGGATATATAATTTACGCACTTTACATCTCCTAGGCTTGAATAATAAGTGCAATCTATCTTGATCAATAGTTTTTCCTCTATCTTATATTGAGATAATTCTGCTCTGAAACATGAGATATTCCCAAATCCTCTGGAAATGCCATGTTTTATATCTAACATAGGAATACAATCTAAAGGTGACGGGTGGTTTTGGCTATTAGCATATACTTCAGTTTATCTTAAATGAAACTACCTCTGTGATTAATCTGTGTGTTGGTTGCTAGTAGGACCATTTTAATTAACCAGCATCTGTGTATCTAATTGAAAGACTAAGTATTTAACTACCATGATGGGTCCTCAGTATCCAACTCAGCTCAGATGAAGTTCGGTATCGAACGAAACATGTCAGCTACAGACATAATCGTCGGTCCGTGATTTTTTCATGGACCCCTCACCAATCTATTGGTAATTCACTGGGACTGGCAGTCACTATACTATTACTGGACATCTTCTAGGGAGCCATGCAATGCAATCCGGATCTAATGGAATCACCGCTGTGATTATCTCTACAAAAACTTCCTAACTGAAGCAATATGCTGCTATTATCTCCTTAACACATAGGAGATGTATTGCTGCCTGATACAGACCAATCCCCTTTCCTCCAACTGACCTTTTATCTGGCTATAGGAGAAGTGCGGGTTAGACGGTCGGCCGGATTTAATTGGATCACTGCTGTGACTATCTTCACAAACTTCCTAATCATAATATTATGATGGACATTATCCTTCTAACACACAGGAGGTGTATTGCTGCCTGATACGGACCGATCCCCTTTCCTCCAGCTGACTCTTCATTCGACTTTAAGAGAAATGTGGGTTAGACGGTCGGCAGTGAAAATTGCTCCATCCACTACATGCGAAAAAAACAACAAAGAGAACTTTTGACAGGTATGAATAGGTCCTGTAAGTCTAAAGCATCATACTGTAGTATCACTCACCAAGTTTAGGTGTCCTTCTTAACCCAAAAACAACTGCATACACAAAAAATTGTTCTCCCAGTAAGGGGGAACCAGCACGGTTATAACTGAAGGAATGGAAATAACTACAGTATGAGATAACAAACTCATTTAAATTTATTGAATAAAAAAGCTGTATAGTGACAGCCACGTTGTGCAAATACAACCAATAGTTAATTAGAGTAACAGAAGGTATCTAAACTGGCCCCAGGAGACCAAGTCTCCTGGTGGTCAGAACCTAACAAATGCAACACAGACTCAACACACTGGGGGAGACAAACACATAAACAGATAAAAGGATGTCTAAAACGTCCCAATATAAAGTGAACTGCAGTGAGGAGGGGGTCACTATGATGGAAGTCAAATTCCCGTAGATGGCTGGTTGGGTACTTCAATCCGGGTGTATAAGGGGAGAGGTTTGCAAGCCACCCGCAATGAACAGATTGAGCCCCAATGATCGTGGGAGTTGCTCAATGAAGTGAATTTGCTGGGTAAATGAATCGCCTGTCACTGCTGTGACCAGTGAGGCTGCGGAGTATGTAATAGAGAATAGTGTCAACAGTACCACATGTACATGAAGGGAGAGGTGAAGCCTACTACAAACAACTGTACAAACGTCCGCCGTTTCTACTCACTCTTTCCCGGCCTCAGCACACTCTCTATAACAGCACTGGTCAGTCTCTCCTAGATGTACACGGTCCGCTGTTGTTTCCTGCTGATAGCTGCTAGTATCTTTTACCACCCGGCTTCTGTAGATTACGGAGGTCAATCTCCTGTATCACGTGCGCGGGCTGTGCCGCCGCTTCCGGGTGTGTGAAGACGCTCTCACGGTCACTAAGCAGCTGGCCACGCTGCTGTTCAAGCCTAGTTGTGGGGATCCCCTTGGATTGGAGCGGCCGCGACTTCCAGCAAGTAGGTAGCTCCTCCTGCGTCAAGGGACGTGTGACGAGACGTATGACGTCAACGCGTTTCGCTATGTTACATAAATTTCCGGCGATCTACAGGCCGGGGTTCATCTGCAGGTCTGCTTCGTCTCACTTATGCGTATCGCTTTGCGCAACTGCAGTATGCAGAGCAGTGTGCAGGGAACTGCGTCCTCCTCGATGGATGAACGACCTTCAGCGCCGGCGAGGTTAGGTTCCCCTAGGGGTGTTGATCCGAACTTGTCGTCGCACCGGTCGACGAATCACTGGCACTCTCGCAGAAGTGTGTGGGCCTTCGCCGCCGTGTCGGGCGCGTGCACTATGTCCTCTAACTGGAGGCATTAGATGTCTTCGGCCCACCATTTTCTATGATCGTC
>BLSH010176541.1:24028-38058 GCA_018402905.1 Glandirana rugosa | reverse complement strand
TGGGAGTTGCTCAATGAAGTGAATTTGCTGGGTAAATGAATCGCCTGTCACTGCTGTGACCAGTGAGGCTGCGGAGTATGTAATAGAGAATAGTGTCAACAGTACCACATGTACATGAAGGGAGAGGTGAGGTCTACTACAAACAACTGTGCAAACGTCCGCCGTTTCTACTCACTCTTTCCCGGCCTCAGCCCACTCTCTCACAGCACTGGTCAGTCTCTCCTAGATGTATACGGTCCGCTGTTGTTTCCTGTTGGTGGCTGCTAGTATCTTTTACCACCCGGCTTCTGTAGATTACGGAGGTCAATCTCCTGTATCACGTGCGCGGGCTGTGCCGCCGCTTACGGGTGTGTGAAGACGCTCTCACGGTCACTAAGCAGCTGGCCACGCTGCTGTTCAAGCCTTGTTGTGGGGATCCCCTTGGATTGGAGCGGCCGCGACTTCCAGCAAGTAGGTAGCTCCTCCTGCGTCAAGGGACGTGTGACGAGACGTATGACGTCAACGCGTTTCGCTATGCGTATTCACTCTGCTTCGTCTGGACGTCTACTTGGGGCCGGACATCTAGCGGCCTTTAAATACATTTGCATGTAGGGATGCCGCCCCTCTTGCTTGATTTTAATGAGAGGCTGTGCTAAGTTAACATATGTTAGCAGATGGCAATGTAATCCCTTTTCTGGTAATGTCATCTTTTACGGCCGGTATATAGACAACATCATCATCATCTGGGATGGTCCCCATGAACGCATTCAGTCACTTTTTCCTCAGTATCGGATCCTCATCACCTTGCTTTTCTAGATCTAGACCTCAGGCATGAAAATGGTAATATTTGTGCAAGCAACTACACTAAGCCTACAGCAGGAAACTCTTTTCTACATTACACCAGTTGCCATTATCCCAAATGGATAAAAAACATTCCCAAAGGTCACTTCTGTCGCCTGCGACAGAACTGTATACTTGACAGTGATTACATTACCCAGAGTAATCTGTTAAAAGAAAAATTCTCTGACAAACAATATCCCACGCCACTGGTAGACCAAGCCTGTGAACATTACAAACATGGAATGCCACCGAGAAAAACGAAGGAAGGCAGTGATGACCTATCGTATAGATTCATCACTACCTTCCACTCACAATACAAAAAGATGGAAAGGATTCTCTCAAAACATTGGGACATCCTGCGTGTTGACCCCCATTTGGGAAGTGTCCTACCAGAGCACCCTAGGGTAACATACAGAAAGGCCCCCAGTCTTAAAAATATGATAGCCCCTAGTAAAATCAGGTCACATAACCCACAACCTAACCCCCTGGTGCTTTTGCCACTGGTAGGAATGTACAAGTGTAAAAAGGCCCTCTGCAAAACATGTCAGTTTGTTAAGCACGGACGCAAATCCTTCTGTTATAACAATAAAACCTAAAACTTGGATGTTTTTTTTAATTGCTCCTCTGAGCACCATACATGTGGTGTATGCCCTAACTTGCCCGTGCGGCCTAATCTATGTCAGACGTACTATCTGCCCACTCCGCCAACGGTTTGGCAAACATAGAAGATTGATCGAGGGGGGCAAGGACATACACAGTGTGCCCCGACATTTTGCTGATGTTCACAAAAAGTCCACTGAGGGCCTAGAGGTTTGGGTTATAGAGCAGGTCCCGGGGTCTCTCTCCGGTGCAGAGCGTTTCAGCAAACTCTGCGCCAGAGAGACCTTCTGGATCTATAACCTTGATGTCCTCTCACCTGGAGGGTTGAATGAAACTATCGAGATAGCCACTGTACTATAATATCCTTGTTTATAATTACGGTTAATCTCGTTTTGCTTACCTCTAGGTATATGCACAGTCTTTTGGCTCCATGGGGGTGGCGGGTCCAAATAAGAATGTAAGTAAATGACCACCACATAGCATGTACCTTTCCCAGATATGTGTGTATGCAACATGGGGTATGCATCGTCATTGTACATATACCTGGTCATTCATGCTAGGCAGTCCTTCACACAACTCTATTATGTTAGAACCACTACTAACATCATTGCCTTGCTACTTTCATCCATTCTACAACTATTTTTGTTTTTATTCTCCCTCTCATCATCCCCTTGTATATAAATATCCCCATTTTTATCTTCTCATGATCCTCTGGTATCTTAATATTCCGATTTTAGTATATCTACTGACCACCTATTTGGAGATATACACTATCCCATTTACGTATCCACACAAGTTTGGATATTAAGTAGATATGCACACACATATATATATGTATATGTAATTCTCTCTGTATATACCCCCAATATCATACTCAGACAGATGTGTCACCTCTCTATATATATTTTTTTTATACACCTACATAATTAATACCTTTTTAATAATGAGTTTGGTCCGGAGTCATTTTCCACTCCTCTTTTTCTCCTTTCTGGTAACAATACGGAACACATATATATATGTGGAAATATTAATATTTTTTATTTTATTGCTCAGCATCACTAGATGTACAACCTCTAACAATCATGTGTTAACATAGTATTACCCTTGAATTTATATGCACTTTATATGGTATTAACACCTATGTATGCTCTATATGTACATGTTGTATCTAATAACATCTTTCAATACGGCTTCATTCACTTTCCATTATGAGAACATAGAAACAATACCCATCTTCCGCCGCTAGGTGTCGCCCGTTTTCTCCCAGTATATAGCAGCGCTCTATTCACATCAGGACATGCCTGATGAAAGAGTGCGCCCGTTGACGACGTCACGGGCTGAAAGACTCTGAAACGCGTCGCATTATTGTGACGTGGGACGCCCACTAGCTGCTCCTCTGATGCCCCGGATGTTCCCTTAACAACGAGCGGACGTTTCTTCCTGGCCGGCCGACATCCTGCTCCACCGGACAGCGCCGAGGATTCAGCTGTGAGGACTACCACGATCAGTACGGACATCGCTGCTTCCCTCATCTGTCGCTCCGCAGACATGTGTGCGGACATGTGCCACACAGTTTTATCTATGTGAGTTGTATTAACCCTTGTTTTAACCATTAAATTTTAAACTGCTGCATTTAGAGGAGCCTTCTGTTTCTTCTTCAATTGTTTGGATATGAATAGGAGAGAAGTGTGGGAATATCTGCTACAGGGATGATCTTATCCCATTAACTCAGACTGTTACTACCATTCATGCACTGATTGAACTATGGGTAAGACTTTCCTTTATTTTTAATCACAGCAAACTGATCCCCTTTTGCACACCTGTCCACAATTCTGGATCAATTTTTATCTGTGCTCCTTCCATAGACTATCGATACAGCATAATGTGGCTGCAACGATCTTTTCAATAAGATCAGTGTACATAGTCCCTAGATTCACCAGTTTTTCTATTATTTGCATTAATTCCCTATACATGTATTTTAACTCTGTTTACGGAGATGAGCATATAACATTTAGATAAGGGATTTGCAATGTTATGTTTCTCAATTAGATTGGTGATAATTTTAATGATAAGGTGGTGGAGTTATGTGTCATTTTTTGATTAAATTGCTTTGTGGCCCCATCGGGGCATTTCTATTATCTTCAATAAAATTATTTTAATTTATATTATTGCCTCCATGACGTTGTCTTTGGGGATACTGTTTTCTACCCCCATTTTTTCTCAAAACTCATGAATGTCACCACATGACTTCAGCGTGCCCAATCATGCTGAGGTGTGGAGCAGTTAATCCTGGGAGAGCTGGAGAAGAAAGGGGGGGGGGGGTGTGAAGCTTTGTCTGCTCCATTCATGAGATAAGGAAATTACCTGTCACTCACACATAACAGGAAAGAAACGGCTCCTATTTAGCTGTGAGACTTTTTCTTACTGAAAAAAGATAAGAGGATTGCTCAGAGCTTGATTAACTCTTTGTGGCAACACTGGGTACAGATGACATGACATCCTATACTCTACCAGGCAGAAGTTTTAATTCAATTTTTTTTTTTTTGGGTTTACATCCACTTTAAGGTTATCATCACATCACCTGTATGGCTTTGCAGTCACTCTACTGTATGTACCTTAAAGTGGTTGTCAAGGGAGGGGAAAAAAAAACACCTGCAAGACAAAGGCATAATGAGCTAGTATGCATCGCATATTAGCTCATTATGAAATACTTATCTTAGAACGACGCTGTTGCAGCAGTCCCCGAGCACCTCTGTGACCGGCGCCATGTTGATTGTGTCTTCTTCCAGGATTGCGGGCTCCAGCCAATCACAGCGTGGACTCCAGCGCTGCAATTGTCCGAAGCCGTGCTGATGTCACTCCCGCGCATTCACATGGGAGCCATTATTTACAGCACACTTCATGAAGACGGGCTGTTTCTTTACTGCACATGTGCTGATGGCATCGGTGCATGCATTTACACTGTATATCTCCTAAACCATGCAGGTTTAGGAGATGCGTATATATTAGTGTAATAACCTGCGCAACAGTTAGACTTATCTTATAGTGTATTAATCGTGAAGCTGCTGGAGTAAATTCACAAGTGTGATCAGCTGATATAATAATAAACCACACTCACACTACGTATTCATAGGGTTATACCCATTTGGCATCAGGATTACATCCCAATGAAAACATCATGGTTCAAGTTAACATACATGCAAAGTACATTAATACAGAAAATAATATTGTAAGGTGCTGTGAGTACATACTCAAATTTATAATTGTGCCCTTGAGTACAATATATAATATCATTAAAGTGCAATAGATAAAACAAAAAGTGCTGTGCCTATGTAAAGCTTCCAAATGGAGCCGTGCACAAAATAAGGCTGGTAAATGTCTATATAAGAATCCACAGTTTATATGGTGCTAAAACGGGTATATGAATATAAATGTGTTCATCAAGCAATATTCCAAACAGTGATCTTGACAGTGTTGCTTCTAAGTATACAAGTACACGATCCTCCACCTTTTCACCCAGTGAGTTATCTTACTCACCAGATACTCTGATTCCTATTACGGGAATCAAACAAGCCTGTACTCTGTAAGAGTTCTCCACCAACCTCCCTGGGATATAGATCCACGGCCTTTGAGTGTATCGTCTCTGTAAAGTACTCACCTCCCGTATGAGGGAGGGAGTAGGAAAGAAGTGGAGCCGGCAATAGTGAAGTACTTCTGGGTCGTGTTTTATTCAAAGTAAGGTATCACATAAAAAGTATAAAATAGCTTACGTTGGTAGTATACGGTTGCAGGGGACGCCGATTGCGATCCACCTGCGTTCCAATGAGTGGAAATGATGAACGGATCCACAATGCCCTTACGCAGTGTTTCGTCAGGCAACGCGCTGACGTCATCAGAGGGACATGTAGTGCCGAACGTCACTTCCGAATAAATACAAATCACCGCTCACAACCGGCCAATCGCGCACCATCACAGGATCCCCAACTAATCACTTATGGTATTACGGACACGCCTCTGTGAAAAAAATATAGGCTCAGTGTCTGCAAAGATCGTAACACTGGGGTGGGCAGCTCTGCTACTAACTAGGGGAGGCATTTGTGTACTTTGGAAAATGCAATGCACAAACACAGACCCTAGGAGGGGTAGTGTATGTTGCCCACTGCAAAACAGAATAAAACTAGTACAATGCTCTTTTATCAGAGATCAGGGAAAGGTGGCAAAAGTGAGTCCTCCTGAAAATAAATTCTATCCACGCTGATTTTGATACGCATACATTCCTCTCCCCTTTTTTCTGTTGATGCTTTAGGCAGGTCACAGTGTTTGCTTGTTGATGGACTGCATCCTGAGGCAGAGACCCTCTTTCCCTCAATGTTTAGGGGATTATACTAACATGGTGGCACCTTGGCTATGATTTTCTAACATGGTTCAATTTTTGCTGTCTTTCTGATGTGTGAGTACTATATGATCTGAAACTTGCAATATCATCACATATACTGTATGCTATGTTTTGTATGTTCTAAAATATGTATTTCCAGTTATACTACAGATCATAATGTATTGTCTGCAGAGGACAGGAAGGAGGGACTATCTATGAAATGTGTTGGGTAGTTACACAAGAGTCTCTGCAAACAAAATGTTTTGTATTATAATTTTTTTTATTAAGTTTATTATTGCAACATTACTGTACTAATGCATTGGAATTTGCATTTGTAATATTTTTTCACCCTCGTGATTTAATTAGAATAAAGTATATTTTGTAAACTTTTAATACTGTCTAATTTGCCTGAAAATAATACAAAGAGTCCCCCTTTCTTTTTCCCCATTCCAGTTGAAATACAAACAAATGTGTCACTGAGGATAACATTGTCCTTCAATTGCCCACCCACATATGTATATTGCCTAGGTTTTGGGAAGTTTAAAAAACGTCCCATGGAGGCCTGTTGGGATCCTTCCTCCTCCCCTCCAGCCCCCAAACCCTTCTCTTTCTCGGCCTACTAATGGTGGTATCTGAGGCATTGGCCCACATTCTGATGCCAATGTTATCTTCTAATTGTGTCTACACTCAGCAGTCTGGGCTTTTTTTATATTTCTCCTGCCAACAGTACTATTGTGATTAACAGCCTCTAGCTGCAAAAAAAACAAACAACTAACTGGACTAACAATTTTACTTTTCAGATAGCTCATGAGCATTATTAGTTTTTATTCATCAAAGAGATTTTTTTTTTTATACATGCGTTAACAATACATCTACTGTATCTACTGTTATTGGTAATATGCTCTCATTTTTGGTTTATTTAAAGAACACATTTTCATTTCAAATAGGCCTTAAACATGTAAGGGACAGGACAAAACACTATTAATCTGAATAGACCTCAGATTCAGAGACAAATAGCAGGCGTTTTTCTACATTGAAAGCTTTGTAGCTTAGACACAACTACAAAAAATGTTTCCTATTAATAGGACAACACACTTTTAGACTGAACAGATCTCAAATTCAGAGACAAAATAAAGGAGTTTTCTTGTAATCAGAAGGACAAGAGAGAGAGGTGCCAGGAGATGTTCATGCTGGCAGCAATTGAACAGAAATTTAAGCAGCATTACAATTATATTTTTCGTTTGCAGGAGCAGCAGGTCTCCTGTAATCGAGGCCTGATGTATTTTTTTATAAAGGTTGATCGGTTGATGCTGTCTGAGGGTAGGCTTAAGTGTTCTTCTGTGACAAGTCTTTGTCCTGTGCTGAAGGACTTCTCAGACTTCACTTGCAGCAAGGCAGACTAGTATCTCCAGAGCATATTGGTTAAGCTCTGACCAATACGCTCTGACCATATACAGTAATGGGTTATCATAAGGTTCAGCAAAAGAAAAACAACACTCATACACTCCAGTACTTGTGCTAGAGTCCGTAGTAACCTATAGACAGAAGTTCCAAATGTCCAAAAGATTAGTTCATCATGGTAGGAGTCTCTTTGGTTTACACAACCTTGCTGCAATGTACCATAAGGTTTAGCAACTGTTTATGATTGTCATCAGTAGCTGTGTCTGGCTGCTGTTGCTCTTAAAATCTACACAAAGCCATGCTAAGACTACTGCTCTTGTTAATCCTTCTGATGATGTAAGAAGCAAAGGAATATTGATCAGTAGAAGTTCAGGTTTGTTGCTGAGCTGCATTTGTGGTGAATTTTGCATGTTTGCAGTTTGCCTTAATAAAAGGGTACGTTCACCCAGGCATCAAAATTGACCCCCAAAATGGTATGTCTGACCTATGCTCTGTGGTCAGGTGGAAAAGTACCGCCAATAATGGGGCTTTTAAAATGCACCAGCTCCCCCTATAAAAGTCAGATATCCTATCAGCCATTTGTCAATGTGTTTAATGCTACTGTACAGTGCTATTGTCAGGTCACCTGGGGTAAGGTGACAGATGCGCCCCGCTGGGGTGCAAATTGCACTGCTGCAGTGCGAATCGCACCACTAAGGTTGTGAAGTACACCACTAAGGTTGTAAACCCCTAGCTGACTGCTATGACTAGAGATCAGGATGGTGCAAGGAAGCGGAAAAGAAATACAGAGAAACACCACTCAGTTGCATGGTTTAATCCGTATAAAAACAAGCATAAAACACTTACATGTAAGTTTAAGAATTATAGCTCCTCAAGGGTTAAAATGCCTCTCTGGTGGGTCTGCAAGCTATAGCTGGGTCAAGGACTATGGTATGTGAGAACCCCAATAACCGGAGACAGGACGCCGGCAAGTCCTTTTTGCGAGTCCGTGTAAGGAGAACAGAGGAAACCAGCCTGGAACGCACCGCAGCATGTGTTGTGATGTCACAGAGGGCAAGGGGAACACAAATCGTTTCTGAGCATGCTCAGGCTCCGCAGGGAGCATGCACGCTCTTTTCTCAAGTGCATGGGCAAGTATATAGGGAGAAGAGACGTTAAAAAGTGAGCGGTGGGCGAAGACTGCTCATTGACACTGCTTTAACCCAATCGATGTGTACTGTGTGACTGGGGGCGGTGATGAACTCTGATTGGAAGCAACATATACAAGTGTGCATGCGAGAGGCAGTTTGGCTAAAGGATGTATGTCTATCCTATGGTGTGAAATTAGAAAACCAGAAGGGGAGGAGAAGGGGAGATAGGAGAGCAGCAAGAGGGGAGGGATAAAAAACAAACAATTAACACTGTAACGCTATATCCGATATAATCCGATCTCTATCCCCAATCAAAGGATGGAAACAGAGATAGAAGGTGCAGAAGGACAAGGAAAGGAGCTAATGAATTAAAATTGGTGTATATACAAAACTATTGCTAGGAGGCCAACTCCAAAAAAAAGGGGGGGGGGGCAATATCTAAATGTAATTGGCAAATAGTCATTATATTATGGTGTGGATGTCTAGTTTTTCGTTCAACCTATTTGGCGTCAAAGAATTCAGGGAATAAATCCAAAAGGTTTCATGCTCACAGAGCCATGAAAAACACTCAGCCTCGGATAGGTGTTGTGGATTACCTCAATGACCCAAAATTGCCACCCCACAGTGGACTTATTGTGATATTCCAAAAAAAGTCTGGGGACACTATTTTGGTCACACCCTTCCTCAATGAAGCGGCGGTGCTTGCCGAAACGCTGTCAGAGAGGACAAATGGTTTTTACTGTTATTCTATTTTCTCCGTGATCCGGGCTGATATACCACCCAGCACGCTGTGGACCACAAGCTTTTTCCACCTGACTGGTTTAGTGCCACATTTTTCCCTTTGGCGCCTGCTATTACTCTTATTGTTTGCCAGGGATTGCTGGGACCCTGATAACCGATTTCAAAGGGAGATAGAGCATAGGTTTCCCCAGGGTGCAGAGTCGAGTCTAAGAGCCAGCAAGTGTTCACCAGGGCATCTGGTGGTGAGGATGGACTTGGCTGCAACTAGATCCAAGTCGTGGCCCCCCCGGGTCCCCCAGCTCATGCTCACGGCAGGCTGCAGGTGAAATGGAGAGAAAGCAGCAGTGTAAGATATCAAGAGATGGTCATTGGGAGAGCCAAGGGTCAGGGCTACAAGCAGACAGAAAGAGACAGGAGACACAACAAGACCGGGGTCACTAGCAGACAAGGAAGGTCAAAGAACAAGCTGAGATCAGGGACACTAGCAGACAAGGAAGGTCAAAGAACAAGCTGAGATCAGTACACTGAAACAAACTGAGAGTACATGGCAGAAGCAACCACACAAGTCTAACACACAATAATTAGTCGGCAACAAGGTTTGCAGCACATGGTCTTTTATAGTGTTTCCTTAATTGGAGACTGGGGAGGAGTTCACAGGGGGAAGCTATTTAGCACACAGGTAATGATGTGCTCGGCCTCTAAGCTGACACAACCAAGGAGGTAAGCAAACAGACGGGACATGAATTGTACTACAGGTTCATGACAGCTATATTCAGTGTATATTGTTGCTACATTACAGTGAATTGCAGTGTGGTGTGCTACAGAGAGGAGAGTGTACCACACACCTTACTTCCATATTATCTGTGTTGTTCAGAGCTCCATCACTGTGAATTGCATTGTGGTGTGTACCACCCATTGAATTCACAGTAAATAGACCCAACAGTCCTTGTAATTGAGGGTTTTTGACAGGGAACACTGCACTAAGAGATTTATGAAATTGAGAAGTTAAGGCACATATGTGATGTTCTCCAGGTGAAGGGGGAATAGTGAATAGTTGAAAAACAAGGAGAAGAAGACAAGCCCCAACTAAGTGCGGTATTAAAATACATTTATTTGGGGATAAAAAATATTACCCACAAGAAAAGTAGAAATCCAAGCATGTCACACTGTATACAAGAACTTAGAGTGACTCAGGTCCTGGTTGTCACCCGTGAAGCAGTGGAAGGCTGGATATCCAGGCTGTCAGAGATGCTGGTGTCAGTGGATGTCGATGCTTCCTGGGTCCGAGGAACGCAAGGCTCAGTGGATGTGATGTCACAACCGGATCTGGAGTGGGATGTGGCGACACGTTTGTGGAGCATGCACTCCTTTTTCAAGCCATACAGGTGCCATATTAGAAATGGGCTTATGTGGGCAGCGGAGCTGGAAGCAGGCTACACAGCCCAGAGGCCCAATTGTACACTTAAAGTGGACGTTAAGTAATTTTTTCAATTTTCCATCTATTAAATCTTCTGCCCTTGCTGTTTTAACTTTGGATAGTAAAACATTCATTTTCTGCCAGGAAATACCTTATACAGCCCACTTCCTCTTTCTTTTCTGGTCATTAGCCTAGGCGTATGACACCATACACAGCTCCCTCTCTCACTCTCCTGAGAGTTTGCCAGGAAGGGAGGGGGGAGTCATAAGAGGGCCAATGAGAGTTGCAGGGCTGAAGAGCTGGAGGTGTGCCTCTGTGTGTCTGTGTAAATCCAGGAAGTGAACAGGCAGCAGCTTCAGCTGCCCGCAGTTAAAATGGATGCAACCAGATCTAGTGGAGGGAAATTTCTGCTGCATATTTGGCAAGTACAGAATCACTGTATATATAAAATAATATGCAACGTGGTTTGAGGGAAGCTTCAGAATGGCAAATATGTTTTTGTTAGTAATTATGTGAGCGGGCTGCAGTTCCTCATTAACCACTTCAATACCAGGCACTTCCCCCCTTCCCGCCCAGACCAATTTCCAGCTTTTAGCGCTATCACATTTTGAATGATGATTGCACGTGCCATGCTGTACCCAAACAATATTTTTATCATTTTTTTTCCCATAAACAGAGCTTTCTTTTGGTGGTATTTGATCAACTCTGGAGTTTTTAATTTTCATGCTACAAATAAAAAAAAGAGCGAAAATTTTGAAAAAATAATGTTTTCATTTGTTTCTGTCACAAAACTTTGTAAATGAGAACATTTTCTCCTTCACTGATGGGCACTGATTAGGCTGCACTGACGGGCACTGATGAGGCAGTACTAATTGACACTGATGAGGTGGCACTGATGGGCACTGATGATTAGGCACTTATATGCAGCACTGATGGGCACTGATAGGTGGCACTGATAAGCAGCACTGATGGACACTGATAGGTGGCACTGATATGCAGCACTGATGGGCACTGATAAGCAACACTGATGGGCACTCATAGGCGGCACTGATGGGCACTGATAAGTGGCACTGGGCACTGATAGGTTGCACTGATATGTGGCACTGGTGGGCACTCATAGGCGGCAATGTTAGGCAGCACTGATAAGGAGGCACTGTGCACATCTGTGATGCCTGCCAGTGCCTCGTTATCCCATCCCTATAGTATTTTGTGTGCCCCTTACCTGGTGGTATTGGTTGGGCTCCCTGGTGGTCCCTGGGTGGGCTCCCTGGTGGTCCTGGGTGGCGATCCTAGGGGGACTGCACTGATAAGCAATCAGCGCAGACCCTCCCGTCAGAGGAGCTGCTGATCGGCTCTCCTCTAATCGCGTCTGCAACGCGAGTAGAGGAAAAGCCGATACATGGCTCTTCCTGTTTGCACTGTGATCAGCTGTGCTGATCATGTGGTAAAGAGCTTCCGACAGAGGCTCTTTACCAAGATCAGTAATGCGGTGTGTCAGACTGACACATCGCTCCACCGTTCGCCGCGATGCACGCCCCCATGGACACGCGATCGCGGGTTATCCGGCTGGACATCATATGATGTCCAGTCAGGATAACTGAACCACCACCCGGCTGTTATTTGTCTATAGGCCAGACGGGAGGTGGTTAAGAACATATTAACAAATCATTAAAACAGTAAAATAATCAATTAAAATCAGTGTATATGAATAAATAGTGGCAGTAATGTGGTTATATTTGCAAATAATGGGTATTTTAGATGCACAATCACTTGTATAAGGGATTGAGAGCTAAATCTATATAGAAAGAAGAGGGTATATTTAACGTGTAACTCTACATTTGTTGAGAAAAAAACATTCCCTTCTGAGTGATCTATGTACATTGCAGGGATTGTAACTAACTTTGTTTCAGATTCTTACCTTTTGTTATTCTGAAGAAATCCCTGTGTGTTTGTCTGTGCCTCTATTCTGAGTGGGTCTAATGGCAGTGGTTTCATAATTAACTGTCAGGTGTGCAGCTGCAGAGCACTAATGAGGAAAGCTGCTGGGCCTGCATCCCTTTAGTAATGTTCCTATTGAAAGTATCTCTCCAAAAATGACATTTTTGTCGTAGGGGATGCCTAAAATCTGACTTGTATCTTAGTGCACACTTCTGGGAAAACTGGTGAGCCAATTAAACAAGCAGGAAATTATGTTTCTGGGGAGTGGTCAGTACACACTCTATGTACAGAACAACTCCAGGTAGCCATATTGCAATGCATTCTCAGAAAATTACAGGGCTGCAGATTGAAAAGGAAATGTAATTTTTAATGACATTCAATTACAATATGATTAGTGCGCTATATTATTTTTTCTTTATTTGCTATTTTCCCCCACAAAAGTGAAGTTGCCCTTCAAGGATAGGAAAGGTACTGATCACTGTGTGTAGCCCTATCTTAGGCTGTAGAATACTTGGGGCCCATGTATTTAATGCATAAACATATTTGACAGTTTGGCTACAAATCTATTAGGGTTAGACATATGTATCTGAGATGGAGAAGTGTATATGCATGTATACATGCGTATATACACATACATGAGCGAACATATCAAAGCATGCCTGAACAGATGTATAGCAAAAGAAACACACAAGAAAAAACTGGAAATAAAAAATAAAAAATCCAAAAATAAAAAATGAAAGAGCTGTATGGAAAATATATAGTGATTTTTAAGAGGGTAATGATCTCTAACTCCTTTTTGAGGCCTCCAAATGTAAGGGTATCAAGGGTGTAGGTCCAAAAGCTTGGCAGAGGTGTTTATGAGCGATAGTTGGTATGTGCTTTTATCATACATGACCTTGCTAATTTTCAGCTAGTGTGGGGTAAGCCACTCCTCACCCTGGCCTGGAAAAATGGCAGAAACTCTTTGTTGATGTGGCTTTTTTCCTCCTGGCATAGAAACACACCACTATGTTGAGAGGTATGGCCCATGCTGCATCTATGAAATTCCCAAGCACCTTAAGGTTAACCCAGTGTGTGGGGAATGGTATATTTCATTGCTGCCTATGTTTACTGGACCAGGTAACTGCGGTCATGTGTACCCTGCCACCAACAGCATGGTCCAGAAACAGAGACTTGTTTACTGTACCTCCATTGTCTGTGCCTCTATTCTGAGTGGGTCTAATGGCAGTGGTTTCATAATTAACTGTCAGGTGTGCAGCTGCAGAGCACTAATGAGGAAATCTGCTGGGCCTGCATCCCTTTAGTAATGTTCCTATTGAAAGTATCTCTCCAAAAATGACATTTTTGTCGTAGGGGATGCCTAAAATCTGACTTGTATCTTAGTGCACACTTGTTTTTACAGTAAAAACCTCTCTATGAAAGTTATCCTTGTAATGATTTCCCTACGTCCGGGTCGTCTAAAGGAGTAATCACGAGACGTCGACGTGTGGACTGTCAATTAATACTTTGGTGACGGTAATCTGGGTGAGTCTTATCTCCGTGTCTGTTACCTCCATGTCATTTGTTCAGAGACAAAGACCTGGTACGACAACCACCGTCCCATGTGTAC
>BLSH010176528.1:13749-25182 GCA_018402905.1 Glandirana rugosa | reverse complement strand
TTGATGGTAATCTGTCTCTCAAACCAGCAGCAGGAACCTCTCCCTACACCAGTTTGAGATGATTTTATAATGGTAATCTGTCCCTCACACCAGCAGCAGGAACCTCTCCCTACACCAGTATGAGATGATTTTATAACGCTAATCTGTCCCTCACACCAGCAGCAGGAACCTCTCCCTGTACCAGTATGAGATGATTTGATAACGGTAATCTGTCCCTCACACCAGCAGCAGGGACCTCTCCCTATACCAGTATGAGATGATTTTAAAACGCTAAGCTATCCCTCACACCAGAGGCAGGAACCTCTCCCTATACCAGTATGACATGATTTTATAACGCTAATCTTTCCCTCACACCAGCAGCAGGAGCCTCTCCCTATACTAAGTATGAGATGATTTTAGAACGCTAATCTTTCCCTCACAGCGGCGGCAGCATCCTCTCCCTACACTAGCCTGAGAGCATGTGACATGCAGCGCTAAGTGACTCGAGCTCATATCGAGGCTGGGTCACATGATGCACTGGCCAATCACAGCCATGCCATTAGTAGGCATGGCTGTGATGGCTTCTAAGGGTAAACGAGTGAAACGCTTGTTGATTGGCTGCCCTGCAGCTATTCAAAAGGCGCGAAAAAATACCGGAACCCCGAATCCGGACTTTTTCTCAAATGTCCGGGGTTTGGGACACGGACACCCTAAAATCGGGTTCACTCAACTCTAATCATGAAAGATCTTTACAACTCACATACACATTTCTTTCCAAATATTCCAGTTTAGACACAGCTGTCTGTGTTTTTACTTATGTACATGTAGCACCCACCTAGGTAGGTTGCTAGGATGATAGGTCAATTTCGGGGTTTTTTGCTCCCTTGTAATCATTGGAACAGATGTTGATTACTTTGGGCTTGATTGATCCCACTGCCTTCTAGAGTCTTCTAGAACATAGAGGCTTGCTATTGGGTGCACTAGTCAAGGGGGAGAATCAGGACCGCTGACAGGGGAACCAAGAATAAGAGGATAGGGACTGCTCTGTGCAAATAAGTAAGACATGTTTGTTATTTGTTTTTAAAAAAGCTGAATCAGTAATACCACTTTAAACCTATATTTGTACAGAGAAGTATTGCTTCTGAAATCTTCAACCTGGCACTGCATAAATGCATATGATTGCTGTTTTTTTATGAATTATAATAACTGAAATACAATAGCACCTGGTTATTTTTTTACTATATAAAGCTGAACTCCTGGAATGTGATAACAACAGCACTTGCAGTGGGGTCCCCATTGCTTGTTTAGTCTAAGGGGAGCTGAACAAACATTATCACTTACCTGACTCCTTGCTCTGCCCCTCTCCTCTCCTGAAGCTCTGGTCTATGGGTGTAGCCTCAGCATCAAAATGTGCATTGCAGGGTTATTTAACTTGTATTGCATGTGGATTGAGGGAGTCTGTCAAAGCCAGGTGTAAGATAAGTATTTTTCCTTATTCATGCACCCCTAGACAAAATGAGCATTTAACCCTTTCAAGGTGGAGGGCACCCATTTCAAAGTTTTTTTTCACATTCCTGAAGTTCAGCTTTAACTTTTGAAACAGGTTCAGTGCCCATTCTGTTGCTTATGTACACCAAATGCGTCTAGTTGGATCCTATGCAAAACAGATAGCCAGGGATTTAAATAAAGAATGAGTATAGGTAGTTTTAGGGCATGACAACCAATTCTTCCTTATGCTATTTAGAAAAAAAATGTGTTTAGTTTTTTATTTTTCTGTAGCTGGGCTTCAAATTGAATCTGTGTTACTAATCCCCTGCACAGTGATACTCTGGAATAAGCATAGGAGGGGCAGCAGAAAAACCAGATGTGTTTCAATGTTTATGTGCTGACAAGGAACACACAGACAGGAGAGAGTGAGGACCTCATCAGTGTGACATTGCTCCTTCACTGTCCAATAAGTGGTTAGGTGCATGAGATGAGAAAGCTGCATCAGAACTGGATGGACAGAAATACAAATCCTGTTAGCTCTGATAAATTTATTTCTACAGTATACTTAGCTTTTACCCCAGAGTTTAGCTTTGGGTATCTATATGTACATCATTGTTCCTTAAAGTATTACTAAAGGTTCGGGTTTTTTTTCTTAAAAATAACAAATATGTCATACTTACCTCCTCTGTGCAACGGATTTTGCTGGGTGAGCTCCCGAGTCCTGCTGCTGCGTCCATTGACACAGACAGCAGGACTCAGCCCCGCCCTCATCTCCGGCATCAGTGGATATGATTGACAGCAGCGGGAGCCAATAGTTCCTGCTGCTATCAATCTATCCAATGACGACCCAAGCCGACGGCTGGAGCTGCTAGGATTGTCCCTGCCACTGAAACTATAGGGTTCAGGTAAGTAAAAGGGGGACTCTGGGGGGCTGCTGCATTACATGAGGTTTTTCACCTTAATGCATAGAAAGCATTAAGGTGAAAAAACTTGAGACTTTACAACCCCATTAAAGACATTCTACACTTTCAAATGGTGTTGTTGTTTTAACTAGGTATTAGTGTAATTATATTCCTTGTGCTGTTTGCTTTTCTTCGCAATGAAGGGCTCACATGTTGGGGGAATTAACAAAGAGCGGTGCATGCACTATGCTAGCACTACTCTTCTAAACATAAAAATGGAGAAGCTGCTGCTCCTAATTAATAAATGGAGACTACCAGAAATATTCCTCACATTGATTGGATTTCTGTTCACTTTCTGTTGTGACTATGGGACAGAAAGTGAAAGGAGATTTCCCCTATGGGACACATATGGCAATAAAACTGACAGGGTTATAACCCTCCCTTACTCTATCAAAATTAAATAAATGTCCTCCGTTCTACTTTAAGTTAAGTAGGCAGAGGAGGAGGAGGAGGAAGAGGCCACCAACGCAGCTGTGCCACCGCCAGCACCTCAGAAGGCAGGGTTAGCATGGCAGAAATGTGGCAAAGCTTTGTCAGCAGCCCGCCACAACAAACAGCACCACCAGCCGATAGACAACGTGTTAGCAGGAGGCAGCATTTCAGCAACATGGTGCAAGAGTATGTGTGCACACGCCTACACGTACTGACTGATGGGTCTGCCCCATTCAACTTCTGGGTCTCCGAATTGGCCACATGGCGTGAGCTTGCCCTTTATGCCTTGGAGGTGCTGGCCTGCCCTGCAGTCAGAGTATTGTCTGAACGTGTGTTTAGCACGGCAGGGGGCGTTATCACAGACAAGCGCAGCCGCCTGTCCACAGCCAACATGGACAAGCTAACCTTTATTAAAATGAACCAGGCATGGATCCCACAAGACTTGTCTGTACCTTGTGCAGAATAAACATTTAGACCGGACTCACACAGCCATTCGTATACTTGTTTTTTTTAATAGGCCTCAAAAACTGTGTTGGCTACCTCCTCCTCCTCCTCGACCACCGTTACTTCCACCTACACTGCCACGGTCACGGCCTAGTCAACCTCTAGGCTCCTACTCCACATCCACCCCCCTTCCCATTTTTTATTTGATTTTAATTTATTTTCCCTATCCCCATTTTTTTGTAGGGCACTTGCCCTACTATTACCCCCATTTTACTTCCTTTTGCAGCCCTCTAGCACTTGCCAGGACTTTGTTACAGCCATTTTTGTGCCTAAAAGTTGGGTCCCCATTGACTTCAATGGGGTTCGGGGTCCGGGATAAAGTTCGGCAACGTTCGGTGCCGAACCCGGACTTTTTCCCAAAGTTCGTTCGGACCCTCCGAACCGGAACGTCCAGGTGTTCGCTCAACTCTACTTATGTATCATTAAGAACTATGTATATATATATATTTTTAGGACTGCTAGTCCCATCATCTCCATATCCACCTATTGTACACCAGTGGGGTGATGGTAACAAAGGATTCACTTTTTGGATATTGACACTCAATTGCACAGAGCACTTTGTTTATTCATTTAATAACATGCACTGGTATATATATATATATATATATATATATATGTTTTGGGAAAGTGTTAGCGATTTACACTTTCACCATAAGAACAAGTTTAAAGTGATTAAAAGACTCATACTTGGGTGCGTAGATACTGGATTGCACTTAGTACTTTACATATATATATATATATTTTTTTTTTTTACTTTTTTTTTACATATGCTGGTACACCATAAATATTTTCCAAAAAGGATAATTAATATTTAGCACAGTATAATAATTATGCTTATTCGGATGAATTAATAGATTTATTCAAACATGCTATAGAGCACCTTTAATACACTAATTAGCACCTACATAATAATATAGTGGACACATACTGAACTATACATTTAAGAGACATGCAGCTCCCAGTCCCTAATATTTCCCATATGTCACAGTACATGTTGGCATTCATGGTTCCCTCAATGAACTGTAGCTCCCCAGTGCCGGCAGTACTAACGACACTCCCACCACCATGCTTGACTGTAGCCAAGACACACTTTTCTTTATACTCCTCACCTGGTTGCAGCGACACACACTTGACACCATCTGAACCAAATACGTTTATCTTGATCTCATCAGACCAAAGGACATGGTTCCAGTAATCCATGTCCTTAGTCTGCTTGTCTTCAGCAAACTGTTTGCGGGCTTTTCTTTCGCATCATCTTTAGAAGAGGCTTCCTTCTGGGATGACAGCATGAAGACCAATTTGATGCAGTGTGCAGCGTATGGTCTAAGCACTGACAGGCTGACCCCCCACCCTTTCAACCTCTGCGGCAATGCTGGCAGCACTCATACATCTAATTCTCAAAGTTAACCTCTGGATATGACACTGAGAACGTGCATAACAACTTCTTTGGTCGACCATGGCGAGGCCTGTTCTGAACGGAACCTGTCCTGTTAAACCGCTGTACGGTCCTGGCCACCGTGCTGCAGCTCAATTTCAGGGTCTTGGCAATATTCTTATAGACTAGGCCATCTTTATGTAGAGCAACAATTCTTTTTTTCAGATTCTCAGAAAGTTCTTTGCCATGAGGTGCCATGTTGAACTTCCACTGACCAGTATGAGAGAGTGAGAGCAATAACACCAAATTTAAAACACCTGCTCCCCATTTACACCTGAGACCTTGTAGCACTAATGAGTCACATGACACTGGGGAGGTAAATGGCTAATTGGGCCCAAGTTGGGCATTTTCACTTAGGAGTGTACTCACTTTTGTTTCCAGCAGCTTAGACATTAATGGTTGTGTGTTGAGTTATTTTGAGAGGACAGCACATTCCCACTGTTATAAAAGCTGTACACTCACTACTTTACATTGTAGCGAAGTGTCATTTCTTCAGTGTTGTCACTTGAAAAGATATCATAAAATATTTACAAAAATATGAGGGGTGTACTCACTTTTGTGAAAAACTGTATGTGTTGCATTAGGAGGGACAAGCAGAGCCTATGCACACTCCACCAGTCAGCGTACCTCTGTTCCCTCACTCCTAGTAACAGAACAAGGTCCCACCGAGCACATAGCGTGGACCTTATGCAGGCTCTTGCTTAACACCTGCTTTTCCGCACCTGGTGATCATGCCTTAGATCTCTGTAACGCTAATCTGCTCCGGGTGACCGGTGGAGATGGACAGCTAGGCAGGGAGCCAAAACACCAAACCCTCTCAGTACAGGAGTACCTGTCACCTAACCAGGTATCGCACGAACGACTGGTTGCTGTTCTACATTTTGGTTAGCCCTAGAAGCTCTTTTCTCTTCTTAGCCTCACAGCTTAAAGTGATTGTAAAGTCTCGATTTTTGTATAAAATTTACAAACATGCTATATTTACCTGTTCTTTGTAGTGGTTTTGCACAGAGCACCCCAGATCCTCCTCTTCTTAGGACTCTCTTCGGCTCTGCTGGCCCCTTCATCCTGTCGAGTGCCCACACAGCAAGCAACTTGCTATGCGGGACCCGAGCCAATAGAATGCATTAAGATAAAAAAATCTTCTGTCTTTACAATCACTTTAGCCCATTGTTGTAGTACTATTACACGTACCTCAGGATGTTAGTACAGACCCTAGTTCCTTGGAGAGATGCTAAGATCCCACATACACCACTTGAGTAACTTCAGACCAGGCTTTGAGCAGTCTAACAACTTTACTGAACTTTTGGCAGAACATGCATAACATGCGGTAATATCTTTTCCCTAACTAAACCTAACTGTGGTTGCCCCATGTTACCTACACAGTAGAAGTCTCTTTGAGAAAAGTCCAAATTTGGCAGTGCTCTAATAGAGAAGTCAAAGTCCAGGTGTCCTCCAGTGGATTGGCATTCCTGAGTGGATCATAGATCCCAGTGAGTCTTTAGCATAGATCCCCCATGCATTTCCCAAGTGTTCCCCGGAGCCCTCCCAGGTCTCCTCTGAGGGCTCCTGGGATTCGGACCTTGCCCTTTTTATATAACATGGGAGGGAGGAGGGCTGGACCTCAGTGAAAGCTCTAAAGCACACCGAGGAAAAGGCAGCAAAACATTAACCCTTTCCCCTGAACTGGGCAGCTGGTTACAAAGTTTCTGTGAATATTTAGGTCATCTTATAGCAAATGTATTTGTTTGGTTAGATTGCATAGTTACATTTTTTAAGATCATGAGCTGTGTTAAGAAGCCAGTCCTCCCCCCCCCCCAATTGATATGTAAATAAACCAGTCAAATTGGTTCAGAAACTAAGCAGAGGACAAGATATGATGTATGTGGAAGTTGGGGAAGGGGATTAGGTTTTGAAACAATCATGTGATCAGACAAAAGAGTTGTTTTGGAAGACAAAGAGGCAAGACATGGCTGCTTGAAGTTGGAGGACTTTGGAGAAAGTTGTTGGACTGAGAAAAGGAACATGAAGATGTTTCATCAACTGAAAGCCCAAGTTGAGTAACTGTTTAGTTTACTTATTGCATAAATATGGCACATGCTTATTTTTATCTAGAAAGGATAATTAGCTTGTCCATGTTGTAGGCATATTTTGTAACTATAAATTGTGTTTGGTGCAATTGTATGTGTAGCTTTTCTGTTTAGTAAAGCATCAATACACTACAGAGGTCTAAGTTTCCTTGGCTTCTATTGCAAGAATCTTTTTCAGTAGACACCAGCTAAAACATTTGGGGGCTCCTCTGGGATTTGCACTAAAGCTCAACTGAAGCACACCTGTTTTCTGTGGTGTGTTTTGTTGCTTGTGCTGGGGAAAAATGTTGCATGCACTGCTTAGGAAGAGTAAGGCTGCAAAGGTTTCTGGTGGAGGAGGAGAAGACGTGCACCCTACCTATCTGGGCTAGAGATAGTCAGAGGATGTTTGTTGCAGAGGAGCTGGCTAAATATGCTTCTCCTTTGAACAGAGCTTGGGGGGATGGAGTCTCTGATCTTTCCTCAGATTTTAGTCTCAAAAGTTTTGGGTTCAATAGGGAAGAGATGCGGGCAGTTGCTATGTTTCGTTTGCACTTCCTGCATGCTCTACATATTGAATCTGAAAAGAGGAAAAGGGTAGAGTTAGAAATAGACTTACTGAAGGAGCAGCTTGCAGAGGCGACCAAGTGTTTGGAAGACACTGCAAGCAAGGCAAAGGATTTAGAATGCAGGGCACTCAAAGGTACACCTGCAGTGGCTTCAAAGTGTGTTCAAACCATGGCAGGCAAAGCTGAAGATTTGAATGAGCGGTGTGCAGCCCTCACAAGTCTAATGATGCCCTAACAAAGGAAAAAGTCCCTAAATCTGTAAGCAGAAGTAGGACATGTGCCACTGTTACTTCCCATAAGCGGGAAGCTGAGAATCTGATCAGCTCGAATAGAGATGGTCAAGTTGAGTAAGACAAAACAAAGGCAAGGCCTATGGTCTCCAGGAGATACATGTAGACTGATTTACTTAAGGTGGGGGTCCCTAGAGAGGAAATAGATGGGATTCCTACCCCAGAATTGCTTAAGAAGTGGAAACAAGTGGTTGGGAATGGTAGATTTAGTCACATTAGGTGTTTTTGTTGTCATAGAATGGGTCATTTTGCTACAGAGTGCCATGCAGTGAAGACTGGACAACAGCAGGTCAGTGTTCCCAAGATAGCACAGAGAAAGGTTTAGGTTTATTTTTTCTGTTGGAAATCAATGCCTTTTCGTAGAATGTTACAAAGCAACAGTGGGCACCCTACAATAGTTTTGCAGTTAGAACTGGGGAGATAGAGAAATGGGAGCAGTGAGCTATGTTTTTGTCACAGTTGGAAGGAACATATAATGTGCTTTGTCTCTTACTCTTTTCAGGTACTGAGCATCGAGAGGTGGAGCAGGCAGAGCAGATGACCAGGCCAGATGGGAGGAGGCAGACCAGACGAGAGTCTGAGGAAGATGCGGATGATTTCCTTATGGTGGCTGAATTGGAGTGGACTTTCATTTGAGCATTTCCTTATGACCAAGAGGACAAGAGACTTAATTATCTGGGAATTTCTTTCCACAGACTACCAATGACATTGCTAACCCTGCTCAAAGGAATGTTGCAGCTTACAGGGGAAAGAACAGTCTGGCCATCCAGAACAGAGAGGGTCGAAATGAATTTTTTCCCTCCCATTTACAATATGGATGGTTTATTACACCCTTTCCTGGACAAAGGCTTTAAGAGCTGTTGATCATTGCTAGGTTGTAAATTTAGTCAAATATCATATGTGACGGTATGCGAGGCAAAGTGGTAGACTGGATTAAGCTCTGACCTGGAACTCAAAGGGGAATCTGAAGGAGCTCTGTGTTTGTTTGGACTTTAAAAAGACAAGGTTTGCATTTTGACTTATGTTTTGTGGGTGTCGGGGCCAAGACCCACACTGTATAGTGAGGAAACTATACTGTGTAGTTTAGCGCCGGACGGCAAGGACTTATTTTCTGTTTTGTTTTGTTTTAATCTGCAAACCTATTTTATAAATAAACCTGGCAAGCTGCCAGATTTGAAAGAAAGTTGCCTGCACGCTGACTATTTTCCTCAGAAAAGATGATCCCCATGAGCTATTCTCCCACACATGCTATAGAAATCAAGCGGTGGGATGTCTTGATATGGATATTTACTGTAGGTGACTTTATAGCAAATGCGATTGTTAGATTAGATAATTAGTTTTTTAAGATCATGTGCTGTGTTAAGAAGCCAGGCCCCCCATTGATATGCAAATAAACCAGTTGGATTGGTTTAGGAGCTAAGCAGAGGACAGGATATGATGTAAGCGGAAGTTGGGGAAGGAGTTTAGGTTTTGTAAGAAGCATGTGGTCAGATGAAAGGAGAGTTGTTTTGGAAGACAAAGAGGCAAGACATGTTTGCTTCAAGCTGGAGGACTTTGGAGAAGTTTTGAGTTGGACTCCGACCAAGGAACCATGAAGGACATTGCATCTTGATTCCATCTCTAAGTTGAGTAACTGTTTAGTATACTTATTGCATACATATTTTACATGCTTATTTTGCTAGAAAGAATAATTTGCTTGTGCGTGTTGTAGGTATAGTTTGAAATTATGTTTTGTGCAGTTGTATGTGCAGCTTTTCTGTTTAGTAAATAATTGATACACTACAGAAGTCTAAGCTTCCTTGGCTTTTTACTGCAAGAACCTTTAATAGACACAAAGAAAAACATTCATGGGGGGTGGCTTCTTAACACAGCACATGATCTTAAAAAATATAACTATGCAATCTAACCAAACAAATAGATTTGCTATAAAATCACCTAAATATGTATAGCAACATAGTTACTAACTAAATACTCACAGGAGGCAACCTTCCTACAAGCAGCCAAACAGGAAGGTTTGATCCGAACCTAAGTTCAGCCTGAAATGTTTGCTCATTCCTTTTTGTTACCAGGGTCACCAGGCCTAGTACCTCCATTGGAAGATTTATCCTCTATTCCTGTACTGACGATAACCAAACTTGGAATTTTCCTTCACTTTCACTTTAAGTGACAACAGTAAAGAGGACAAAAGGAAAGGGTGAATCGCAGAAGCACAAACAGTGATAAAAAACTGACAGGTGTTTTAATTCTTTTCCAACCTATGCAAAACTTAAACAAAGTGTTGCCTTTAGTTATACTTTAATGCATTTTTTCTCTGATTTGTAACCTCTGTGTAAAAGTCACAAAGAGCAATTTAAGCATTAACCTTTAATTGATTTTATGATAAATTACTTGTTTATCACATATGCGATTCATTCTTCATACAGTTTTCTGTTGAAAGTCTTTTCCCTTAAGAGAAACAACAAATAGGACTTTATAATGAGTCACCAGAGGACAAGTAACAATCTCTCAAAACTAGTTATACATAGAAAGTAGTTTGCTAATTGCTATTTCTGTAAACTACAATATTAGTGTCTAGAGGGCCCACATTAATTAGAATGCTGAGAAATGTCTAGAGAATTCATTGTATTCATTATTTACACAACTGTGTGATATTTTTCTCTGCTTTAGTAATAGAGGAACATGCACTGTAAAAAAATATTGTGCTGGGTCTACTCAAAAAATTGAGGCAACTATTTGCCTCAGCTTTTTAAGTACTGTCAACTAAACTTAATTTTGTTTGACTCATTAGACTTTTAATATTTTCATCTTTGTTGTTTTAAGTAAAGCCAACTCATTTTTTTCAGTTTATAGATCATAGGTTTAAGTAAAACCAACTCAAATTTTCCAGTTTATAGACCATAGGTTTAAGTAAAGCCCACTCAATATTTTTAATTTATAGACCACAAGTTTAAGTTAGCAATGCATACATGCATGTATTGCTAACTTAAACCTGTAGTCTCTAAACTGAAAATATTGAGTAGGTTTTACTTAAAGAGGAAATAAACCCGGATTGGGTTTACTTCCTCTATGTTCCCCTGTAAAGTAGAAGCATAATGGGTTACATGCGCGTGGGAGCCACCTGTCACAGCACGGAGTCACTTCTTCACTGCGCACGTGCCGACATGACGTCGGCACATGCAAAACACTGCATATTTCCTGAACCGTAAAGGTTTGGGAGATATGCAGTGCACCTACAGGTAAGCCTTATTCTAGGCTTACCTGTAGGTTAAAGTGGTTGTCACAGATTGACAACCACTTTAAACCTATGGTCTATCAACTGGAAAAATTTAGTTGGCTTTACTTAAAGTAACATAGTTGAAAACATGAAAAGGCTAATGTGTCAGACAAAAATAAATTTAGTTGACAGTACTTAAAAAGCTGATGCAAATAGTTACCTTAATTTTTTTGAGTAGACTTTAGTGTTGAGCGAACCCGGACTGTAACGTTCGGGTCCGTACCGAACTTTAGGATGTCCGGGACCCGGACCCGAACACAGACATTTCAAAAAACGTTCGGGTTCGGTCCGGGGTTCTGGTATTTTACTCCACGTGTTGAGAAGCTGCAGGGTTTGGTCACTTTGCGAACAACTAACCGACGGGACGTCGAAGAGTTGTGCACCTCATTTTATGGTCTTGGGGCCTGGCTTGGGCTTGCAAAAAACTTTACAGA
>BLSH010176527.1:88858-101147 GCA_018402905.1 Glandirana rugosa | reverse complement strand
CCTAAAACCGGGTGCGCAACCATATGCATGCACTTCTCTATGCTGTATTTTCAAACACACTATCCAGATGTTTGAAGAGCATGGGTATGGTTTCTCCCCGGTTTTAGGTAAAGTGTTCTAAACTATTTTCAGATGTGTGCAGAACAGATGTAATGTGTGAATAACATCTGTTCTGGTGCAGAACACATGTGTGTGAATAGCAGATGTGCAATGATTGACGGTTTTCATTTAAAGTGACACAGACTTTAAAAAGAAGTGTGAATAAAAGATGTGCAATGATTGACGGTTTGATTTAAAGTGACACACAGACTTGAAATAATTGTGCAGAAGAGATGTGCACTGATTCCCGGTTTCATTTAAAGTGACACACACATTTTGCAGAACAGTGATATGGGTACTCCGGGCTTATTTATACTTTTTTGACACAGTTTGAAGATGATTTTAGAACAGTTCTATGGCCTCTAATGTTAATTAATACTTTTCAGACCCATTTTGAAGATGATCTCCATTTTTGCATTTTTTATGTTTTTATTTTTTAAAACATATTTAAAGTTATTTCCCTGTCCCCATTTCTTTGTAGGGTACTTGTCCCACCCTTACCCACATTTTTCTTCCTTTTGCAGACCTCTAGGACCTTCCTGGGCTTTTTTACAGCATTTTTAAGATTGTTCATTAAAATTACCAGAACCCCGGACCCAAACCCGGACTTTTTTTGAAAAGTCCGGGTCCGGGTCCGAGTCCCGGACACCCCATAGTTCGGTACGGACCCGAACTTTACAGTCTGGGTTCGCTCAACTCTACTCGCTAGTGTTATTTTGGACACCTCAACTAAATTTGAACTAGTCTGGGATCCTTGGAAGAATTACCTTGGGTTACCCACGTGATCCACAACTCTTCTAAACCACTTCTTGACTTTCCTGGTGCCTCTTATATTATTTTCTATGTTTCTTTCTTGCTAATCCTTTCTTACTTTCTATTCTGATGCTTCTGGTTATACCAATCGTCTCAATTCAGTTAGCTGATGTATAGTTAGTCCTTTTTAGGGGTAGCTCCCCACTCTTTCTTGGTGGCAAGAGGGGGAGGGCTGCCAATCCCGCAATAGTTACAATGCGGTAATGATAGGTTTACAGTAACGTTATCATTAATATGGATGGGTCAGTGGCAAGCCATTTAGGGTTCTTTCCAGGACTATAAGGCTGGGTGTGGGGCGGAGCGCGGACGGACCCTCCGGATACAGATTGATCCCATTTGGGGTGTCTGGTGGGTCGGCGTGGCTTCTCCTGCACTAAAATAGTTCTACTTGACATTGATTATCTATAATAGACATATTATACCTTGTGGAAATACTATCTCCAATGACATCAGCTGTTACCTTATTGTCTTTTTTGATTTTCATGTTGGTATATATTCACTTGTCAGATTATGACTTGTTACCTTATACTCTTTGTTTTCCTGATAAAACCTTAATAAAAACTATTGAAACGAAAAGATGAACTCATGCCCTTTAAGATTCTACTCCATTTAAAGAATTGGACATCAAACTTAGTGAGTAAATGGACCACATAGAAAAAGGCTTAATTGAGGTGAAAAAAGATAAACTTTTTATGCTTTTTCTAATAATGAAATATCACATATGTATTATTAGTTGTTGATTTGTTTCAATTTGTGTGGATATCCTGAGTTTGGTCACGAGCAGCAAGACATATGGATCCAATCATAGAAGCAGTTATTGTTATGGTTACATCTGACTTGAATTAATCAATTATCTCATGTGATCATGCGATTTTGTATATTAATGGAACTGTGATTGTATCTAGTTGGTCTTTGACGAAGCATGCCAGCCGTGTGAAACGCGTCACCTTTTGCCCCACAATTTTGCCTTTTGACATTGCTTGTCTGTACATGTTTTTATCTCTTCAATAATTTTGGAATTTTGCATCAACTTGGGTGTGCAGCCATCCTATCTTCTACGAACAAACAGAAAGTTTGTTTCTGTGGTACAACTCAGCACAAACAAATGGTATTGTCACGATCAAGGGGTCAGGCTCGAAGAACAGTTGATATAGCAGTGGAAGATTACACAGGTACCAGCAAGATAGGAACATAGGCAGGTCACCCTGGCAGATGTCACAGGCTCACTTGAGGTGCGGAATCTAAGTACTAACTGGTGTTCACCAAATCTCCTGATGGTGGAGATAGAATTTTCTGCGTGTTAGCACCAGGTCACGGTCCTCAGGATCGCCCCACCAGGAGGTGAGCAATCCGAGGTCCAGTATCAGATATAACAGATAGTGAGAAGCAGAAACGTAGTCAAGGAGCAAGCCAAAGGTCGGTAATGAATAGTTTCAGGTTGGGATTAAGCAGAAGCATAGTCGAGGAGCAAGCCAAATGTCAGTAACAAATAGTAGCGAAGATACAGACAGCAGCAGGAGAGACAAAAGTGAGATATTGGCTGGAGAAGTCACAATATTCTGGTAACCAAGAAGTGCAGAAACAGGGCTTAAATCAGGAAGTTCATGGAAGGAGCAAATAGTTCAAGGTTCAAGACAAATGATATTCACAGCAGGATCATTCAAGGACTGATCCAGGGAACTGTCCAGCACTCCAGGTGGCTCAGCAAGCTGAGTCATTGCCAGACACAGCTGAGGTCCTAGCTTCAAGTCCAGGTTCTGACAGGTATAATCATCTTTAAAATGTAATAACATGCTGTGCATCAACTATAATGCGCAATATCTCTGAAACCAAACCAGCACATACGTTTGTTTTTGCAGCACAAATCAGCACGTATGCTGTGTAAACAAATGCTATCTTTGTTTTAAAATTTGAATAACATTGGGTTTCAAAGTGGGCGGGGCTTGATGTTACATAATCTGAACTTGAATTCCAATATTTCAAAAACCAAGCCAGCCGAAACATTTATTTTTGTGGCACAAATCAGCACAAACAAATAGTATCATTGCTTTTAGAATTGTTTTTAAATTTTATAACATGCAAATTGAGTGGGGCTTGAGGTCATATAATCTAAAATTTAATTTGCAATAACTTCAAAACTGAATGGCAGAAACATTAATTTTTGTGACACAAAACAGTTATTAAGCTTAACAGCCAGCGGTCCCTCACCCTGCATCTTGGTTGCGTTCTGCCGAATGCAGTAAACACGAACTTTGCATGCGCACAAGTGAGTTGTCCCAGTAGGTGTATCCCACAAACATATGTCCATTTATTATAAATATAATAACCGACAAAAAAAATAAACATTTTGGATGGTATGTTAAGCAACATTTAAAGCACGTGAAACGAAAATTTGTACAATGTTCATTTTTACCTTTCAATGGCATTGCATGGCTTTGTAGTGACTTGGAAAAATTCTTGTTACTGGTGTCACTCTTTTGTCCTGATGGGCCTCAAACATATGGGAACTGCCTTGCGCAGGTTTTAAAAGTTCCAAAAAGACTTCAAACTCTTTAAAATTACAGAATCAAAGCTTGTGCGGTTGCACATTTAGCAAACATCTGCTAAGTAAATATAACTCATTTAGAATATGGAAATGCACATACCTTAGAAGTTTTGTCTATATTACTCAATACTATAAATTATTTTTGTAAATGTAAAAGGTGTGTTTAACCACTTCAGCCTCGGAAGCATTTCCCACGTTAGGACCAGAGCACTTTTTGCGATTCGGCACTGCGTCGCTTTAACTGACAATTGCGCGGTCGTGCAACGTTGTACCCAAACAAAATTTGCATCATTTTTTCCCCAGACGATTTATAGTTGCCCAACTTCATCAGTGAGATTGGGCAGCGGGCTTTCTTCTTTTTTTCAGCTCCATAGAGGTGTTAGACAGGGCTGCCCTCTCTCTCCGGCACTATTTTCATTAGCCATTGAACCAATGGCACTTCGTACCTCGCTCCTTATCAAATCAAAGGCATCCATCTCTCCCCACAGGCTCGACTAGTGGCGATAGATGTTGAACCACTTTATAGCTCCATCCCACATCATTTGGGATTGGCAGCTATAAAACATGTTTTGTCCCAATCACACAAGGATGATAAAAAGTTTCATAATTTCATTGTCGATGCACTGGAATTCGTACTTGAACACAATTCTTTCTCCTTCGATGGTGCCTTTTTCCTCCAGGTACAGGGGGTAGCAATGGGCACTAGTTGTGCGCCATCATATGCCAACCTGTACCTGGGGGAATGGGAGCGAACCCTCCTCTCTGATGATGCCTTCATACCTTTCATCTGCCACATAACATCATGATACAGATATATAGATGATATCTTAATATTCTGGGAGGGTGATGTGCGGACATTGGAAGCATTCATGTCTGCATTGAACAAGAATGATTTAAATCTCGCATTCACCATGACACATAGTGATTCTCACATCACATTTTTAGATTTTACAATTCACAAAAATCAGGATGGTAGTCTGTCCACAGGTCTTTATAGAAAAGCCACTGCTGGCAATACTATATTACATGCCACCAGTGCACACCCCACGTCTCTGGTGAGATCTATTCCTTATAGCCAGTATCTCCGCCTTCAAAGGAACTGCTCTGACCACTCGAATAGTCACACGTTATAACAATCAACATCAAAAGGTCAGGCAGATTATAGAAAAATACTGGCATCTCTTACTTGTCGATCCTCCCTAAAATCGTGTATTCCACAGACGCCCGCGATTACATATCGAAGAGCGAGATCATTAAAAGACAATCTAGTCTCAAGTGAATTTACTGGGTCATTCAGAACAGACCCATGCATACACCATGGGACGTTTACCTGTGGCGGATGTCAATATTGCCGGTTTATGGACACTCGCAAAAATATATATCTTCCCAATGGGCAAAAGAATTGTAGAACTGCTGGGGTCATCTACTTACTAACTTGCCAATGTGGTAGTTTCTACATTGGCAAGACGAAACTCGAGTTCTATAAAAGGGCGTACCGTCATATACAAAGCATGGCATCGGCCAATTCAGATCTCCCACTGGGTAGACATGTTAGATCACAACATGCTGGCCACTGTCCTAGGATCCAGTTCCCAATTCTTGATCGGATTCATCTGAATTCAAGAGGAGGAGACTGGAACAAATTACTCCTACAAAAGGAAACTTGGTGGATTGAGAAATTGGGGGCTACCTTACCCCCAGGTTTGAACAATCAGTTAAGTTTTTGCCCATTCTTGGAAGGTTTTTCTTCTGGGGGATGTGAAAAGGAGTGATTTTGGTCAACCTAGAGGGCAGTGGGTCTTATGTTCTTTGGATGGTGTAGGGTCTATTGTGCCGTATACCATCCTAGGCCAAAGATACATCTCAAGTACAGTGATATCGGCTGCTAATTGTGTAAAACTATTAAATCTTGGTTAGCTTGCTTTGGGGAGCTATTTGCAAGTTTAGGGATGCCTTATTGTTCTGTTCTGTTTGATTCATTTGGTTTTCTGCTGACCTGTGTTCATGAAATGTCTTATTTATTTATGCTATTATATAATGCAATCTTAGTATGTATGAGCATGTCCTATGAATGTAAAATGTGCAATGTATGACAACTTGGTCTCGGTCTACATGGCTTTAATTTCACCAAGTCAGCTGCTGCTTTCTTTTGCCTCCATGGCCCCCACCTGGCGCACCCATCCCCCCGGTCCCCTGTTTGGTCCTTGGGGGGCGTCTGGTTGGGGACCTGTGGGATAGGGTCGGTGGCTGGACATATGCGGTGCATCTGCCGTCCCGCCCTCTCCCACTAGGCCGCCACCTTTGCGTCAGTGGAGTGGATGTGCAGGACCCTTCCGGGTGGTCCAAGATGGGAGGCCGTGCACGCCCGCTTCGGGAGTCTTGCTTCGTTGATCCCAGTTGTCCGAGTGCAGCCCCGCCCATTGTATGCGATGATCCGATGTCTGGCGAGCTCACGCTGCCACGACGCATTCGGATGAGGTCATCACACGGTCCGGTCGTTCTGCGCATGCGCCGGCGTCTTTTTAACGGCATGTGTCAGTGTGTTTGAGTGCGCTCAGCCACTCAACACACGCAACGCCGTGAGGTACAAATTCTTCTTGTCGAGTATGTAGGGTGTTCATCCCCACCACTCTTTGAGATGCTTCTTATTTTAAGATAGATACCGTTCAAAATCTGCAAGGTATAGGAATTTTTTCTCCAACTATGGAGTCTATTGCCTATGCTTTGGCTTATATAGATACAATGTTTGTTTATAGCTGAGGGAACACTAATGCCCGGGTGAAATCAGCGCATTGCACAGTATTTGGATATATAGCTATCCACAGATAGATTCAGTGTTGTTTGCTTCATTAATAAGGTAGCGGGATTACCTATATGGAACACTCTGGCTTTTATGCCATATATGTGTCTCATATGTAGCTCCTATTGTTGCGTATACAAATATAAACACCAGGGGGCCATAGTAGTGATGACGATTTTTTCTCTTTTCCTTTTTTTCTTTTTTCTTTTTTTCCCCCCTCCCTTCCTTTGAAAGGAGTTCAGACACTTGAGTCTATACCAATAATGGCTATTATATTTAAATTTCAATCTGGTAATTCTTTCAAATTCTTGAACACACCTCCCTATCTTTATCTTCCATTCTCAGTATGGAAGAGCGGGTTGTATTTGGTATCGTGATAGATACAATGGGGGTTTATATTATTTACTGGTTCTGTTATCAGTTTTCAGATTTTTTGGTCACCCCGACAATTATTCTGTCGGGTGTAATCTATGCACCTTCAACTATCAGCTCCAGCGGGGTTTATCGGACACTCGGTTTGGTGGAAATTGAGACTCAGTGGTGACCGTGGAGGCAAAGTAGTGGCAGCAAAATTCCTATGACCACCTAGTTCCCTTCTAGGTTGGTCACTTTTTATTTTTCATCAACATGGCCATAGTAGGTTGATGCTTCATATGTACGAACAGTGTGACGTTCGTTTAAGGTACCCATTGTGACATACTTATGTGGCGTTTTTTGTACTTGCTGTATTTTCGAACATTGTCTAAACACTTGTGTACTATATCACATTATAGAATATACTTCTCCAGCATGGCCCCTGAAGAAAGGTTTATCCTGAAACGCGTTGGGCTCTGGAGAAGTGCAACGTCAACCATTTGTATTTGTATATATTTTTTATTTTTACATGTTATAAATTTAATGTGATGCTCACCTTGGTGACTGTACCTTTTTAATGTATATTAATAAATTTGTACATTTTATATGAAAATTTGGTTTTCAAACAATTGGTCTGCCTGTAAAAATCCCAACCTCCTGGGGGGACTCTTTAGTACTTTGATATCCAATAAGGGATGACGGCAGTAGGGTTTTTTACCCGGGTGGTATATTTAACAATCGCCCCTTATCAAGGGGCTTTGTATTGGTATGTTGGAGGAGAGGGTTGCCCTGTATGCCGATGATATGTTGTTGTTGATGCAGGCCCATCGCTACAGGGGGTCTTAAATTGGACTCAAGGTCAATTGGTCTAAGTCCCTGTTGTTTCCAATTGACCAAGACGCCAAAATTACAGCTCCCCTAGATATTCCTCTACAGTGGGTAGATACATTCAATTATCTGGGGGTGGTGATTTCTTTAAAAGAAACCTAAGCTGGGTCGTATAAATTTAATAAAAATGAAAATAGTTCCTAAGCTTATCTATCTTTTCACACATTCCCTACAATGGTTAACCAAGTCCTTTTATACAAAGATGAATCAGATGGTTTCACCTAGATACAAATTAAACACCTTAATGTGGCCATATCTCCAAGGTGGTATGGCCTTTCCAGGTTTTTATAAATATTTTTTGGCTACTAAACTAGTGGCTGTATCTTGGTGGCTAAACCCTGATCATTTTAACTCATCTATAGGTTTGGAAGCTGCAGCGGTAGGCTCCTTGGAGTCACTTAAATTTCTGGTCTTTAGGGGATCAAGAGCTCCTTACGAACTAACCCCCTCCATGCTCACCCCCTTGCGGGCATGGAGGGCGGGATTGGCATGTAAGGAATATCCTAAGACAACAGTTTCTCCCAAAGCCCCAATTTGGCTGAATCCCAATTTGTCACATATATATATAAGATATCAGATCCATATAGATGGACTAAGTATGGGATTAAACTAATATCGCAGATAGTGTCAAATCAATCTCTAATTCCTTTATAAATTGCCTGACATATAATCTAGTTGCCTTCAGAATGGTAGAATTTAATAGTGCCCACTGATTATTTACTCCTGTCATTTTACTTCAACCTTTCAATTCATTTTTTAGAAATTTGCCCTTTTGAAATCTAAAACTTTTGTTTTTGTAAATGATTTTTCAGTTCTTGTTTTAATATCAAACCAAAGACATAGGTGATCTCTAGAACAAAAAAAATCTCTCCCACGTCAATACCAGACAGTTGATCTCCATTTGTCAGTACTCGGTCTAGAATATGATCACCTTGGGATGGGCTTTTTACTAAGACCCCTTTCACACTGGGTAATTTTTTAGATGCATCGGTGCTAAAAATAATGCCTGTACAGCACCTGAACCCCCCCCCCCATTCTACCCAGTGTGAAAGCCCGAGTGCTTTCACACTGGGGCGGTGCGCTTGCAGGACGAGAAAAAAAGTCTGGCAAGCAGCATATTTGAGGTGGTGCGCTGAGCAGTGTATACACTGCTCCTCCACTGCCCCCTCCATTGTAATCAATGGGCGGCACTTCCAAAGCGACTGAACACCGCCTCGTAAGTGACAAGTGGTGGCGCTTTTAGCCCCTTGTTAACGCCTCCTTGGGGGTTAAAAGTGCCCCGCTCCCGCCTGCATGGTGGCACCATAGTGCCACTATAATAGCGGTAAAGCGCCGCTAACACTAGCGGCGCTTTACCACTACCACCCCGTGCCCCAGTGTGAAAGTAGCCTAACTGTTTTACAGAAATCCAATTCAGTGCTTCCATTACTTCCCTGCTCCTGCTTGTAATAGCAGTTTGGGAACTCTAGTTAATGTCAGGCATGTTGAAGTCACCCATGATCAGAAACCTCTCCCTTCGTTGCCATTTGAGTTATCTTGTCAATGAGCAATGTTATCATAATCTTCTATCTGTCCTGGGCCTCTGTATACTACACCAATCCTAAGGGAATATCCCTCTCTGATTGGAAGGCAGACCCAGAGGGTTTCGAGTATTTCATTGTTTTTTTAATTAATGTTAGCATTATGCTATTTTTTTTTTTTTTAGAAGAGGCAATTACAGACCCATAGTTGGGTATTCAGCACTTCAGGGTGCAGAGAAGACCTGATCCATACATCCTGGGATCCTAGTTATCCCTTGTTTATGGGAGCTGAGCTACAGAAACAGAAGATAATACCCTCTTTCCTTTTTTTCCATCACTGGATGCAGGGAGCTAATCTATTTAAAATGTTTAAATTTGGTTACTCCAGCTTCCTGAACCTCCATTCCTTATCACTTTTTTAAACAATACCCTGACTTGCTCCCTAGCGTAGCCTGTTTCCACTATCTGTTTGAGTAGTCTATAATGCTATAGCCCTGATTACAATGGACTGTGAAGGACTCTGTTATCTGTTGTAACATTATACGAGGCGATGTGATCGATGGACGATGGGTGTCACCTCGCATGCGTTAATTTGCAGTGGACTAAGGTGAAATCTGGTCCAGGTTTTATCAGCCACCTTGGCAGGGCTGGTTCCGGACCAGATTTTGTGGTCCACTGGAGTCCACCATTATGTGGTTTAAATAATCAGGAGGAAAGCAGAGTTTTGCTCTGGCCTGGGACTCAGGAACCATCAGCCTGAGAGAGCTGACATATGGAAGTTTGCTTATGGACTGAGACAAAAATGTTTGCACTGTCTATGTTTGTGGGTGTCTGGTTAGGAAAAACTGAAATGTTTAGTTATTGCCTGGATGGCAAGGATTTATTTTTCAGTTTTTTTTATTTGATTTCTACATGCAACCTTTTAAATAAACCTGGCTACAAGCAAACCTGCCATTTGGACTGCCTTTTTCCTAAGGAAGGTGACCCCCATTAAGCTAAACCCCCACACGTGGGAGATTCAGCAGGCATCTTCCTAAACAAGATGGAAGACGTGTAAAAAGCTCTGCTGCAGGCTACTGCAACCCAGCAGGAGAGCAATTGTCAGCAGCAGGAAACCAATCGCCAAGTCACACAAGCCTTTGCAGTGCAGCAGGACGCAAATCACCACACCGTTGCAGCCCAGTTGGAGGTGAATAGCCAGTTTGCAGAGGCTCTGGTGGAGTTAAAGAAGAGGTCCGCAAGTCCTTTACCGGTGGAACAGAAAATGGTGCGTTCCAGCTATTTCATGCAGAAGATGACACCTGCAGATGATGTGGAAGTGTACCTAGCAAATTTTGACTGCTCTTTTTCTGACAGGAAAACCCCTAAAGGCCTATTATGACCTGGAATCAGAGGCTGCCCAAGATTATGACACACTGAAAGCGAAGGCATCACCATTGCACTCTGGGCTCAACTGGTGCAGCGCTGGTCATACAGCATTGACAAGCCACCCCACTCACAAATGTTTGATTTGATACAACTCACCAATAAATGGCTGCAGCCAGAGACTTTGTCGGGTCATAAGATTGTGAAGCATGTGGTCATGGACCACTATTTAAGGGCAGCCATGGGGACCCAAAGACTGCAAACCAGCTGGTGGACTTGGTGAAGAGATATACTACTGCTCCTGAGGACTTGTTAAACCCATCCGTGGCCCACTCCAATGTGGACAGAATGTGGTGCCTGACATAGAAGTCAGAAAATATGTTTTTTTTACGGAACAACTAAAAGACGCCACACTCAATAGAGCCAGAGAAAACATTAAAAAGGGTATATGGGGAATCTGCTGAACCTAATATAGGGGTGTATTTTCCCTACACGTCATCATAAAAATAATTTGTTGTATCAGGTGGTAAAGCAAAGGGAAGAGGAGGTAGAGCAGCTAGTGTTCCCAAACTCTTTCGCCGAATGGTATTGGATTTAGCCCATGGTTATATGATAGGTGGACATCTGGGTATACAGAAAACTAGGCTTGTGCAATTTGTTTAGTTCCGAATTTCGTTTTTACCGAATTTTGCAAAATTCAGCAATTCAGACGAATTCCGAATTTTCAATTTCCGAAATTTTCCAAATTTTCGTTTTTCCGAATTGCGGTAATTCGGAAATTCGTGGTAATTCGGAAATTTGCGGTAATTCGGCAATTGCGGTAATTCGGAAATTCGGCAATTGGAACAGACAAAAATCCGAAATTCGGAAATCCGAAAATTGGAAAAAACTAAGAATATTTGAAACAATAACTAATAACTATTAAATTATAGGTATTGGAATTTCCTTGAAAGTTTGGCTGTTAATGAACTTAGATATGAAATTTAGCACTAATAGTCATACTTTCAAGAAAATTTCAATACCTATATTTAATAGTTATTTATTATTATTTCAAATATTCTTTTTTTATTTCCGAAATTCGGAAATAAGGAAGAACATTTGAAATAATAAGTTATTAATTTATAATTTTTACTTATTATAAATTATAATAAGCTATTATTATTTCAAATGTTTTTCCTTATTTACGACTTTTGCAGTGTGCGACTGTATATATGCATACTGTATGTATGTGTGTGTGTGTGCATACTGGGTGTGTATATACTGTGTGTATATTGTATGTATATTGTATGTATACTGTGTGTTTACATACAATATAAGCACAGTATGTACACACCCAGTATGCACACACACATACATACAGTATGCATATATACAGTCACACACTGCAAAGGTCAGAAATAAGGAAGAACAGTTGAAAAAATAATAGCTTATTGTAATTCATAATAAGTAGAGTTGAGCGAACCCGAACTGTAAAGTTTGGGTCGTACCAAACTTTTGGGTGTCTGGGACCCGGACCCGAACCAGGACTTTTCAAAAAAAGTCCGGGTTCGGGTCCGGGGTTCTGGTAATTTTACTGAGAGTTCTGAAAAGTGCTGTAAAAAAGTCCTGGAAAGTCCTAGAGGTCTGCAAAAGGAAGGGAAATGGGGGTAAGAGTTGGACAAGTGCCCTACAAAAAAATGGGGATAGGGAAATAACTTAAAATAATTTAAAAAATAACATAAAAAAATCAAAAATGGAGGTGGATGTGGACTATCTTAAAACTGTGAGAAAAGTATAAAGTAGCGGGGAGAAGCCATATCACTGTTCTTGAAAAGTCTTGAGAGTCATTTTAATGGTCTTGGGGCCTGGGCTTGGGCCTGAAAAAAACTTTTCAGGACCAAGCCCAGGCCCAGGGTCTGTGGGTTT
>BLSH010176527.1:76516-88832 GCA_018402905.1 Glandirana rugosa | reverse complement strand
ATCGTTTTCGTCACAAAGAGGACGTCTTCTGGGGCAACTGTTCTACATTGTAGAACAGTGATATGATATTACTGTTCTACAATTATCTTCTAACTGTGTGTGAAAACTATCCATTAGAGGAGAGAAGCCAGATCACTGTTCTAAGAAACAGTGAGAAAAGTATAAATTAGCGGGGAGAAGCCATATCACTGTGAGAAAAGTATAAATAGCGGGGAGAAGCCATATCACTGTTCTAAGAACAGTGATATGGCTTCTCCTCGCTAATTTATAGTTTTCACACAGTTTGCAGATGTTCTAAGAACTGGGATATGGCTTCTCCTGGCTAATGTATACTTTTCTCACAGAGTTTTAAGATTATTGTAGAATGTACAATCATCTTAAAACTGTGTGATAAAAGTATAAATTAGCTGGGAGAAGCCATATCACTGTTCTTAGAACAGTGATATGGCTTCTCCCTGTTAATTTATACTTTTCTCACACAGTTTTAAAATAGTCCACAACCACCTCCATTTTTGATTTTTTTATGTTATTTTTTTTATTATTATTTTGTTATTTCCCTATCCCCATTTCTTTGTAGGGCACTTATCCGACCCTTACCCCCATTTCCCTTCCTTTTGCAGGCCTCTAGGACTTTCCAGGACTTTTTTACATCACTTTTCAGAACTCTCAGTAAAATTACCAGAACCCCGGACCCGAACCCGGACTTTTTTTGAAAAGTCCGGGTTCGGGTCCGGGTCCCGGACACCCAAAGGTTCAGTATGGACCCAAACGTTACAGTTCGGGTTCGCTCAACTCTACTTATTATGAATTATAATAAGCTATTCTTTTTTCAAATGTTCTTCCTTATTTCTGACATTTGCAGTTTGTGACTGTATATATGCATACTGTATGTATGTGTGTGTGTGTGTGTGCATACTGGGTGTGTACATACTGTGCTTATATTGTATGTAAACACACAGTATACATACAATATACATCCAATATACACACAGTATATACACACCCAGTATGCACACACGCACACATACATGCAGTATGCATATATACAGTCACACACTGCAAAAGTCGGAAATAAGGAAAAACATTTGAAATAATAATAGCTTATTATAATTTATAATAAGTAAAAATTATAAATGAATAACTTATTATTTCAAATGTTCTTCCTTATTTCCGAATTTCGGAAATAAAAAAGAATATTTGAAATAATAATAAATAACTATTAAATATAGGTATTGAAATTTTCTATAAAGTATGACTATTAGTGCTAATAGAATTTATTAGTGCTAATAGAATTTAAATAGTATTTAAATTCATTAACAGCCAAAACTTTCAAGGAAATTCCAATACCTATAATTTAATAGTTACTAGTTAGTTATTATTTCATATATTCTTAGTTTTTTCCAATTTTAGGATTTCCGAATTTCGGATTTTCGTCTGCTCCGATTGCCAAATTTCCGAATTACCGCAATTGCCTAATTACCCGAAGTTTCCGAATTACCGCAATTGCTGAATTACCGCAAATTTCCGAATTACCGCAATTGCAGAATTACCGCGAATTTCTGAATTACCGCAATTGCCGAATTACCACGAATTTCCGAATTTTGGATTTCCGAATTTTTTAATTTCCGAATTTCCGAATTACGAATTTTTTAATTTCCGAATTTCCGAATTTTTTGAATTTCCGAATTTCCGAAAAAAACAAATTTTTTAGCCATGCACAAGTCTAGAGAAAACTAAGGAGAGGATAATCCAGAGATTCTTTTGGCCCGGGTTATTAGCAAATGTCAAAAAATATTGTGAGTCATGCCCAGAGTGTCAGTATTCTGCGTCATCGCCCCATTTTCGCAGTCCGCTGGTACTGTTACCAATATTTGAAGTGCCGTATGAAAGAATTGGCATGAATCTGGTGGGACCAGTAGGAAAGTCTGCCTGAGGCCTTCAGCACATATTGGTAATACTGGACTATGCCACCCAATTTCCTGAAGCCATTCCCTTCCGTAATACCTTAGCTAAAACGATTGCTAACAAGATTGTCCAGGTATTTAGTCATGTGGCTATTCCAAAAGAAATATAAACGGATCAAGGCACCCAATTTATGTCCAGAGTCAGTAAAGAATTGTGTAAGCTGTTCAAAATCTCCCATCTCTGTACCTCTGTCTACCACCCGCAAACTGATGGTCTTGTGGTGAGGTTTAACAAAGCGCTCAAAAGCATGTTAAAAAAGGTGATGGACAAAGATGGGAGAAATTGGGATTTCTTGCTGCCATGCCTCATGTTTGCCATATGAGATGTACCTCGGGCGTCTACAGGTTACTCCCCTTTTGAATTACCGTATGGTAGATATCCCAGGGGGTTGCTATATGTTGCAAAAGAAACGTGGGAGGGAGTGACCACACCTTATAGAAGCGTCATCGAGCATATCTCACTGATGCAAGATAGAATCGCTGCTGTTATGCCGCTGGTACAGGAACATATGGAGAAAGCCCAGGAAACAAAGAGAAGGGTTTATAATTGGGGTGCCAATACCCAGGTCTTCAGCCCTGGTGATAGAGTGCTGGTACTAGTCCCCACAGTCGAGAGTAAATTCCTAGCAAAGTGGCAAGGTCTCTTTGAAATTATGGAAAGAGTAGGGTAAGTAAACTACAAAGTTTACAAAGGAAACAAGAGCAAACATATCACATTAATCTCTTGAAACCTTGGAAGGACAGAAAGACTTTACTGGCAAAGCCATCCCCCCAAAAGGGCATATCCCCTGTGACTCCGGAAATGCCCATAACTGAAACCTTCTCAGTGGCCCAACAGAAGGATGCTAAAGAACTTGTGAGTAAGAATAGAGACTTTTTCTCTCACCTGCTCGGACTGACCACAGTTATACAGCATGACATAATTACAGAACCAGGTTTCATGGAATTTTATAGCTAGGCAACTCCTATCCTCATATTTTTTAGTGGTTCCAAATGAATAACTACTGCAGTAGGGAACAGACACAAAAGATACACTCAGCATCCAAATAACTGTTCTGCTTTATTATGGCGCAATTGAAAGTTTGTATACACATGATTACGTAGATATCACATTAATATTACAACTGTACTTGTATGGTAACAAGGAATCCCACGGTGAATGGTCCAGCCCCATAGTATTGGTCCCAAAACCAGATGGAGCGATAAGGTTTTGTAACGATTTCAGAAAGTTGAACAGTGTGTCCCAATGCCTCGGGTCGACAGGCTTGTTGACAGGTTGGGTAGTGCCCGGCACATAAGTATGCTAGACCTGATTAAAGGTTATTGGAAGATACCCCTAACGGAGTCTGAGTAAGAGAAAACTGTGTTTTTTACCCTCAAGGGGTCCTTCCAATATAAGCGGATGCCTTTTGGCTTGCATGGTGCTCCTGTCTCGTTCCAGAGGATGATGAATAAGTCCTCAAGACCACATCGCTAATATGCAGCCGTCTATTTAGATGATGTAGTTATCCATATTCCAGATTGTGAATCCTATTTGCCCTGGGTGCAAGCAGTAGTAGATTCTCTTAAGAAAGCAGGACTCACTGCCAAGCCCAGAAAGTGTGCCATAGGCTTGGAGGAGGCCAAATATCTTGGCTACATTATTGGTCGGCGGCTGATCAAACCTCAGATCAATAAAATTGAGGCAGTTCAAAAGTGGCCCCAAAGCTATAAATAAAAAGCAAGTTCATGCCTTTCTTGGGATCCCAAGATACATACAGGCATTTTATTCCCAGTTTTGCCACCATTGCAGCCCCACTGACAGATCTGACGAAGGGTAGAGGGTCGGTCATGATCAAATGGAATCCAGAGGCAGAGAAGGCATTTCAAATGTTGAAGCTAACCCTTTGTGTACAACCTGTGCTCACAACCCCAGATTTCACAAATTAATTTGTAGTACAGAGGGATGCCTCTCATGCGGGACTGGTACTGTACTGTCCCAGGTCAGAGATGGGGAGGAGCACCCAGTGGTCTACCTTAGCAGAAAGCTCAACAGACACGAGAAAAATGATGCCATTGTTTAGCCATCAAATGGGCCTTAGATGCCCTGAAATAGTATTTGTTGGGGAGACCATTCAAATTTCTCACTGACCATACCCCTCATAAATGGATGTGTCATAATAAGGAGAAAAACAGTCGGGTGACAAGGTGGGTCCTTTCTCTGCAAGCATTCAAATTCAAAGTGGAGCATAAAGTGGGGAATAATGCAGATGCCCTTTCCATGTCCACTGTCTAGTTGGGACAGTTGCTCAGCCGCAGGGGCTTGAGCAGAGAGGGGATATGTAACGATATACGAGGCGAGGTAATCGATGGGTGATACGTGTCGCCTCGTATGCATTAATTTGCAGTGGACTAAGTTGAAAGCTGGTCTGGGTTTTACCAGCCACCTTGGCAGAGTTGGTTTCGGACAAGATTTTGTGGTCCACTAGAGTTAACCATCAGGTGGTTTAAATAATCAAGAGGAGAGCATAGTTTTTCTCTGGCCTGGGACTCAGGAACCATCAGCTTCATGACAGAACTGATGTATGGAAGTTTGCTTATGGACTGAGACAAAAGGTTTGCACTGTATGTGTTGTGGGTGTCTGGGAGAAGCTCTACACCGCTCAATTAGGAGAAACTGAAATGTTTAGTTAGTGCCTGGATGGCAAGGATTTATTTTCTGTTTTGTTTATTTGATTTCTACATTTAAATAAACCCAGCTACAAGTCAGATTTTAAGCAAACCTGCCGTTTGGACTGCCTTTTTCCCAGGGAAGGTGATCCCCATTGAGCTAACCCCCCACAGAACGAATGCACCTCAATATACTGCAGTACACATGCACTAACGCAGTACAATATGCTGCAGTAAACATGCACTAATGCACATCAATATACTGCAGTACACATGCACTAATGCACCTAAATATACTGCAGTAAACATGTAGTAATGCACGTCAATATACTGCAGAAAGCTTGCACCAACGCACCTCAATATACTGCAGTACATGTGCACTAATGCAGTTCAATATACTGCAGTAAACGTGCAGTAAAGCACGTCAATATACTGCAGTAAAGATAAAGGAATGCATGTCAATATACTGCAGTAAAGATAAAGGAATGCATGTCAATATACTGCAGTAAATGTGCACTGGTGCACCTCAATATATTGCAGTACACGTCCACCAACGCAGTTCAATATACTGCAGTAAACATGCACTAACACGCGTCCATGCACTAACACACCTTAAACACTTACCCACTGGGCACATAAAAGTAATTGTCATTCAAAATGTTAAAGCACTGAAAGCTGAAAATTGGTCTGGTTAAGAAGGGGTTCCTAACCAGACCAATTTTCAGCTTTCACCAATTGAAGAACCCCTATGGGTGGGACTTTATAGGTGGGGGAACCAAAGATCATCAAAAACTTGATGCGCTACTTTGCTAGGCAATTGCAGCGTGACTTCAGCTCGACTTCAGGCGACTTACAACATGACTTATGCCAGGTGACTTTGCCTGTGGCCAATCAGAGAAGGGAGGAAGGGGCTTGCCCCAAATAAAATTCTGTTTTTTTCACTGTAAAGTCGCTTGAATTAAGATTGGGATCCGACTTGGGGGCGACTTCCATTAACTTCTATGGGCATAAGTCAGACAAAAGTCACTTTGGAGTCACGCAGGAACCTTTTTTTGAAGTCGGAGCGACTCAGTAGTGTACATTAAGAAGGCTCCCATTTATTTGAATGGGATTTGACATGGCAAGTGACTTGGGGAGACTCAAGTCGGAGCGCAAGTCGCCCCTGTGGGAATGGGCCCTAAGGCTGGGTTCACACTTGTCAGACAAACGGACACTGTGAGCACAAGTCGCATGACATCACCAAATCAATGGTTTCCTATGAGAGCCGTCTTAACTTTGAAAAAGGTTCCTGTACTACTTTGGTCCGACTTTGATCTACTTCAGCCCATTGAATATCTCTGAAGTTGATTCAAAGTCTCATCATTGTCTTAACTAATCCGACTTTGGCATGCGACTTGTGCTCTGAGGATCTTGAGGGGGCACTCCATGCCAAATTAAAACAAAAACCGCATGGGTTCCTCCTCCAAGAGAATACCAGGCCCTTTGTTCTGGTTTGGATTTTAAGGGGAACCCCACCCCAAAAAAAGTCTTGGGTTCCCCCAAAAATCCATACCAGACCCTTATCCGAGCACGCAGCCCAGCAGGTCAGGAAAGAGGGTGGGGATGAGTGAGCGCCCCCCTCCTGAACCATACCAGGCCCTGTGCCCTATGCCCCCCTACCCCAAAGCACCTTGTCCCCATGTTGATGAGGACAAGGGCCTCTTCCCGACAACTCTGGCTGGTGGTTGTCGGGGTGTGCAGGCGGGTGGCTTATCGGAATCTGGAAGCCCCCTTTAACAAGGGACCCCCCAGATCCTGACCCCCACCCTATGTGAATGAGTATACCCATTCACCTAAAAAAAGTGTAAAAAAAAACACAGTACACTTCTTCTCCTTCCTCGATGTCTCTCTTCTGCCGGTTCTTATCCACTCTGTGCTGTCTTCTCCCTCTTCTGTCGGCCTTCTCACTCTTCTGCCGGGTCTTCTCGCTCTTTTGGCGGGTCTTCTCGCTCTGATCTTCCTATGTTCTTCATCCTATGTTGACTCAACGCTCTCTCCCACATTAATGCTGAATCTGTGCTGTGCCCTTACTTATATTGGCTCGGGGCGGGGCCACCTGTTGATGTCACCCAGAGGCCCCGCCCCATTGCGATGTCACCACCCCATCATGCCTCACTCGTCCCCACCCCCTTTCCTGACCTGCCGGGCTGCGTACTCGGATAAGGGTCTGGTATGGATTTCAGGGGGAACCCCACGCCGTTTTTTTTCATGTAGGGGTTCCCCTTTAAATCCATACAAGACCGAAGGGCCTGGTATGCTCTTGGAGGGGGGACCCCATGCCGTTGTTTTTTTTAATTTGGTGTGGAGTTCCCCTTCAAGATTCATACCAGACACAGTGCCTGGTATTGTCGGGATCAAAGTCGGATCCCCATTCACTGAAGTCAGACCGATGTAGGACCGTTGTAGGACAAATGTCGCAGAGCAAAATAGGGTGAAAATTGGATAATTTTCGTGTCTGACAAGTGTGCACCCAGCCTAAGGGCTCTTTCACACTTGAATGTCCATTTTCACGGACTCCGCTTGCTCAGCAGGGATCGATCCATTGATCCTCGCTAAGCTGGCAAATGACAGGTCCGTCTCTGCACACTGCACAAAGTTGTCTATACAATATTTCTAACACACAGCATGTACATAGCAAAATGACACCCCAAAATATATTCTGCTACTCCTCCTAAGTATGGCGATATCACAAGTGTGAGACTTCCACAGCCTGGCCACATACAGAGGCCCAACATGCAGGGAGCACCATCATGTGTTCTAGGGGTATACAGTTCAAATCTAATTTGACTACCTATTACACTTTTTTAAGGCACTGTAGTGGCACTGATGGGCACTGTAGTGGCACGGATGATAACTGATGTGGCATGGATGAGGCATAATGAACCATGGATGGGGATGGCTGAGCATGGATGGGGATGGCCGAGCATGGATGGGGATGTCCGAGCATGGATGGGGATGGCTGAGTATGGATGAGGATGGTTGAGTATGGATGGCTGAGTATGGATGGAGATGGATGAGTATGGATGGGGATGAGGCAGGAATTGGCACAGATCAGTGCTGAGGGCACTACAGATCCAGCCCACAGCGCTGCTGCACCTGATCTCTCCCCTCTCCTCTCACACTGTACCAATTAGTACAGAGAGGGGGAGAGCTAAGCTGGGCATGTGCCAGCTTGTTTACAACTGATAGCTCCTTCATTTGACTGTCATCAGCCCTTTATCATCACAGATATTCCCATGGGCATGATTCTGGGAGGACATTATAGTATGCCCTCCCAGAATTATCCGACCACGCTGCAGCCGTTTTTCGGCTATGGCCCAGTTGGCAAGCGGTTAAAGCCTGATTCACACCTATGCATTTTTAGTGCTTTTTGCAGATTTGCACTACAGAACATGTTCCATAGGAAACCATGTTAAATGGACTGTAGTGCAAATCTAAAAGATGCAAATAGCACTAAAAATGCATATGGGGTGAATTAGGCCGAATATACTGCAGTAAATGTGCACTAACGCAGTTTAATATACTGCAGTAAATGTGCACTAATGCACCTCAATATAATGCAGTAAACGTGCACTAACGCACCTCAATATGCTGCAGTACACGTGCACTAACGCACGTCAATATATTGCATTACACATGCACTAACGCACCTCAATATACTGCAGTAAACCTGCCCTGAAACACTAAACTGACACTAAAGTAAAAAGGAATGGCCGCACTACACTATATTCACACTAAACTGACACTCACAATAGAATCACTATAGCACATTAACTTAATAGTAGCAATGAACAGAGCCCTGTTCTATCTCCACTTTAATATTACACTGCAAATGGCTGCTGTGGGAAGGATTCTTTTATAGAGGGGGGGTGAGTCTATGAGCAATGAGCCATGATTGGGAACAGTCATCAATACTTTCTCCAATCATGGCTCTGACAGTATTCTGTGCCCTGATTGGGCAAATCCTTCATTGCTTCAGCCAGTCAGGGCTTCCAATACACTGTGCAGCGTGCAGTGCATTGTGGGGTGCTCGGTGGGCCGAACAAAGGGTCGAATTTGGGTGTTCTAACAGGCAAAGAGCCAATGTTCGGCCTGAATACATGCTTGGGCTGAACCGTTCACCCATCACTACAAATTATATTTACTTTCTTTATTACCAAAAAATTGTGGCAAAAAATTATCACTTCTAAAAACTTTTGGCCTGTGTGTACAGCTCCTCATCTGACAGAAGCCAGTCTCATGACGGCAACCAGCATCTAATCAGAGTTCTTAGCCAATGGCTACGAGCGCTGATCACTATGTTTTTGTGTTCTGGCGGGGGCAGTTCTCTTATCAGGACACACTAGCTCTGCGGGGAGATCACTGCACTAATGTCGGATGTGTTAATATGGCGATCTGTAAGATTTTTTCCAGTCAGCCCATTGGGTTGAACAGAAAAAGTCTTCCCGTGTGTACCTGGCATTAGTATAGGAGGTTTTAATCAGAGAAGTGGAGCTACTCAGAAGTAGGAATGGGCTCGGGCTAGGGTTGCCACCTCATTCCTTTAAAACCCAACACATATTAATTGCACTGCTTCTGAGTGTTTCAAATCCCACATGCCCAATCCCGCCAGGAAGCCAACACTGCACATGGCTAATCATAGGTAGTGAGAAATGTCTCACTGCCTGTGATTAGCTGTGTGCAGTGTTGGCTACATGGCGGGATGGGGCATGTGGGATTTCAAACACGCCCAAGCTAGGGTTGCCACCTCATCCCTTTAAACCCAAACACATATTAATTACACAGATTCTGAGGCTAATTTAATGCAGATAAGGCACCAATTGAGTTTAATTACCACCTTAATGAGCCCCAGAGCCTATCTCTACTCAGAAGCAGATTATTTTTAGGTCATGCTAGAGGATCTGCAATGTCAAAATCCAGCCATACATTAAGGCTCGGTTCACACTGGGGCGACCTGTCAGGCGACTTAGTCCCCTGGAATATCACGCCCCATTCAGTACAATGGAAGCATTCTAATCGGAGCGACTCAAGTCACTCCAACTTAGAAAAAGGTTCCTGCACTACTTGGGGGCGACTTGCATTGACTTCTGTTAAAGAAGTCATTTGCAAGCCGCGGTGAAGTCACACTGTGTGGCGCGACTTTGATGCCATGCTAGTGTGAACTGAGACTAATGGTCAACATTAGAAAACAATCACAACTGTTTTTAATAAACTGGTGATAACTAGTAGTAGAGAACTCTTTGCTATACTTTATGTAGTTATTAATTCATCCATTAAGGTTAAAAAAGTTTCAAAGCTGTTTCTGAATGTTTTACTATATTTGGCGATTCCTATACTTAAAGTTTAAAGGATTTAGCAAGAGTTTATCCACAAGAGAACTATACACAAGATTAGTTCATCTTCAGTAAACTGTAATGATACATTTTAGCTCCCAGCTGACACCGAGCTCTTAATAAGAATTCACATTGGAAAATATCAACCTGATGAACACAAACAATTCTCATTCAAACATTTAGAAATTTCTCAAGAGATAACTCAAAGCCAAAACAGAATTTTCTTTGTTTATCAGCCAAGGGACTTGTTATGTGTTGTAATAATTGCAAACATCTCATACTTTTTATTAGCTGTTAAATAAAGGAAGAGGGTGTCCACAAGGGATTTTCCTGCAGAAATACATTTAATTACATGCATCAGGGGCTTTCAGGTGTGGAAGCTTAATTGGCACGTCTTACATTACAAGGGTTCATTAACTGTTACAATAGAAAGTTTTGAAAATGGTTGCTGATGTTGTAACACAAGCCTTTCAATGTTTTACCTATGTATAAAAATATTACACATTGTTTCCGAAACAGCATTTCCAATATACATGAATAATACAATTACATTTCAGTGATTAATAGAAATTTAGCACTTCAGCTCTCACACCTGTGCAGCCCAAATGGACCAGAGCAATTTTTACATTTCTGCTATGGGCCTGGTTATTCTGCATTAGCTATATAATATATATATATATATGACAGGTGAAGGTTTCTTTAGTGATATTTTCTTGCATAAATTATTTGAATTTTTATGCAAACCAATGACAAACGTAACAATATTTTTTTCTACTTTGATCAGTGTTAGTTTACAAATAATGTTACCAAAGGTTAAAAGTATATATGTTATTCTTAATTTAGCACTGTTTAAAGTGACACTGAAATGAATTATTATGGTACAAAACATTGCAAGGTTATTTACAAATTAAATTAATCTTGTGGCTTTTTTTAATGTAACACTACAAAAATTAACAAGCAAAATAAATAAAAAAAAAATGAAGTGTTGAATAGAACAAACATAGAAAAAATCAGAAGGAAAAAAAAAATTAAGGGGAAGGAGTTACTTATGGCTAGTAAAGGGTAAACTAAGAGTTAAAAAGGAACACATTTAATTTAACCACTTGCAGACTGCACGCCCACAATGCAGTTTACTGCTATATGTCAATATACTGCAGTAAATGTGCACTAACGCAGTTCAATATACTGCAGTAAACGTGCACTAACACACTTCACTATAGTGCAGTAAACGTGCATGAACACGCGTCAATATAGTGCAGTAAACACGCAGTAACGCACCCCAATATACTGCAGTAAATGTGCACTAACGCAGTTCAATATACTGCAGTAAACGTGCACTAACACACTTCACTATACTGCAGTAAACGTGCACGAACACATGTCAATATACTGCAGTAAACGTGCAGTAATGCACCCTAATGTACTGCAGTAAACATGCACTAACACAGTTCACTATACTCTATACTGCAGTAAAATGTGCACTAACACACTTCACTATACTGCAGAAAATGTGTACTAACACACGTCAATATACTGCAGTAAACATGAAGTAACGCACCTCAATAAAATGTGTTCCTATTTAACCCCCTTTAACTCTTAAGCCCCGTACACACGGTCCGACGATCGTATGTACGATTGCGTCGAATCATATGTTGGATGTTGTATGCAGCATACTGACTGCACTACACAATCATACGGCCGCGGAAAGAACGTTCAGGTGCATGTAATTAGAATCCAGCCATTCCTGACTTTGGGCATGCGTGTTTTGCACAATACAACTTTGTTGTACCAACTGCTCTGTATGAGAGCTTGTTGGTACGACCAAGTATTCTAGTCTGCCCATACAACTCCCTTGTATGACCGTCGTATGTTCGACTGTTCAAATCGTGCATACGAACGATCGATATCGCATACAACGGTCGTGAGTACGACCTGTTGTATGCGATCGTCGAACCGTGTGTATGAGGCATAAGTTTACCCTTTATAAGCCATAAGTAACTCATTCTTCCCCTTAAATATTATTTTCCTGCAGATTATTTCTATTTTTGTTCTATTTAACTGTTGTCCAGCATGAGTGCTGGCAACATACGCTATAGCTAGCAAGCATACGTGCTAAACTTGTCAGCTTGTATGCTGCCAGTATGTTCCCTCAACATACCCGTCTGATCTTATGAACCAGCATGGTTGTTCGAGAGTATGTCTCGTCAACCATGTTGTTTCAACATAACACGTTTTGTGCGTACGGGTTTCAGTCCTTACCGACCTAAGATTAATGTACGTGGACTTGCAAGAAAGGCGCCGGCATACTAACACATCACGTCAGTCATACGA
>BLSH010176527.1:20033-64313 GCA_018402905.1 Glandirana rugosa | reverse complement strand
TTTTCCCTATCCCAATTTATTTGTAGGGCACTTGCCCTAGTTTGAAGATGATTTTAGAACAGTTATATGGCTTCTACCGTTAATTAATACTTTTCAGACACAGTTTGAAGATGATCCACATTCACCTCCATTTTTGCTTTTTTTATGTTTTTATTTTTTTAAAAATATTTACAGTTATTTCCCTGTCCCCATTTTTTTGTAGGGCACTTGCCCTACCCTTACCCCCATTTTACTTCCTTTTGCAGCCCTCTAGGGCTTTCCAGGACTTTGTTACAGCCATTTTTGTGCATAAAAGTTCGGGTCCCCATTGATTTCAATGGGGTTCGTTGTCCGTGCGATCGTTCGGGTTCCGTCCGGACCCGGACCCGGACTTTGTCCCGAAGTTCGGACGGACCAGCAGAACCCGAACTTCCAGAGGTTCGCTCAACTCTACTCAAGACCTCTCAGCAGCCTCCACTGACAGGGATGATGGTATAGCGCAAGGTGTCCCAAATCCTTGTAGCACATCTGCCAGCAGCACACCACCAGCTGTAGACTATAGCTGGCAAATTTCTCTGCTCCATCTGCTGCAGTGTGAAAAAAATAGTCACTGCCACCCACATGCCCAGTGTCTAAATGCAAGTTTGTCAAAGCTGCTGGCTCTACAACTTCTGCCTTTTCGCCTGGCGGATTCTGCCCCTTCCGTAAATTTGCAGAATGTGCTGTACCACAAGGGCAGGTTCCCAGTCGCTATTTCTTTTCACATAAGGCCATTCCATAATGTGGAAGGCAATTTCGCGGCATCGTTGGGCAAGGCAATCAGCCGCAAAGTTTACATTACTGCTAACACGTGGTCCAGCAAGCATGGGCAGGGAAGATATATTTAGTTCACAGCACACTGGGTAACTCTGCTTGCAGCTCACAAGGATGCAGGACAGAGCTCAGTGCTGCAGCTTGGTGTGCCCCCATGTCTCCATACAGCTGGTGATGATGCAAGATTTGTCAGCTCTACCCCCTCCTTCTCCTGCTCCATGCCTTCCTCTGCTGAATTGTCCAATGGATTTCAAGTACCCCCTAAGCGTTCAAAGGGCTATTCAATGAGTCAGACTAAAAGGTGTCATGCAGTGCTTTAGTTGGTGTGTCTAGGGGACAGGAACCACACTGGAGCAGAGATTCTTGCAGCTCTGCAGGGACAGGCCCAGAGGTGGTTCACGCCATGCCAGCTGGAGCCAGGAATGGTGGTGTGCGATAATAGTACAAACCTCCTGTACGCCCTTAGACAGGGAAAGTTGACACATGTGCCATGCCTGGCATATGTCCTCAATTTGGTGGTGCAGTGTTTCCTAAATAGCTACCCAGGGTTGGAAGATCTGCCACCCAGGGCTGTCAGCTTTCACATCCCATCGGCAGCATCTGCATCACTGTCATTTACGTGGTGGTGGAGTCTGACTTATGCAGTGGGCAACCACTCTTACGACCCTGATTCGGGAACCCCTGGTAGAGTGAACAGGAGGCTCGGGAGTGCAGGGAGGCATGAGGGTCGGACTGGGTCACTGACGGTGTAGTGCAGGTCCTTGATGAACTCATGCAGCAGAAGCGTGGTGATGCAGGACGGGTCGGTAGTAGGCTGGTGGTGCGGTACAGGAGGATCAGGCAGAAGAATAGTCGGGCACAGGCTGAGTTCGTTAACAGGTGGGCGTCAAAGTACAAGGGAGTAGGCAGAGGAGTGGTTGAGGAAGCCGAGGTCAGTGCAGGCGGAGAACAATAGCAGGGTCAGGACAAGCCGGGTCACAGGAACAAACAATCAGGATAACAGGTCGCTTCAGAACACACTAACGCTGTAGAACGGACAGCACAGAGTGCAGGGTGCTAGCAGCTTAAATGGCCATCTTTGGCATCATTGCCGGCACATACGCATGCGCACAGGCACGCGCACACGCTACCTACACCCGCACATAGGTCTGCCAATGGCCCAGGATGGTTCCTTACATTTCCCCATAAGGGGCAGCCTCCAGATGCCCAAACGGGCTCTCTGCTCAGGGTTTCTCTTCCAAAATGCTTCGATAAGCTCCTTGGCGTGGATATTATCCTCGGGTTCCCATGAGTTCTCTTCGGGCCATACACTTTCCACTTAACTAGGAATTGGGTTACGCCTCCCCTCTGCCTTCATGCAAGAATAGTTTCTAGCTCAAATTCCTCCTCTCCGTCCACAAGAAATGGCCCTGGTGGAGCTGTCTTCCGTCCCGTAAAGAGATACTGGATCACTGTTTCAGTAGCGTGACATGGAACACCGGGTGGACACGCATGGATGAAGGACGGGTTAGCTTGTAAGCCATCCTATTGATTCTTCTCTTTATTGGGAAGGGTCCGATGAATCTTGTCCCCAACTTCTTGGAGGGGCAGGAGAGTTTAAAGTTTCTGGTTGCCAGCCAAACTCAGTCGCCTGGTTGTAGGTCCAAATCCCCTCGCTTCCCCTTGTCAAAGGCCCTTTTGTTAAGCTCCTGAGTCCGGGACAGTGTATCCTGTAGGAGTCGGTTATTCTTTTCCAGGAATTTTGTGATGTTAAATGCTACAGGTATGGTAGTTTCTGGAATTACACTGGGTAGGAATGTTGAATGGTAGCCAAAATTCGCCCAGAATGGGGATTGTTTAGTAGCTGAATGTACCGTATTGTTATAGGCGAATTTGGCTACTGGCAGTAGAGTGACCCAATCGTCCTGGGAGAAGAAGGAATAACAGTGGAGGTACTGTTCCAGGGTTTGATTAGTCCTTCTCGTCTGGCCGTTCGTCTGTGGGTGGTAGGCAGACGAAAATGACAGTACCTGGCAATAACTCAATGGGGCAGTCATAGGCCCTGTGGGGTGATAGCTTGTCGGCCCCCTTCTTGCTAAATACATCAAGAAAGTCATGATATGCTGGAGGGACTGCATCATGGGTCAGGATCAGAATCCAGACATGGGGCGGGGGAATGAGACTCCTGGGCCTGCTGTAGGCAATGATGCTGGCAGTAATAGGAAGTGAACTAAATGTCCCCAGTAGACCAATTGATGTTGGGGCAGTGTGCCCGCAGCCAGGGTAGGCCAAGGATGATGGGAAAAAGAGGGGACGCTATGGCGTCCAGTATCAGATATTCAGAATGGCCAGTGACAGTCGTGGCAAGGAGGGGAATGGACTCCTGGGTAACTGTTCCCGACTTGTTGATGGATCCATTGGCCAGGCGCATGACCATCCGGTGGGCCTTGGGCCAGAGGGAGATTAGGTGTTGTGCTGCAAAAGAGTCCACAAAACAGCTGCAGGCGCCTGAATGGCTGTGACTTGGATGCTCCCTTCTGGGAGTTGTAGGCAAACAGGGAGAACTAAATGCGTAGCCTTGTCAGGCAGGGACAGGACTGCTCCCTCGGGGAGAAGGAACATTTGACTGGGCAAGAACTGACACAATGTCCTGAACCTCCACAATACAGGTTGTGGTTGTGAATCATGCGTCTGTGTCTCTCTTCAGGGGTGAATGATGGATGTAGATGCCCAACATGTGTGGGCTCCGACTGGTCTTTCGCACACCTTTTGGCTCTGCTTTCCCGCAGGCGGCAGTCTACCTGGATGGCCAGGTGAACTTGTGCAGCAGAAGCGTAGTGATGCAGGCTGAGTCGGTAGCAAGCTGGTGGTGCGGTACAGGAGGATCAGGCGGAAGAATAGTCAGTCACAGGCAGAGTTTGTCAACAGGCAGGCATCAAAGTACAAGGGAGCAGGCAGAAGAGTGACCGAGGAAACCGAGGTGAGTGCAGGCAGAGAACAATAGCAGGGTCAGGACAAGCCGGGTTACAGGAACAAACAATCAGGATAATAGGTCGCTTCAGAACACACTAACGCTGTAGAACGGACAGCACCGAGTGCAGGGTGCTAGCAGCTTAAATGGCCATCTTTGGCGCCATTGCCGGCGCACACGCTACATGCACCCACGCATAGGTCTGCCAATGGTTCCTTACAATCACATGGTGGATGATTATCTTGGGGCGAAAACAGAGATGGAGAGATTTCCAGTCAACGATCCACTGGCTTACTGGGTCATGAGAATAGACCACTGACCAGAACTTGCCCAGTATGCAATTGAGCTGCTGGGCTGCCCTGCATCCAGCATGCTTTCCGAATGGCATTCAGTGCTGCTGGAGGTTTTGCTACTGATAATAGAACGCATCTGTCCACGGACTCTGTGGACCGTCTGACTTTTATCAAAATGAATCAGTCTTGGATTACTAGTAGCTATGAAGCCTCTAATGCCGATGTCGCAGATTAAGTGTTTTTGGGATGTGGAATCTTTGCAGGATTTCTAGAATGCCTAGTGTTGTGGGTGTTTATTTCATCTGGAAGAATGTTTGTAGTGTAGGTTTCATGAGCACAATTAACACCCAAAGACCAATTTTCCACACCTGCTTGACAGGTGCATATCGTTTCAATTTTTTACAGCAAGGCCAATTCTTGCTTTCATCAACTGTGCCTCAATAGAGATATGGTGTGAAGGCGCCGATACCCGAAGACCAATTTTCCCACACCTGTTTGACAGGTGCATATAATTTCAATGTTTGACAGCAAGGCCAATTCTTGCTTTAATCAAGAGTACCTCTATAGGGTTACTGTGTGAAGGTGCCACGGGCACCCAAAGACCAATTTTTCTGCACCCTTTACTTCTATCCAAAGTCTGCGGAAGAGACAGCAGAATTTATCCAAAAAATCTCTAATCTTGCTCCCAGTGCACTAGATTGTGGCTTCATCATACAGACTTGCTCCCTAAGCCGTTTCTTATGAAATAAAGAAAGCTTGCAGGGAAAATTTTTGGCTTTATAAATGCAATTATTGCTGCAGCAGCTTCTATACACAGTACAGATGTGCAACTTTACAGGTAGACTAAGGGAAGCCCTCAGGCACTATATTGAAAGGAATTTTTAATTTTTATGCTTTTGCTGATGAGGAAAGCAACAAGGAGAGAGGGTATCATTAGTGCTGATCCTGTCCATGTCTAGTTATGCTATCCGATTATCTGCACTGTAGCTCTGGCTGCTCACTATGTAGATGGCAATGCCAGCCAAAATGGTGAGTAATGTCAGAACGAGGCTTAGCATGCAGAGATGGGGCAGCGTGGATGGATGACGTCACCAGAATGCGACGCGTTTCGTGAACATGTGCGCTACAGGTGTTCTGATAGCCACGCTCCTTCTTCAAGCAAACAGATCTAAAGGATGTGGCTGGAGACCCAAAATATAAGGAACTGCAGGGGGAGGGGCCAAGCGGGTGACATCATATATGGGAATGACTATATATAGTCAATGATGTCACTGGGATTCCTGTGACAGATGTGGATCTACATGGCTGGACAACATGATTGACATAATTTTCCAAAACAAACGAGAGCTGCAAAATACTCACCATGCCTCTTCGCAAATACCTTGGGGTGTCTACTTTCCAAAATGGGGTCATTGGGCGGGTTGTGCTATCTTGGCATTTCATGGCCTCCAAAACTGTGATAGGTAGTGAGGAGTGAAATCAAAAGTTTATGCCCTTAGAAATCCGGAAGGTGGTGATTAGTTTTCGAGGTCCTGTACGTGGCTAGGCTCACACATGTGGTATCTCCATTCTCAGGAGAAGCAGCAGAATGTATGTACCCATGGCATATGACTGTGAGCAATATATCATTACATTGACAACTTTGTGTAAAAAATGTTTTGTTTTTTTTTGTCATTTTTCAATCACTTGTGACAAAAAATAAAATATTCAATGGGCTCAACATGCCTCTCAGCAAATTCCTTGTGGTGTCTACTTTCAAAAATGGGGTCATTTGGCGGGTAGGGGGGAGGGGGGAGTAGTCATAATCTAAAAGCTGTGTAAATTACAGAAAATGTACCCTAGTTTGTAGATGCTATAACTTTTGCACAAACCAATAAATATACGCTTATTGAATATTTTTTACCTGAGACATGTGACTGAATACATTTTAGCTTAAATGTATGACTAAAATGCAGTTCATTGTATTTTTTTTATAACAAAAAGTGGAAAATATATATTTTTTCAAAATGTTTGGTCTTTTTACATTTATTTTGCAAAAATAAAAACTGCAGAGGTGATCAAATACCACCAAAAGAAAGTACTATTTGTGGGAAAAAAGAACACAAATTTTGTTTGGTTACAGTATTGCATGACCGCGCAATTACCAGTTAAAGCAGCGCAGTGCCAAATTGTAAAAAATGCTCTGGTCATGAAGGAGGTAAATCCTTCCGGGGCTGAAGTGGTTAGGATTGCTTTACTACCAGGGCACTTTCTGTTTGTACTAGATTTCCTTGGAAATGGATGATGAAATTATAATTATTTTTAATGATTTCCCCTGGTAATCATTTAAATCCATGTGGATCATATCTTCATAGCTAGGCTATATATACAATCTCACTTTTCATTTTTAACAGAATAAGTCACAGTTAAGCTGTCAGGTATCACTGGTGTTTGAGTTTTTAACAATGATTTTAACTATAGCTTAAAGTGTATCTAAACCATTATAATCAACTTATTTTCTCCATTTTGATCTGTCAAATATATAATTGGATTGTTTGGTTATATCTGTTCAGTGCAAAATAATTATTTTTGATCATATCAGACATTCTGAGCTGTACTATGTCCTGATATTGTTTTTTCTCAGGTAGCCTGTTTTCCCCTGCCAGATTTTATCTTGGAATAAAGTCCAACTTTGTTGTTGAGACAAGGAGAGGGATAGGGATTCACCAGTTTAGCAAAAGACAACTGGGCAGTGTTGACAACAATGTTTGTGATTTCAGTCAAGAAAAAGGTGCTTTGTTGTCAGCTGACAACTGGAACTTGGTAGGTGAGTCCATTCCTGGCCAAACAACTGTTTTTATTTTGTTATATTTACAGGGTCTTTAAAGGGATAAAGTATGTATTGCAAACATGTACTGCATATGCTTATTTATTTATTTTTTTACCCTGATGTCCACTTTAATATTTAAAAAGAAAACGTGAATACACCCCCTCACATTTGTGTAAATATTTTATTCTATCTTTTCATGTGACATCACTGGAGAAATGACACTTTGCAATGTAAAGTAGTGAGTGTACAGCTTGTATAACAGTGTAAATTTGCTGTCCCCTTAAAATAACTCAACGGAGCCATTAATGTCTAAACTGCTGGCAACAAAAGTGAGTACACCCCTAAGTGAAAATGTCCAAATTGGGCCCAAAGCATCAATATTTTTTGTGGCCACCATTATTTGCCAGCACTGCCTTAAACTTATTGGCCATGGAGTTCACCAGAGCTTCACAGGTTGCCACTGGAGTCCTCTTCCACTCCTCCATGATGACATCACAGAGCTGGAGGATGTTAGAGATCTTGCGCTCCTCCACCTTCTGTTTGAGGATGCCCCACAGATGCTCAATAGGGTTTAGGTCTGGAGACATGCTTGGCCAGTCCATCACCTTTACCCTCAGCTTATTTAGCAAAGCAGTATTTGTCTTGGAGGTGTGTTTGTGTCATTATCATGTTGAAATACTGCCCTGTGGCCCAGTCTCCAAAAAGAGGGGATCATGCTCTGCTTCAGTATGTCACAGTACATGTTGGCATTCATGGTTCCCTCAATGAACTGTAGCTCCCCAGTGCCTGCAGCACTCACGCAGCCCCAGACCATGACACTCCCACCACTATGCTTGACTGTAGGCAGGACACACTTGTCTTTGTACTCCTCACCTGGTTGCCGCCACACACGCTTGACACCATCTGAACCAAACAAGTTTATCTTGGTCTCATCAGACCACAGGATATGGTTCCAGTAATTCATGTCCTTAGTCTGCTTGTCTTTGGCAAACTGTTTGTGGGCTTTCTTGTGCATCATCTTTAGAAGAGGCTTCCTTCTGGGACGACAGCCATTTCCCAAAGATGACCTCTGGATATGACGCTGAGCACGTGCACTCAACTTCTTTGGTCGATCATGGTGAGGCCTGCTCTGAGTGGAACCTATCCTGTTAAACCGCTGTGTGGTCTTGGCCACCATGCTGCTGCTCAGTTTCAGGGTCTTGGCAATCTTCCTATAGCCTACGCCATCTTTATGTAAAGCAACAATTCTTTTTTTCAGATCCTCAGAGAGTTCTTTGCCATGAGTGCCATTTTGTACTTCCAGTGACCAGTATGAGAGAGTGAGAACGATGACACCAAATTTAACACACCTACTCCCCATTCACACCTGAGACCTTGTAACACTAATGAGTCACATGACACCGGGGAGGGAAAATGGCTAATTGGGCCCAAAACTGACATTTTCACTTAGGGTTGCATTACTCACTTTTGTTGCAAGCGACCGTGTGTTGAGTTATTTTGAGGGAACAGCAAATGTACACTGTTATGCAAGATGTACACTCATTACTTTACATTGTAGGAAAGTGTTATTTCTTCAGTGTTGTCACATGAAAAGATATAATAAAATATTTACAAAAATGTGAGAGGTGTACTCACTTTTGTGAGATACTGTATTTTTTTTTTTAAACAGTTTTGATTCAAGCCACTACCTATCATAGTAAAAATGAACTTTATAGATAATGTGCACACATAGCACTGACATATGTTATAAAAATGATACATTTTATTTCACTTTTTGTTACGTTTTTTTTTATTTCTATGAATCATAAGATTCTTTAAGGGCAGCCTGAGCCTGTTTAGCTTAACTGTGCCTGTATTACCTCTGCCCAGGCAGCCCAGGTGCCGTGTACAGTCTATGAATATTTGTGCCCTGCAGTACTTATGTGTATTGCAGTGTTATCATAAACATAAGTAAAGGGTACAAGCATTTGCATAAAATAGAAAATTCTCTATTTTGTTATGTGATAATCAAAATACATATGATGGAATATTAAAAGAGTCTGTCAAAGGCTTCCATAAACCTTTGATGGACTGTGAAAGCTTTGATGCTTGTGAACGCTAGACCCAACTGACCTACCCAACTGTATTTGGTAAAAGAATTTCTGATCAGTTTTTATTGGGTAAAATTTGTTCTTTATGCTTTGCACCTTGCACTGTTAATTGATTACGCTCAAAGGAAGTGGCATATTTCTAGGAGTGATGTGTTCCAGACATGACCTGTCTTGAAAGTTAATATCATCTACAGGAATATACACAGAAAGAGCATGGAAAATAGTGTTCTCTTCAAGGATTGTAGTAAGGCAGACCATAGTGAGAATGACTTTGGGACATGAGAGAAAGATATACCAGGAGCCAAAAATACCATACAGATGTAGAAAAAAGTTGCAAAAAAAGAGGTCTACAGATACAGGGGCTTTAAAGAAATTAAAAAGACTTTTCATAGGAAGGTTATAGCCATTAATACCTCCCATCTTGGAGTGCAGACCACCTGGTTAAATACTTACCTTCTCTCTCATTTCAGCACTGTGCAGCTTTACATGGCACAGCACAGCCTTTCTACTTTTTTTGCTGTACTCATTATTACTGGCTTAACCTGCCCTTCTGAAACGGTTCCAAGTGTTAAATTACAGATCTATTTTGTATGGGTTTACCTGAGTCCTATTTACAGTCAAAATCCTCAAGCCCTGAAAAAGAGGATCTCCTTGGCCCTCAAAACTAATTGGATTTTCTCTGCGATGGACCAATTTTATCAATAAGAATTTGAACTCTTTGATGTTTGTTTGGAGCTCTCATTGGACTTTATGTGCATGGATTCTCAACTCTGGGTTCTTTCCCCATTTTTAAGGGGTGTCCCCATTTTGTGCAGTGCTGTTGAATTTGTATCTAGCATTCCCTTTGTTTTTGTGATTTCCTCCAAAAACTTCTTTGTCAGTTCTCCTTTTTACTGCATACTATTGCTGCATCTTAGTTCATTCTGAGAAAATATGAGCTCCAGTTCCACTTTTACCTAATGCAGCTTAGCATAAAGTATATAATTGTATTCTCCTGTACCAGATCTCAAGCTGTGAGTGCCGGCAAACTTTCATAACGTGAGCCAAACTAATTTTAAAGCAAAACTAAAGTCTGCCATACTCACCTTCCCTCCCATGGTATGACATCTGCTAACTGCTTCACCTGCACACCTATATATGTCCAGGTTGGGCATCTTCAGCCATCTTTTTTGTCTGGCCCAGGATGAGGGAACTCCCAGCGCATTCATCCCAGTATCAACACATGTCAAAAATGTACACTGAGCTACAAATGTTTGAGAGCAGGCAGGTAAGAAAGATTTTTTGCAAAAGAGACATACATACCTGCTGGCTTGCAGTTCAAATTTAAGTGCTCGCTTTTCGCACTGTTGTACAATTTTATTCCATATCCTTCTACAAATGTTCATCTTCATGAGCTAAAAATATATATTATAATGTATCTAATTAATGCAATGGTTCTCTTATTGATTCATCTTAATGTTTTATTTTACAGTATTTAAAGTGGACTTTTCTGGAACCTCTACAAGTCTGCATCAAAAAAATACTGTTAAGTCACATTACATAGCAACAGTAAAAAACACAAAACTAGTTCCCTAAAAAGCATACCTTGAGCTCTAGTCAGTGACTTTGCCTAGGCTGAGATGTCAACATTCTGCTGCAGGTAGGAGGAAGCATAATATATACTTGATATTTGGTCTATTTTAATAGTATATTTAGAAACCTTTATTTAGAAATACATTTTGCTTTGAGTTGCATTCCCCTAACTAAAATAGCCAGCTATAAAGAAATGTTGATGTCAATAAGAATAGTTGAAGGTTTTAGGGACTCTCATACCTCCTGTCAATTAGTGATGAAACAACAATGAATTATATGTCTGGTTTTGTTTTTGCAATCTTTCAGAACTAGATATGCTCATTTATTGCATGTGGTTCACTTATGGAAAATGCTCATGCGCTTAATATCTAATTTTTACTCATAGTATAATTTAGCAGAAAAAACTCATTATTTCATGCTACTTGAACCACCTACACTTTATTTTCAAAATGTCTGCAGTGTCAAACAAATCAGTAGTAAGCTCATTTTTCCTGGCTGGGTTTTCTGGTTGTTCATACTGCCAGATGACCATATTTTATGTATTTCTGTTCATTTTTATGTTCACGGTCTTAGAAAACTTGGCCATTATTTTACTGGTTATAAAAGATAGCAAACTTTGGAAGCCCATGTATATATTTGTGGGGAATCTTTCCTTCTTAGAGATCTGGTATATCACTGCCACACTACCCAATCTGTTATATAACACGGTCACAGGAAATCAGGAAATATCATATAATGGTTGTATCACTCAACTGTTCTTCTTTACTTTTCTTGGAGCCACTGAGTGCTATCTTCTGGCCACCATGGCTTATGACCGTTACATAGCTATCTGTAATCCTCTAAAATACACTGTCATCATGCAGGACAGGTGTATCTGGGGCCTCCTTATTTCTTCCTGGTCAACTGGACTTTTTACACCAATAGTTCCTATCTATTTCCTTACTCAGCTGAACTTTTGTGGCCCCAATAAAGTTGACCATTACTTTTGTGATGTCTCTCCACTGTTAAGGTTGGCTTGTGGGAATATTAAGACTAAGGAACTTGTTGACTTCATTGTATCTGTATTGGTTCTTATTAGCTCATTGTCAGTCATCTTTATTTCTTACATCTGCATCACATGGACTATCCTGAAGATGCCTTCTTCTCGTGGTCGGCAGAAAGCATTCTCTACGTGTACCTCTCATCTGGCTGTAGTTTGTGTCTATTATGGAAGCATGGGCTTCACGTATATGCGGGTTGCACCAGCTTCTAGTGTTTCATTAAACAAGCTTGTATCTGTTTTGTACTCTGTCATCACCCCCCTGTTTAACCCAATTATTTACACACTTAGAAATCACGATGTAAAGCTTTCACTACAAAAAATGTTAGGGAAACAAAATGGTTTAAAAACTAAATGATCCCACTAGAAGATGAAAGCAAAGTGCAATTTCCTGTCAGCCATATACTTTATATTACTACACTAAATGGCATAAAGCTTGTGGACAGCTGAACATCATGCGTATATGAGCTTGATGGACTTCAAAACCATGGAAATAATATTTTCAGCTAACAGCCTCCCCCTAACAGCCTCCACTCTTCCAGGAAGGCTTTTAGGAGTTTCTATGGAAATTGTGTTCATTTAGGCAGAAGAACATTTGCAAGATCAGACACTGATGTTTGATGGCCTGCAATTCCATATCATTTCTCAGTTGTTCATTAAAGTTGAGGTCAGGGTTCTGTGCAAGCCACTCAATTTCTTTCACATTAAACTTATCAAACCATATCTTTATGGAGCTGGCATTCTGCACAGGGACACAGACATGCAAGAACAGAAAAAGACCTTCTCCAAAATGTAAGCTAACTGTTGTACACATACAAATGTCTAAAATGTGTCTGTATTCCTAAACATTAACAGTACCCTTTACTAGTAGCACCTGAACTTGATGTAGAGTGTGTCCACTTACATTTGGGCATACAGCGTATACAGTAGTAATATCATTACTACTTCTACTACTATTAGGCCTCATGCACACAGGACGTTTTTTGACTGTTTTACAGCAGCTGTTTTTAGCTGCAGACATTTTTTTCTACAGTCAATAAACCCTCCATCATGTTATCCTATGTGTTCATGCACACATAGGCTGTTATCAATTGTAAAAATACCTAAGACCATAGAGTTCTGAGAGATGTTTTTCAGCTGTAAAAACGTTCAAATGCTCAAAAATGTTGATCTCCAACGTTTTTGGACGTTTAGATCAATTGTAAAAAAAAACCAAAAATGCTGGCCCTTTAAAAACGCTAAATACCGTGAAAAAACTGTGGTAATATAACGCTGGTAAAAGCTGAAAAAATCACTCATAAGCTACTGACGTTTTTTGTACATTTTTTTAAAGTGCTGTGTGGATGAAGTCTCATACTTATATTTCACCTTTATATTGTATTTTACAGCAATGCCCCCAAAAAGTATTAACACAGCAAAACATCTTTACAACAAAAATAATCTCCCTAGAAAACCAAACAAATGTGCCAATATACCTGTTTACAATTTACTAATTCGATGCTCTGAGTGATGAAAGACTGGAAATTCCACCTACAACCATAGTGTTTAAAGGCCATGAAGCAAAACTACTAAAAAACACAAACAAATGTACAAAAGACATGAAAACTTTGTATGCATTTACTGAAATATATACACACATTTACACGATTATTTTCATATTGTAAAGTTTTTGTTATAAAGAACATGTAAGTGGGTAGAGCTAGTTTGGTATGTGTTTGTAACAAGGAGAGATACCCTGTAAACATAATATGAGTGACCAGTGATGGAGACTGCTCACACAGTCCACATCCCAGGGTTATAGTAGTTACAGGTAAAACAGGTCAGAGGTCAAGCCTCATCTATTGAAGGGATTTTATTGGATTGGTGGCGGTCTAGAGTGAGCACATATTCACAAGAATTCCTTTACAAATGATACATTTTATTGAGTACAAAAATACATGAGATATAAATAAAACTTTTTAGATGTACATTACGCATTACACCAATAACATCCAAAAGGAAATGTTGATTGCTTGGTGTATGGAGTATTTATCGACGTTTTGCAGATTGCCTGCTTCTTCAGTATAGGTCCACGTTTGTACATCTACAAATCAAATAGATTAAAATAAGCATTATGCAATTCAAAATACATTTATTAGAATCTCAATAACATTGTTCTAAATAACTGTTTCATTTTTCACCAGTGCACGGCGCTATGCGATGCAGCCGAAGATCAGCCCACTCCCCCACCTAGTGGTCGGCGTGCCAGAACGCAGGCCCTGTGTAATGAATGTTGGACCACAAATAGGGATAAGATCAGATCAAGCCCATATGATCTATAATATAATTCCATATATCAATCAATGTAAACATAGACTATCTCTAATACCATACCAGTTGGGCATTTTTAACAGACAAGACCCAATGCACTCCTTCACAGGATCAGACATCTCTCTTTCCAATACTGGGAGGACGTCCGCATTTCCTGTTATGGTCATTGTGCGATATATCTGATTAACATTTCCAAAACATAAGGGAGGGAGGAGTGAAAGGAGAGGGGGGCCCCATAAACGGCCAGTTCTCCAAACCAAGCTCTATCTATTCCCAGAACCACTGGGCAGGACCTACCACAAATCCCCATGGCCATCCCCAAAAGACACTTCCACCTAATAAATACAACAAAGTCTGCGGCAGTGATCTTCTGAGCCATGGCTCAAATGCTCTTACCTTGGGCTAAATCAGGCCGGAGACACACAGTAGCACCAGAAGGTTTCCAGTGCCTGCAGCGTCTCCGGCCTCTCTAAAAGCGGTCCCACCAGAAGTGCTCTCTGACGTTACATCTGGTACGGGCATCCGAGGGGCGGCATATGCGCACACTGCTCTCACCGATGCGACCACCACCAGTGTGATCACCATCAGTGGGCAGTCGCTCTGCGCCATCCCCCACAGCTGAGAACAACCGTAGGATAACAAGGGAGCAGGATATCACCCCCTGTCATTTCCGGGCACCCGAACATCCATCATGTGACCAGCAGGGCCAGGGATCAGACCCACAGATCGCACCACACAGCACATCTATAAGGTTGTTTTGCAACAATGTAATTTGTAGTTCTTTCGCTAGATGGTGCTGTGTGGTACAATCTGTGGGTCTGTGGCTTCCTCCATGGAATAACAGGGGGTGATATCCTGCCCCCTTGTTATCCCACGGTTGTTCTCAGCGCAGAGCAGCCGCCCTCTGATGGTGATCACACTGGTGGTGGCTGCGTCAGTGGGAGTGGTGTGTACATGTGTCGACCACTAGGTGGGGGAGTGGGCTGATCTTCGGCTGCATCGCATATCGCCGTGCACTGGTGAAAACTGAAATTGGTGAGCACAGCTATTTAGAACAATGTTTTTGAGATTCTATTAAATGTATTTTGTATTGCATAATGTTTATTTTAATCTATTTGATTGGTAGATGTACAAACATGTGGACCTATCCTGAAGAAGCAGGAAATCTGCGAAACGTCGATAAATACTCCACACACCAAGCAATCAACATTTCCTTTTGGTTGTTATTGGTGTAATGTACATCTAAAAAGTTTTATATATATCTTATGTATTTTTGTATTCAATAAAATGTATCATTTTTAAAATAATTATTGTGAATATGTGCTTACTCTAGACCGCCACCAATCCAATAAAGTCCCTTCAATAGATGAGGCTTGACCTTTGACCTGTTTTACCTGTAAAGGAGAGATACCCTATACCTAGATGGAAGACATTTAGGAATATTGCATACCAGAGTATGCCTTAGCTTTAACAAAACATGGCAGTTAAATTTGCTGGATCATGAAAAACAGAATTCCAAACAGAATTTCCAGGTTGCTAGGTGCCAGAGGAAGAACTCTGAATATTTGGGGGGTACGTATCCTATTTAACTGGAGGTCAGAATGGTGCAAAACTATTTTGAAATTCTGCCCAGCAAATTGGAAGCTTCATTAATCAATGAGAGAAAATGGACCATCCTGTTAGATGGTATGCTCCTCATGCAATATGAAAACTCACTTTCTATTGTAGGATATTCATTTGCATTCTCTTGACTGATGCAAGGCATAATCCTGCAAATCAAATATAACTATATGGATTTCACCAGTTTTTCTGTGCATTAAATTATTTTATTAAAAAAGTTATCTACCACCTTTTGCTGATTGCTTTACAGCTGCCTGTACTGCACAGTAACTGCAGAAATGCAATTCAGACAGTATTACACACATACTGTGTAATACAATTTGCAACTTTGATTTATGGAGTGCCGTAAACAGAAGCAGCTCTATTACTTGTGCCATAGTACATGGGCCTCTAGGGTCCAGTACAGCCTGGATCCATCCCTGCCTGTACCTGTACCAAAACCCTAAGAGGATGGATGCAGGAAGGTCTATTTTTAGTAAATGGGGGAGACACCGAGTCTCCCACTAAGAACATACTTTTTGAGATCACTTTGATATCAGACCACCAGCGTAACTTGGACACTGCCATTTCCACTGAGCAACAGTGTAACAGGGCATTTGACCCTATAAGGAGAAGTAACAGTTTTACCTTATAATCTGACCTTCCTTGCCTGCTGATCCTTTCGACTTGCAGCTTGTTCCATTTCCTACCATGATGCAGTACTGGATGCCTAATCAGTCAGGCGTCAGGACCAAGGGTTGTCACACTGAATAGGGTTTAGGGTTTTTAGCCCTGTGAAAGCTCCAACCTGGTCTAAATCCAAACTTACTTGGAGCATACAGAGGACAGTTGAGTGTGTTTGGGAAGGGGGGGGGGGGGGGATAAAGGTTCATAATGAATACTGAATAATGTAGTGAACATAAATGCTATGATATGCATCCCATTTAACAATAATACTACACAAGTAAATAAAAAATTATCAAAGAGGAAGTATAAGTCGTTCTAAAGGTTCAAGGTTTTTTACCTTCATGCATTATATACATGAAGGTAAAAAAACCTTCTCTGTGCAGCAGCCCCACTAATACTTACCTGAGCTCGATCTTCCTCCTGTGTTTAGCCTTGGCTCTCTGGGGACTGTGTGTGTGTATATATGTGTTAATAATGCCACCATTTTACTAAACAGGCACACCTTCTCACTACTAAACAGTGCACAGAAAATTACAAACACCCTGGATTTCCTGGATTTCTTAAAGAATCAACAGGTAATTTTCTGTACTTAGAGAAAATGTTATTAGCTTAGAAAAAAAAAGTAATGTAAGCACCACATTTAAGGACAAGACCATAACATTAAAAATAACTAAAACAAGGACGTGTAGCAGGAGAGCTGCCAACATAATCATACAGTAGCTGTTCACATGTGCAGCACCATGGCAACTGCAGATCATCCAGAGACTAAGTTGGTAGCTTCCTAGGCTGTAAAGGATATGACAATTTTATGTAAACATTAGTGTGCACACAAGAAAAAAATATAAATATCAGCTGCAAGAATATCCAGTGTACTGTGTGGGGTTGATTTACTAAAGCTGAAGAGTGCAAAAGCTGGTGCAGCTTTGCAAAGAAACCAATCAGCTTCCAGGTTTTATTGTCAAAGCTTAATTGAACAAGCTGACGTTAGAAACTGATTGACTACTATGCACAGCTGCACCAGATTTTGCACTCTCCAGTGTAAGTAAATCAACCCCTATATGTTTGAAGTGAATAAGTCAATCAGTGCTGCTCTAACAGCTTCAGCTCTTCTAAGGCCTCATATACACGGGCGTTTTAAAAAATGAGCTGTAACGTCAGTACTGACGCCAGGAAAAAAGCCACATTAAAAAAGTGATTTTATCAGCGTTTTGCAATGACATCAGTTATTTTTCATCACTAGCTCTCATCTGCGTTTCTCTGCCTCTATTCAAAATCAATGGTTCCCTATGGGAGCCCATTGATTTGATTAGAAGTCATACCAGAAGTTGGATCATGATGATTCTACTTGCGGCACGACTTTTGTGCAGAGGATCTTGAAGGTGTATGGATTTTAAGTGGAACCCCCATGCCAAAAAAATGATGTGGGGTCCCCCCCAGTATCCATACCAGACCGTTATCTGAGCACGCAGCCTGGCAGGCCAGGAAAGGGGGTGGGGACGAGCGAGCGCCCCCCCCCCCCTCCTGGACCATACTAGGCTGCATGCCCTCAACATGGGGGGTGGGTGCTTTAGGGCAGGGGGGCCCTGCGCTCCCCACCCCAATGCACCTTGTCCCCATGTTGATTAGGACAAGGGCCTCTTCCCAACAACCCTGCCCATTGGTTGTCGGGGTCTGTGGGCGAAGGCTTATCGGAATCCTAAAAAGGGCCATATTTTAGAGATGTTATGGAGTTGAAGTCTACAAGCTTTTGACAGCGATTGAATTTGGGGCTGAAAGGACAGGTCAGAGTCTAGGATTACAACTTGTACCCTGGCATGAGGGGATGGGTTGATGACTGCATTATTGATTTTGATGGAAAAGTCATGGAGGGGGACACCGGCAAGGGGGAATATTACTAGCTCAGTTTTAGAGAGATTTTGTTTAAGGAAGTGGTGTGACATCCATGCTGATATGTCAGTTAGCAAGTTAGTAATGCAAGAGGAGACTGAAGGAGTGAGGTGAGGAGTGGACAGTTAGATTTGGGTGTCGTCGGCATATAGATGGTATTGGAAGCCGTGGGTGGGTAACAAGTGACCAAGGCAGGAGGTGTAGATAGAGAAGAGAAGGGGTCCAAGAACAGAGCCTTGGGGTACCCCTACAGAAAGGGGCAATGGAGAGGAGGAGACAGAGTTGTAGGGAACACTGAAGGAGCGCTGCGATAGGTAGGAGGAGAACCAGGATAGAGCAGAGTCTTGGAGGCCAAGGGATTGGAGTTTATTGAGAAGGAGCGGGTGGTCAACAATATCAAAGGCAGCAGAGAGGTCAAGGAGCAGGAGTATAGAGTAGTGGCCAGTTCTAGAAGCTTAAAGGTGAATGGGAGCAATGAGAGCATTAGGATATTGATTTTTACTGTTAATAACAATTTTACAAATTTTCTCCTTATATGGGCATAATCAATATTTTCACTTGATTTTTAGAAGCATTATGGACCCTTTTTGGGTCCGATTAATGTTTTTCGGATTGCATGTCAAACATAACCCAACTTTCACTGTATTTGCATATCCAAACTTCATATCTATTGTTGATGGTAGTCTGGACTATGTGAGGGATGGCATTACTATCGTTCCCGCCCACTATAACCATCTATATCTGCAAGTCTATATAGTCGTCCGCATTGTTATGAGATGGTGACGCAATGACGCTCGCGTTCGGGCATGCGCCTTGTTGTTCTGGTGCATGCCCATTGAATTTGTTGACATTAATATCTGGACATCAGAGCGGTGACGGAGTTGCGTCCATTCGCGCATGCCCTGTAATAGTCCGACGCTTATCTATCCTTTTATAGATCTATTTGAAAGAGAGGCTTGGATAGCACATCACTTTCCTTATATACGACCTTATAAAATATTGGTCGTTGGATTGCAAGTATTGTGCTATGGGATATTAAAAATAAAGTCTCATCCATTACTATTAATCATACTTATTTTATTATTTATATATTGGTATTAACAGACACATGCTACATGTCAATGTAATCGAAATTGAGGCTTGGAACTCAAACGGGATCGCCATCTTTCACAGAGGCTGGACCTATTATTGTAGGTAGCTTTTTGATGCCCTATATAAGCGCAACAGCCTGGAGGGTTGGTAACCCCAGATGATGTTCATGAGGATGAAACATGTCGGGTGAATGCTGACCCCAGGTTATTGCGCTGTTATCGTGTGATGTACCATATTTGATGAGCTCAATATCTACAGATTTGATGTAAGTGCAATACTTCCCTTTTAAATAAATATTTTTAAAATGGGTTCATACTTTGTGAGGTTTCTTATTTTCACGAATCACTGAATACATTTTGGAGGAGAACCCAGAGGAAGGATTGTGGGTGATTGGATTCCTGGCTATTTCCTTGAAACCATATCGGGAGCTGGTCCATATAGCCTGTGGAATTAATACTGACATAATTCCATCTATCCATCCTTGGGGAAGGATCCCATTAGTGGTTTATTCCAGGCTCACTATTGTCGGCAATCTGGTAAGCCTCCATTCCTTTCGGTGGCGGTGTTTCACATCTAATTGGTGACCGGACGATTTTATCTTTACAATTAATGATCATCGAATACGGATTGTGGGACTCTTATGAACCTTTACCCAATTTTACATTTTTTTGCTGCTATTTATATATATATTTTTTAATTTTTCTGCACTATTACATTTATTGTACTATATAACTTTTTTTTTCACTATTATTATTTGTACCACCGTTATATGCACTTTATTATGGTTGTGAGTCGAATGTGTAGAGGCCTTATCCTCTGTACTCATACTTAGGTCAATCTTATTGATTAACCTTCTAGTTTTTTGTATCTATAGATAGACACTAGATTATACTATTTATAGTAAATATTATTTACAAGTAGTGCTGCACTTTCACCCCTTAATACTATTTGCACAATTCTGTTTGATTGTGGTGCTGAGCTGCTGTTGAGATAACCATTACTTGTATTGTAATTTACCTGTCTATATATATCATGGGTACTCGTCCGCCACCTCTCCTCTGGTGTTCATTAAAAAGTAAGCAAAGTCGCACACGGGCAAAGAACACAGGGGCTGGCAGTGTCTCAAGTCTTGCTATCTCTCAGCTTTGTTTGCGTAGCTCCACCCTCTATATTTCATATTCACAAGGTCATCAGGGGCTTCAGTTTTGATAAAAAGTAAGCACTGACTTCCAGAATCAATAAAAGGACAATTGTGTTAACCTCCACACAAGAAGTTGCCTGAGAAAGATCTCTGCACATTTGGGGGTTACTTATCCTAGTTCACTGAAGGTCCAAATGCTGTCACACACTTCTGAGATTCTGCCTATCAAGTGTAACCCCCCACTGAGCACTGAACATCTTGTTAGGCTGTATATTTCTCATGATTTTTCTCATATTTATACTTTAATTACATTAATCGGCATTGTCTTGACTGATGTAACACTGTACCCTGCTAATCAAAAATCTCTGTATGTACTGTATTCCACCAAAGTCTGGCAATATATCAAAACTAATGGCTTTAATAAAATAAAACAGCTTTCTACCAAAATGTTGTGTGCTGATTGTTTTGCAGCTGCTTGAACTGCTCAGTAACTGCAGAAAAGTTAGTAAGTGTAATAAACCCAGTGTTGCATGCCCCGTTTTCTTTACAATGATACGTTTCTTAGTTTTCTTTTTTTTAAGAAAAGAAATAAACATGGTATATCTATTGCCTGTGCAAGAGGTCACTAATGTCCTATGACCTATTATGGGCTGAGCCCCTACTTGGCTGTAATGAGAAAAAAAAGGGTGGATTGGGACTTTAAATGAAGCATGCATCCTGAAAGCAAATACCACTGAGGATAAGTTGTAAGTATATTTTATTATTGAACAAGGTGTCAAAAAACAGTCACAATATCATACATAAAATAATGCAAACATAAGTTTATATACAGTTGTGCTCATAAGTTTACATACCCTGGCAGAATTTATGATTTCTTGGCCATTTTTCAGAGAATATGAATGAACTTTTCTTTCACTCATGGTTAGTGTTTGGCTGAAGCAATTTATTATCAGTCAACTGTGTTTACTATTTTTAAATCATAATGACAACAGAAACTACCCAAATGACCCTGATCAAAATCTTACATACCCCAGTTCTTAATACCATGTATTGCCCCCTTTAACATCAATGACAGCTTGAAGTCTTTTGTGGTATTTGTGGATGAGGCTCTTTATTGGCTCAGATGGTAAAGCTGCCCATTCCTCTTGGCAAAAAGCCTCCAGTTCTTGGGCTGTCTTGCATGAACTGCAGGTTTGAGATCTCCCCAGAGTGGCTCAATGATATTGAGGTCAGGAGACTGAGATGGCCACTCCAGAACTTTTACTTTATTCTGCTGTAGCCAATGACAGGTCGACTTGGCCTTGTGTTTTGGATCATTGTCATGTTGGAATGTTCAAGTACGTCCAGTGCACACCTTTTTGGCTGATGAATGGAAATGTTCCTCCAGTATTTTTTGATAACATACTGCATTCATCTTGCCATCAATTTTGACCACATTTCCTGTGCCTTTGTAGCTCACACAACCCCAAAATATCAGCGATCCACCTCTGTGTTTCACAGTAGGAATGGTGTACCTTTCATCATAGGCCTTGTTGACTCCTCGCCAAATGTAGCAATGGTTGTGGCCAAAAAGCTCAATTTTGGTCTCATCACTCCAAATGACTTTGTGCCAGAAGGATTGAGGTTTGCCTCTGTGCTGTTTGGCACATTGTAAGTGGGATACTTTGTGGCATTTGTGTAGTAATGTTTTTTTTCTGGTGACTCGACCATGCAGCCCATCTTTCTTCAAGTGCCTCCTTATTGTGCACCTTGAAACAGCAACACCACATGTTTTCAGAGAGTCCTGTATTTCACCTGAAGGTTTTTTGTGGTTTTTCTATGCATCCCGAACAATTTTCCTGGCAGTTGTGGCTGAAACTTTAGTTGGTCTACCTGACCGTGTTTTGGTTTCAACAGAACCCCTCATTTTACACTTCTTGATTAGAGTTTGAACACTGCTGATTGACATTCTCAATTCCTTGTATATCTTTTTATATCCCTTTCCTGTTTTATACAGTTCAACTACCTTTTCCCGCAGATCCTTTGACAATTCTTTTGCTTTCCCCATGACTCATAATCCAGAAACATCAGTGTAGCACTGGAAGAAAGATGCAAGGGTCCGTTAGGAGTCCAGAAACTCATTGACCTTTTATACACACAGACACACTAATTAGAAGCAAACAGATCACAGGTGAGGAAGGTTACTGTCAGGAAACTATATTTGAAAATACGTCCGTAACTTTCGTTGTTGTGCACAGGCGCGCAGGAGCGCACACATGCAGCAAGTGTGCACAGGTACGCACATCGTCGAAAAATGGCCAACAAATGATAAATTCTGCCAGGGTGTGTAAACTTATGAGCACAACTGTATGTACACATGTGACAGGGCACAAAATGACAAAGAGGGTGGCAAAATAAAAATTCATAGTAAATATTGTCATAGTGTAAAGTACATAATCTATATAAAACAGTACTGTAAAAACCTAAAAGGTCAAAAATCAATAGAATTCTATATTGTAAATGCATAATTGGATGTAAATGGCTCAATGGGTTTCATGGTCACTACCACTCATCAGGAGCACTGTGTGGGGGTATCTAGATGGTATATAAATAGACAATGAGTAGGACTGATGGAGTATAGGGGGAAAAAAGGAGTAGCAAAGTGTCCACCCATACCTACAAGCTAACTATGACTATGATTTATGATAGCTAATATTGAAGTCAGGCCGGGGATATTATCTTACACGGGAGCTGAGACGGTACAAAAGTGTGGCGAGGCAGCAGAGCAACTACGGATGGGGAAGTGTCCGGAAGATGTGACATAAATCATCCTTAGGGTCTGTGATAAAATATATATATATATGCATATATGTATAACATAGTGTAAGAGGGGTAGTAATGGATAGCTAGTGCCTAAATGGAAACGGTGCTGGTATAAGAAAGCATGAAAAGAACAGGCACAAGTGTGAGAAAAGGACTAATACGAAAAAAATATGTGCTCCGAAGGGAGAAGCTGAAAAACATTACCTTAACTGACCGAGTGAAAAACTTGTTCCAATGGTGGTACACAGCTAAACACCAGCCACAACCCAAATTGAGAGCGCTCATGCCTCAAATAGGGGAGTATAAATACTCCATTACAGCCACCAAATACCGCCAACGTCATGCTAACGACTAATTGGGAGAAAGGTGTCATCATCAGAGCATCTACTGTCTGGTGATGGGTGCGAAATGACTCCAAATTGTGTTACACCAAGCACCGGTGCATTGACGTCAGCTGGAGGCCGACGTCATGCGTACAGCACTGGGGAGCATGGCGTTGATGCACTGCGGGGTGTCTGCTCGAACCCCCAGCCAACAGGTGGGGAAGGAAGGGGAGGACCCACAGAGTGCATTGCAGCTCTCAGAAGTGAAAGAACCCCAGCCGCACCACACAGTATGCACAGCCAAGCCACGATGAAGTGTGCCTCGTCCAAGAAGATGCATGAAGAACAATGTCCACCAAATGCACACGGTAAATAACCGAATGAACTACTTGGCTGTAATGGGCCTAAGACACCTAAAGTCTGGATGCAGGCTAGGATACTTTTAGTGAAAAAGGCTAATCCTTCTCCCAAAGAAGGGCTTTCATAGTGACTACTAATATAATGTGGCCAATTATATTGATCACTAATGATGAGCCAAACTGTCTTGGGTTTGGTTTGGCTGGGGTTTAGTGAACCTAATAAAAGTAAGAAGTTGGATGTAAAACCCAAACCCCATTAACCACTTGACTACTGGGCACTTAAACCCCTCTCCTGCCCAGACCAATTTTCAGCTTTCAGTGCTCTCACAATTTGAATGACAATTACACAGTTATGCAACACTGTACCCAATATACCCATATTTTTTCATACAAATAGAGATTTCTTTTGGGGGTATTTAATCACTACTGGGTTTTTTATTTTTTGCGTTATAAATGAAAAAAGACAAAAAACATTTTTCTTTGTTTCTATTATAAAATTTTGCAACTTAGTGAATTTTTCTTCATACTTTTTGACCAAAATTTACACTGCTACATTGCTTTGGTAAAAATAATCCAAATCAGTGTATATTATTTGGTCTTTGTGAAAGTTATAGAGTCTACAAGCTATGGTGCTAATCATTGAAATCTCATTTCTTGAGACCCTAACAAGCCAGGACAGTACAAATATCTCCAAATTACCACTTTTTGTAAAGTAGACATTCCAAGGTATTTAGTAAGAGGCATGGTGAGTTATCCCTACAGATCACCAAAGTAACAAGGATATTTACGCTGACCTTCAATGTAAGAGGGGATTCTATACTGGCCACCGATGTATTGGGAGCATTTACACTGTCCACCAATGAAGCAGGACATTTCCTCTGACCGTCTGTATAATAGAGGATGCAGTACTGACCACCAGCTTAAGTAACTAATCGCCAGGGCTGAGCACTGCCATATTCAGGTGGCAGGAGGCTTCTAAGCCTAATGGAAGTTACAACCTGGTCTTAGTCCTGACTGATATGGTGCTACATAGGGTTTCTTTTTAGCAGCTTAGCAGGGGAGAAAACAAATGGTAAATATAACCATATATATATATATAATCAGTTGGATCAGGCTAATGATTACACCTGTTACATATGGACTTTCATTAATAAAGTACAGGTTTAGAATAAACAATGGGAAATATAGTAAAAAACAAAAAGACAAAATATGCATCTCATTTAATACTGTACTAGTAAAAAAAAAAAAAAAAAAAACATTTGTACTTTCAGACCGCCACATAGCAGATTTACTGTCACGGGTATATATACGTGATTCTGCACTTCCGCCTAGAGGGTGATTAATCACAGCAGAAGCCGATCTGGATTTCTGCCAGCACACACCGATCTTTTGGGCAGAGACATAGAACAGAGCTCTGCCTATGTAAACAAGGCAGTTCTGACAGGGGGGAAGGGATGGATGCAAAGCAGGGAATAAAATTCTTGTTCAAAGTTTTTAATTAGAAAGAAAAAGAATAATACAAATTGGCCACATGGCCATACAAGAACTTTTACTACATAGAACCGTAATGGGGTTATGGTGAACAATAATGATTACTTGCTTTATTAACTCTGCCTTCAGTTAGCCTAGACTATAGTGACGGGATGTAGAATAGAGCAGGAGCAGTGAATGGACTAGGGCTGTCAGGGAAATGCAATAGGGGTGTTGGTATGGCAGGGTGAAAGTAAATATACTTAAGCAGAAACAACAATAACATTGAAGGTTTACATTCACATAGGCTTGTGGGGCAAAAGTTCGTTATGAGTGGGTCATAATAATGGAGGGGGGGTAGGGTAAGGTGTGGGAAAAAGCAAGGGAGACAGAGGGGAATAGAGGATAGAGGGTGAAAAAGAGTGGTGTAGAGTGTTGTTGCCGGAAGGGACGATAAACTGGTATAAAGGAGGTGATGAAGAGAGGGTGTTTGGTTATCAGGAAAGTGCTATGGGAGTAGTAGAGCAGGGAATAAAATTCATCACTGCCCCTAGTAAAAACAGCATATACAGAACACAAAAACACTGGCTAGGCACACAGTTAACCCTTTGATCATACTTTGATCACCCTAGATCCTAAGATGTTTAACACCTGGACAGTGCCACTAATACAGTGACAGTGCATCTATTTAGCACTGATCACTGTATTAGTGTCACTGGTCCCTGTAAAGTGTCGCCATCATTACTAGTATAAAAAAATAAATAAATAAAAAATCAACAATATATATCATAGTTTTTAGACACTGTAACGTTTGAGTAAACCAATCAATATACGCTCATTTTTTACCAAAAACATGCAGCAGAATACATATTGGCCTAAACTCCTCTTTACATTTTTTTATTGTATACAGTGGGTAAAATAAGTATTGAGCACATCACCGTCTTTCTAGGCAAATATATTTCTAAAGGCTCTATTAACATGAAATTTTCACCACATGTTGGTAACAACCCATTCAATCCATACATACAAAGAAGCCAAAACAAATAAATTCAGAAATTAAGTTATGTGTAATAAAATGGAATGACACAGGGAAAAAGTATTGAACTCATGAAGAAAGAGAGGAGCAAAAGGAATGGAAAGCCAATACACCAACTGAAATCTATGAGTAATTAGAAAGCAATCCTGTCCTTTGTCAGTAATATCAGCTGGTTCAGTCTCAATGGATGGGCTATAAAAAGGTGTCTCATTACCAAGGTGTCCCACAAGAAACATCATAATGATGGGTAAAAGCAAAAAGCTGTCTCAAGACCTTCACAACCTTATAGTTGCAAATCATACAGATGGCATTCGAAAAGGGGGGGGGGGGATATTGGGTCTTTAAATGAAGCATGGCTTGCCAGGATCCTATGCTTCCATCCCTGTCAGTTATAACAAAAGGGACAAAAAGTGGGACTTTAAGTGAGACGCACAATGGAAAATGAATAAGTGCTTGAATATGAAAATAGTGTTAATTAATTTTTAATTCATATATATATAATCGATTTGAGACCATGCTCTCCAATAAAAGTATACAACACTGCACAATTCATATTGCAATAAAATGTCATATGTATACACACATATTCACAAATTTCCCATGGCGCCAAATAAATAACCATAATCAATATTAAAGTCTTGAATATACCAGCAAGGGTCTCATATCAAATAGTATTGATTATACCAGCAGAAGTCTCATATCAAAAGATCATTGGTCTTTATACAGCACATGAGAGGATAGGACTGTTCGTAGCTCGACGCACGTTTCGTGACTTAATGGTCACTCTTCAGGAGCAAGCCTATCTGATAAAAAATATGAATATGTATAATTCAAAATTGTAGGACATGAGACAGGGATCTATAAGCAGAAAAAAAAATTGAAAAATAAAAAAAAAATACCACCAATGTATAAAAACTTACAGAGTCATCAAAGTGCTAAGGGCAGGATGCCCGTGCCTGGAAACGCATGTCAGCTGGGATCACCATTGCCAGGAGCTCTGGGGGCTACCAATGACGGCACCAAACCACAAAGGGCAGCACCCACGGTGGACAGAGATGGTGTAGTGTTGAGAAGGGTGTGGTGCTGCAATTATATGAAGTATCTGTGGAGTGAGTGAACATGTGAGATAATAAATGTGTGATGTGGTGAAATGCAAATTGTATGGCTGTGAACAAAGAAAGGCTGCAAGGAAAAAATGGAAAAAGGAGGGGGGGGATATATATATAAATAATAAACAAAGAAATAAACAATGAAAGTAAAAAATGTTTTTTTTTTTAATTGACGGCTGTTTTTTGTTTATATACAGCGGTGATCAAATACCAACAAAAGAAAGCTTTATTTGTGGGAAAAATTACATAATTTTATTCGGGTACAGTGGTGCATGACCATGCAATTGTCTGTTAAAGTAACACAGTATCGCATCACAAAAAATGGTCTGGTCATGAAGGGGGGGGGGGGGGTAAATCTTACGGAGGTCAAGTGGTTAAAGAAACCATCTCCTAAAAAACGTTTCTACAGTTGTGCTCATAAGTTTACATACCCTGGCAAAATGTATGATTGTATGATTTTTTGCCCATTTTTCAGAGAATATGAATGCGAACACAAAACCTTTCTGTCACTCAAGGTTAGTATTTGGCTGAAGCCATTTATTATCAATAAACTGTGTTTACTCTTTTTAAATCATAATGACAAGAGAAACTACCCAAATGACCCCGATCAAAAGTTTACATACCTGGTGATTTTGGCCAGCCTCGTCTCCCCAGCCAGAGGGGTCACATGTCCGCCGTATGGGGATATATCTTTACAACCCAAGGCCCCCTGGAGGCCACAAGGCATAGCCCTTCTGGCTGACTCCCAGTCCACAGGCCCGTCCTGGACCTGCACTTAGGTAAGCAGATGCTGTATGCCACATATATCTAATCCCAGTGCCCAAATATGTTTGACAATAACTATTTATGTCCGTTATAACGTTTATGTATTTTTTTGATATCTAATCTTTACAGATCCCTTCCTACTCTCCTGAAGAAGCGGTTCTCCGCAAAACCGATAGAGTCCTGCAGGGATCTCCTATTGGTCTCTGACCTCGCCAGAGTACCATAAGCTAAGCTTTAATTATTGAGAAGCTTAACCCAGATTGCTTTTAATCTTGTACAAATTTAGTTCAGATGTTTGTTTGTATTTAGACTTTGTTATCATTCAATAAAATGTACAACTTTTTATGAAACAATTTGTGTGAATTATTGGGTGTCGGAATAGTCCATGCTTCAGTTCTTTTGTTGGGCTGTTACTGGGACAGCTCCAACTCATTCTATATTCATGGTAATTACCTAGATGATGGCTCCCCCCATTTCTATGCATTATCTTTAATGGCTCATATTTTTGCAGAAAAATGTAGTTAAACTGTATAAAACAGGAAAGGGATATAAAAAGATATCCAAGGAATTGAGGATGCCAACCAGCAGTGTTCAAACTCTAATCAAGAAGTGGAAAATGAGGGGTTCTGTTGAAACCAAACCACAGTCAGGTAGACCAACTCAAAATTTCAGCCACAACTGGGCTTTTTGTCAAGAGGAATGGGCAACTTTACCATCTGAGAAGATAAAGAGCCTCATCCACAAATAGCACAAAAGACTTCAAGCTGTTATTGATGTTAAAGTGGGCAATACACGGTATTAAGTTACATTTTGGTCTCATCACTCCAAATGACTTTGTTCCAGAAGGTTTGAGGCTTGTCTCTGTGCTGTTTGGTGTATTGTAAGCGGGATACTTTGTGGCATTTGCGTAGTAATGGCTTTCTTCTAGTGACTGGGCCATGCAGCCCATCTTTCTTCAAGTGCCCCCTTATTGTGCATCTTGAAACAGCCACACCACATGTTTTCAGAGAGTCCCGTATTTCACCTGAAGTTATTTGTGGGTTTCTCTTTGCATCCCAAACAATTTTATGGCGCGTTAAAATTGTTCACTATCCACGGTACGAAACTGCGCATAGGGCGTTTAGAGAGCGTTGTTAATGCTTGTAAAACACCCCATACTAAAGCTCATTGATGCCTGTCTGATGCTCATACTAACACCATACAAATGCTACAGGAGCATTTGTTGAGCATTAGACATTTAGTGAAGTGTGAACAAGCCCTTATGTGGTTCTTGTGGTGAATTTATCTACTGCCTTTTGTATGCATAGGATGCTTTCCTTTGTATCTAGCTATTCTGTCGATTACCGTTCTAAGAATCGTGTACAATGCACCTTACTCATGAATATTTTTTTATTGTTGTTTTTATTTTTTTTTTCTCAGAGTCTGTACAAAAGGTTTCATACATCTGCTACCTTTTCATGCTTTTGGTTATGTATACCTAAAATTCAATAAAATGTAATTAAAAATATATATATTTCTGTAATAATAAACCTTAAATGGTGACTTAAATCTTTTGAAACAATTATCAACAAATGTTAATTTGTTGATGCAATAATAATGTATGCTCCAGAGAAAAGCGGAGAGTCCTCCTTGGAATTTCACAACACTATATATATCGGCTATTCCTTCACTTAACTGTACCTGTCTTCTAACAGGTAACAATCTTAACACTTGAAACTGTTTTTATCTGGCTTATTTTGTGCCCTTTCTTTATGATTGCTTATGTATTTCTATATACTGAACTGTACATTACTGTTGAAATAATCCTTATAGATATACACATGCTGCACATAAAACACTACCTTGGCAATCCTGGTGTCAATACTTTTTACATTTTTATTTAAAGTTTATTATTTTTTTACCATTTCATTGCATTTCTTTTACAATTTTATTTTTATATTTTTTTACAATTTATTTTAGGAGCTCTGTTGGGGGGGGCTTTGAAAAGATGTCAGGGGTCTAAACAAACCTCAGCCCTCAATCTCCATCCATGAAGCCTCAGCTGTACAGAATGAATGGACAGGGATAGTTGTGTACCGAGCCTCCCATTCATTCAGAAACGTAAGTATAGTAAAAAACAGTTTACTATGCTTCAGTTTTGAATGAACCAGTTGGTTCCAATCACTGGTTCTGTCCATTCAGAAAAGGAAGGAGATGGTAAATGACAAATTACCAACCTGTTCCCATCTCTCCATCATGACACATCTACAGCAGCTGGCAGGAGAGAGGAGGGGGGAAGACAGCAGCTCTGTGGGGGGAACCAGGGAAGCACACAGGGACCCCGGGAACAGCAGAAGACAAGTAAACTGGATAGGAGGGGCAGTGGGGGCAGCATATAGAGGAGCCAATCTCCTCCATTAGGAAGAAAAACCGAGGAGAATGGTTCCTCTAAATGCAGCCCCCTTCATCCCTCCTATCCAGGTGTACAAGGGAGGCACACGGACCCCCTGGAGCATGGGGCCCGGTTGCAATTGCAACCTCTGTAACCCCTGTAGTTACGCCCCAGCACAGAGGTCTATTTTTAAAGGATTCTCTGTGCATTCACACAGTCAATGTTTGCTGGACATTTGTCTGTCTGTATTTTATAGATATAAGACTCCTTTAACACAGGCTTTCTAATCAGATGTGTCTGCAGTTTTCCAGGCTGACCTGATCGGACCCTCCACTCACCTGTATGGAGCGACGTATGTCAGTGATGACATGTCCGCTGACAGCCACTACTATCCGATCCTCAATCCAGACAAATGGAGGTCCTATTTTTCCATAGTCTGGCAGATTGGATCTCCTCATAGAGGGGAGCAGGACTCTGACAGGTCAGTCTCAGCACAGTGTGCAGAGATGGACCTGTCACCCGCCTGCTCAGTGGGGATCAGCAGAGCACCCCCCCCCCACTGAGTAAGTGGAGTCCATCAAATGAACAAGCCCATGTGAAAGGAGCCTAAACCTATCATTTTCATAAGGATTCATCCATCAGCATACAATGCAATAGAGAATTTGCAATAGGAAACAGGATTCAGCTGTCACATGTAAGATCAACAAACATTCACGCATCAGCAGCCTCACTACATATAGGGTGAATCCTCTTTGGAAATGCCTAATGCTGTAAAATACAGATAAATGTAAATCATTGCATGGGTTCTATTTATTTGCACAGTGAATCCTTTACAGACTCCATACAGTCATTTTAATACATATTTTTTGTGTTACAATAGTGTTGCAACCTGGAATAAAAAAAAAAATATTTAATTTGGGATTTGACCATTTTATTTTAAAAACAGAAAAGTGCATAGAATAACCCACATAGGCAATAATTTCAGCTTCAATGACTGAAATGAAATTGTAGTGACAGTGATTTTGTTACTCCAACACTTCATAATCCTGATCTATGCTTGCTGTATACCATGTGCTTTTATGAGAAAGTATCCTGTTCTCTTTGCATGGTTTCCTTTATGTGAAACCCCTGGTGTTCCTGCCAGTACCTCTGCTTTCCTATTAAAAAAACTGACCACACTAAGCAGGAGAACACACCATGGTCAGTTCTCTAGCTATGCTGGGAACTCAGTATGCTCTCCTCCAATGATCAGACTTGTCCTGACACGCCCCTGCTGCACTGCCATTCACTGGGAAACTCAGTGTGCTGATGCTTCTCCTCTCTCTAGCTCTTTGCAGCTGAGAACAGAGGTGAATGGGAAATAAGGTATTTATAATGTTTTTTATCTACAGTGGGGGAAATAATTAATCAATCCCCTGCAGATTTTGTAAGTTTGCCCACTTACATAGAAATTAAGGGTCAATAATTTTTATCATAGGTGTATTTTAAATGATAGAGACAGAATATCAACCAAAAATCCAGAAAAGAACACATGATGCAAATGTTATAAATTGAGTTGCAGTTCAGTGAGTAAAATAAGTATTTGATCCCCAAGCAAAACAGGACTTAGTACTTGGTAGAGAAACCCATGTTGGCAAGCACAGAGGTAAGATGTTTCTTGTAGTTAGTGACCAGGTTTGCACACATCTCAGGAGGGATTTTGGTCCACTCTTTTTTTACAGATCTTCTCTAAATCCTTAAGGTTTCTTGGCTGTCTCTTGGCAACTCAAAGTTTCAGCTCCCTCCATACATTTTCTATACGATTAAGGTCTTGAGACTGACTATACGACTCCATGACCTTAACGTGCTTCTTCTTGAGCCACTCCTTTGTTGTCTTGGCGGTATGTTTTGGGTCATTGTCATGCTGAAAGACCCATCCATGACCCATCTTCAGTGTTCTGGTTGTGGGAAGAAGGTTCTTACCCAAGATTTTAAAATACATGGCCCCGTCTATTGGCCCCTCAATGCAGCAAAGTCGGCCTATACCTTTAGCAGAGAAACATCCGCAAATCATCATGTTTCCACCAAATTTTTTTTTTAAGAGGGCAAACTTACAAAATCTGCAGGGCATCAAATAATTATTTTTCCCTCTGTATACAAAAATGTTTGACTTTCATTTCTATTTTAAACTGAATAGGTTGTTTACTAGGGGTGGGCCGAACGGACTCCTGTTCGGTTTGCACCAGAACTTTCAAAAACTTCTCTAAAGTTCGAACCCCATTAAAGTCAATGGGACCCGAATGTCAAAAATCAAAAGTGCCCGTTTTGAAGGCTTATATGCAAGTAATTGGGCATACAATGGTTATAGGGGTCCGGGTCCTGCCCTAGGGAACATGTATCAATGAAAAAAAGTGTGTAAAAAACATCATTTTTAAATGAGCAGTGATTTTAATAATGGTTAAAGTGAAAAAAAAGAAAATTCCTTTAAATAATGTGCCTGGGGGGTCTCCTTAATCTACCTGTGAAAGGGTGCATCTCTGTGAGGTGTAGAACATAGCCAGAGCAAAATGAGATTTCCATAGGAAAAATTGTCATTTAAAATCATGGCTGTAATGTATTGTGTAGGGCCCCCCACAGTCCATACCAGGCCCTTAGGCTCTGGATTGGATTTTAAGGGGAACCCCACACCAAAATTAAATAAAAAATTGACATGGGGCCTCCCCTGAAATCCAAACCAGAGCCTTATCTGAGCATGCAACCTGGCCGGCCAGGATAGGGGGGGACAGGGCGAGCACCCCCCCTCCTGAACCGTACCAGGCTACATGCCCTCAACATGGGGAGCATGGGTGCTTTGGTGCAGGGGGGCCCCAAAGTATCTTGTCCCCATGTTGATGGGGACAAGAGCCTCTTCCCCACAACCCTGGGCTGTGGTTGTGGGGGTCTGTGGGCTTATCGGAATCTGCAAGCCCCCTTTAATAAGGGGGCCCCCAGATCCCAACTCCCTCCTATGTGAATTAGTATCGGGTACATTCTACTCCTACCAATTCACCAAAAAGTGTCAAAAAAAAGAAAAAAACACAGGAGACAATTAGGGACAAGTCCTTTAATAAAAAATAAAAAAATAAAAAATAATTGTTTTTATTTTCTAGCACTGCCTTAACCCTCTTGGGCATGGAGTTCACCAGAGCTTTGCAGGTTGCCACTGGAGTTCTCTTCTACTCCTCCATGACGACATCACAGAGCTGGTGGATGTTAGAGACCTTGCGCTCCTTTCACCTTCCATTTGAGGATACCCCATAGATGCACAATAGGGTTTAGATCTGGAGACATGCTTGGTCAGTCCATCACCTTTACCCTCAGCTTCTTTAGCAAGGCAGTGGTTGTCTTTGACGTGTGTTTGGGGTCTTCATCATGTTGGAATACTGCCCTGCAGCCCAATCTCCGAAGGGAGAGGATCATGCTCTGCTTCAGTATGTCACAGTACATGTTGGCATTCATGGTTCCCTCAAAGAACTGTAGCTCCCCAGTGCCGGCAGAACTCATGCAGCCCCAGACCATGACACTCCCACCATCATGCTTGACTATAGGCAAGACACACTTGTCTTTGTGTCACCTGTTTGCTTCCACACATGCTTGACAAGATCTGAACCAAATAAATTTATCTTGGTCTCATCAGACCACGGGACATGGTTCCAGTAATCCATGTCCTTAGTCTGCTTGTCTTCAGCAAACTGTTTACGGGCTTTCTTGTACATCATCTTTAGAAGAGGCTTCCTTCTGGAAAGACAGCCATGCAGACCAATTTGATGCAGTGTGCGACAAATAGTCTGAGCACTGACAGGCTGACCCCCCACCCCTTCAACCTCTGCAGCAATGCTGGCAGCACTCATACGTCTATTTCCCAAAGAGAACCTCTGGATATGATGCTGAGCACGTGCACGCAACTTCTTTGGTCAACCATGGCAAGGCCTGTTCTGAGTAGAAACTGTCCTGTTAAACTGCTGTATGGTCTTGGCCACTATGCTGCACCTCAGGTTCAGGGTCCTGGCAATCTTCTTATAGCCTAGGCTATATTTATGTAAAGCAACAATTCTTTTTTTCAGATCCTCAGAGAGTTCTTTGCCATGAGGTGCTATGTTGAACTTCCAGTGACCAGTATGAGAGAGTGAGAGTGATAACACCAAATTTAACACACCTGCCCCCCATTCACACCTAAGGCCTTGTAACACTAACAAGTCACATGACACCGGGGAGGGAAAATGACTAATTGAGCCCAATTTGGACATTTTCACTCAGGGGTGTACTCACTTTTGTTGCCAGCGGTTTAGACATTAATGGCTGTGTGTTGAGTTATTTTGAGGGGACAGCAAATTTACTGTTATACAAGCTGTACACTCACTACTTTACGTTGTAACAAAGTGTCATTTCTTCAGTGTTGTCACATGAAAAGATATGATAAAATATTTACAAAAATGTGACGGGTGTACTCACTTTTGTGATATACTGTAAATAAACTGTCATAACAAACAGCGGGCAGACGGTGGGAGCCCTCCCACTGGGGAGGAGCTGTGCACGCCGTCTGCGCGCCATGCATTATGGGGCACTCCGCAGCAGTGAGGTTGCCCCATAATGCTGTAGGTCGTTCGGGGGGCGAATAAACGGCAGAACAGCCCCTTTGTTCAGCTGTCCGCCAAACAGGCGAACAACAGAAGTTTCAGCCCGAACTTATGCTCGGGCCAAACCGTTCGCCCATCCTTATTACAATCACTTTAAGTAAATGAGAAAGTGCGGGAAAGATGCATACCATGTAAAGAAAGAACTGCAGGCTCAAAAAACAACATGGTCAGCAGCCATTAAAAATGCCTGAAACACCAAATGTGACCTTAGGCTAAGTACAGACTAGGTCCGGATGTAGAAAGGTGTGTCATCAATGCCATGTTTGCTTTAATTTTGATTATTTCAAACTGCACATGAAACTATAGGTGCACTTTAATGCATACATGTACGATCTTCTAATACTGTAAACTGGCCACAGAAGTCTGAGGGCCCGTTCATACCATATGCAGTACAGGTTTTTTTGCATTGAAGACGTATGGAAAGTAGGTTATATGGGTTCCTATGGCATAGTTCACACCAGTGCAGTGCGTTCCAGTGCTAGATAAAAAGTACAACATGCTGCTTTTTTTCTGCACAGAACTGTATTGTAATGCAGTAAAAAGCATGAAAAATTCACTGGAATGCATAAAAAATGCACTGGACCCCAGTACAGCGAAAAAAAAATCAAGAAGAAAGCTTCTGGAATGCATCCGGAAACGCATCAAAAACACAACAAAAACGCACAGGAAATCATCAAAAATCTGCATGCAGAAACACATCTGGAACGGGTCTGGAGTGCATTTTTGTGGTGTGAACTGGCCCTAAAAGCAGAGGCACCTCTTAGTGACTGCATGCAATTTTCAGAACTCCTAGAAAATCCATAACAGAGGGTACTAAATTCAGTGAACAGTGTTTGCATAGTTGTTCTTGGGTGTTCTCATTTATGCCCTGCGTGTTCCTTAATTGCCCAGTGAGGTTACCCATCACACTTAACGACCCGGTTGAGGTTTGCTTAAACTGTGTTCATGACACTTATATTGTAAACTGCATACTAAGGGAAATTAAGGGAAGGGGAGCAATATATTCAGCATGCTGTGCAATAAACAAGAGTAACTCCAGCAATACCCCCCACCAATTGAGAGAGTGATGCTCAGTCCAGGAATCCTGTGAGCCTAAGCTGTATGATGACCCCTCCGAGGAATGGCTCACAGGAAGTGGGCTGAATGAGACTGGCCAGAAGAGCCTGGTGGCACTGGATGAAGAAATAAATCAGACAGTGCTAGTGTGCTGGGGGGGTTAAGCTCTGCTTTAATGAGGAGCATTCTATATATTGAGATAACATATTATCAAAGTTATCAAATTTTAATGGAGAGGCAATATATGTTACATATAAAATATGTAAGTTATATCTGTTTTTTGTTTTTGTTTTTTTACAAGGTTTCAGAATTGTATATTTACCTATCGTAAATCAATAGCTGTTGAAATACATGTAATTACTAAATGTAATTAATAAAAATATAAAAACAATAGATTCCATTTTATCCATCTGTTAGAAAAAAAAATTGTGATGTCAAACAAGTCATTAATAAACAAGTTCCTCCTGGCTGGTTTTTCTGGCTGCAAAGACTGCCAGATACCCATCTTCTTTGTATTCCTTTTAATTTATATTTTCACAATCTTAGAAAACATGAGCATTGTGTTATTGGTCATACAAGACAGCAAACTTTGGAAGCCTATGTATATATCTATAGGGAATCTTTCCTTCTTGGAGACTGGATATGTAAATGTTACACTTCCTAATATGTTGTTCAACATCATCACAGGAAATCAAGAAATATCCTTTAATGGATGTTTGGCTCAGTTGTTCTTCTTTGTCTTTCTGTGTGCCGCTGAGTGCTATCTCCTGGCCACCATGGCCTATGACCGTTACGTAGCGATCTGTATGCCACTACAATACCCTGTCATAATGCAGGAATGGTACATTTGGTGCCTCCTTGTAAGTTCTTGGTCTGCTGGGTTCTGCACACCAGTTTATCCGATCTATCTTTTTTATCAGATGAGTTTTTGTGGATCCAATAAAATAGATCATTACTTTTGTGATGCTTCTCCACTGTTAAAGCTGGCTTGTGGGAATATCAAAATGGAAGAACTTGTTGACTTCTTTATAGCTGCATTTGTTCTTCTTAGCTCATTGCTGATTATCTCGATCTCCTACATCTGCATCACACAGACTATCCTAAAGATGACTTCTTCTAAAGGACGTCAGAAAGCATTCTCCACATGTACGTCCCATCTGACTGTAGTCTGTGTCTTTTATGGAAGTCTGTGCTTTACATATATGCGAGTCACACCAGATTCTATCAGTGCATCAGATAAGCTTGTGTCTGTTTTATATCTTATTATCACACCCCTGTTTAATCCAGTCATTTATACGCTAAGAAACCGTGATGTAAAGCAGTCACTAAAAAATGTGCTTGCAAAACAAGGCTGTCCATTGATTAAACCATTTCACTAAACTTTGTCCTTTTGTAGTCTTTAAACCTGTTTTGCCAGTAACTAGTGATGTATTACTGTCTATTTAATTGTTCCTCTGGTCCATTCTGGTAAATTATTTTTTTAGTCTAAATTAACCATGTATTATAACACTGCCGTTTGTTGGATTTTAGTAATAATTTATACTCATGTATTTGATTGCATAGTAGCAATAGTAGCTTATTTCATATCTTTGAATTACTTTATTTGCAGCCATAATTATAACAGTATAACTATACAGGTTATGATTAAAACAATTTAAAAACCCTCACTCTAATCAGTGCTGAGAACAATAAAGCCTTCATAAAATAGAAGGTATTCACATGTCTCATTCCATCACCTATCGCAAAAATAAGAGGACTACCCCTCATTTTAGGATAGTGGATGGATCCATGCAAGTTAGGGATGCATCAATACCAATTTTTACCAGTACAGATACTTTTTTAGTACTCTTCAATACCAATTACTGATACCTACTGCAACTGTTTTGATTACACTTCAGCTGTTAGCAATGGTACAAAGCATTAAAAAGTTATTTACACATTAAATATACATATTTTTTAAATGTTACGCTTTTTTCAATGTGAAACGTGTACATTTATGTTAAAAGGTGTCAAATTATTAACAAACAAAGCAACCAAAAAAAAAGTTTTAATTATGGATAGTTTATAAATTAGAAATGAGCAAAAGATAAAAAAATAATAATAAATGGAGAAGGAGAATAAGGAACAGAGGACCTTTTCATAAAAATATATATATATATTTTTTTTACTTGACAGGTTGCTTTAAACTGACTTCATCTGCAGAAGTTAATCTCTTTGATCTGTAGATGAATAAACAGAAAGATACAAAAAGAAACAATGTTTCTTTTTATCTTTCTGCTTCAGCGGCTGAGCAATGTTGTTGATAAACATTGCCCAGCTGCTTTTTTTATTTTTTTACAGCTCCAATTGCTGGGACTTTGTTTATACTTCAGCTGTCAACAGGGGAACCCCACTAACAGCTGAATGAGTCATCAGTTGTTAAGGACACAGCAGCCCCGCTCCTTAACAACCGATAATTTCCTTTTTTTCTTTTTTTTTTTTTACATTTGATTGATTCCCCCACTGACAGCTGAAAGAACCGTGCAACCGATACCAGTATTGTTGCAATCCTAATTCAAATAATTGCTTTTTGCCTCTCTGGCCACATGCACATCCAGAAATATAAATATTGTATTGTGCAAATAAAGTATATCCTATGATAGAGCCTTGTATTCCAAACTACATATTTTTTTTTTTCTTTTTTAAGCCAGAGGTGTGGTGTAAAAAAGAAAATACCAGTAAGTCAGCTAAAAAGTGCATCTAGGGGTTGTCATTGATCCCCTCTGTGGGGTGCTGAATTGTTTTGTGATTTCTCTGCACACCTGAAGATGACACACCTCATTCACACAGCACTTACTGATACACCTTAAGGTATTTCAAATAATTTATTAGGCCAAGCATAGCCTAAAAGGAGAAATTATTAGCAAGTGTACTTATATAAAAAATAATAAAAAAGACAATAATGTTACTTCTGATTAAACACATTCAGTAGTCGAAATAACAGTATTCAACACAACTGAACTGCATTTACCTAGCAACCGTATATAAAGATGAAGGCAGACCTAACAGTCCCTGGGTTGTCATACAGAGGCACTGGACTGTTAAGGCAATCCCACTGGGGCAGAACTATTTCACAGAACCAGGAAACAAGAAAAAGTTCATGGCCAAGAGGCCTCTCACCACAAGTAGGCACTCTGAACTCCAGGTGTTTCCACATAGGTTTGTGAAAGGGTCCACCCTTGCAAGCTAGACCAAGCAGTAGTAGCCAGTGGTCTTCTCCTGATGGTCAGAGCCACTCACCAGATCCAACAAGTGAAAAACCCTGCACAGCCTTTCAAGATCCCGGTCTCTTCACATGTACCATTGAACAGAGTATGATGGTAGCAGCAGTCTCTGATCAGCACTCTTCTCCTGGGCAGCACGGCATCAGATACCTTCAGCAAAATTCTGGCCACACACCTCTGTTTCCCTTTTACTCCCACCCTGTGGTGCTCTCAATTGAAGATTCCCTCCCCTTGCTTTGTTGCATAAGCCAAGTGGGCTGAATTAGACCAAGCCAAGATGGCTGCCACCTACACTGGAGACACTCCATAACTGAACATTGCAAGGTGGAAAAAAAGATGGCTGTTGCACTTCTGCATTCATGAATATTCAGTTTAATCCTGTCCAGGGCTGGGACAAGGAGTGGGCAGGAGGAGCTGTTGCTCTGGCTGCAGTGGTATACTGTAGGGATGGGGGATTGTGGAACCACCATTCTGACTACATGACTGACAGGAGACAGCAGCGGAGGTACAGGCTGTGTTGTCTCTTCCCCTCCTCCTTCCTACCGGTGCAGAGCTCCTGTATTCAGAAGCAGACAGTGGTGTTCACATGAATACAGGAGCTGCACTTGAAGGAGGGAGAAAGGGGAGAGAGAACATAACTGCCACAGTCGAGTACTGAAGTGTCCAGTAGAGGAGGAGAGAGCTGAAAGAAAGCGGGGCTGGTGGGAACCAGCCAGACAGAAGACAAGGCACTTGGTAGTAACAATGCAAAAGACTGCGCTGGAATAGCTACACAACACAGTCCTATTGCATCTGGTGTGAATCTACCCTCACAAATTGTTGCATGTTTTTTTCCCAAAAAGTCCAAAAAGCCACTTATAAAATTTAAATTAAAGAGACATCAGCACAAGCATCTTCCCAGTGTTAAAACTACAAAAGTTGCTATTTTCCATCCATTTTTTCTTTATGTATTACCTACTAAATACTTAATTCATAGTTAGGAGATCTGACATAAACAACCAGTCGCTTCACTGTGACTGGCATGTGTGCAGGAAGGTCCCACAACATCACTACACACTTCCAGGTCCACTCAAAACCAGATTGACAGATCTAGAGCTGCACAGTAATGTTGAAATTGGATGACTGATGGGGGTAGTATCTCCTAAGCTTGCATATAAAGGGGATTACCTTGCCCCGGCACCGATCCTGTCCACACTATAGAAAGATAATACAGCAGCAACAAAGAAAAAAGTTCCACAGCAGTTATCAACTACAGTCCAGGTTACACTAACATATGCAAATATATGTCATGGAGTCCTTACGGCATATCAGAGTGGGACAACCTCTGGTTAGGGGTGAGCAAATCTACTCAGGTTTATTTCATCAGGGTCGGAGAATCTTGAATTAAATTTGACAAACTATACTCCTAATAATAAGGCTAAGGGGTGCCAATCCTACTCGAAAGGTATGACCATTTTTAGTGCTAATAGTCAAGCTAATGTAAAATATAAATTAATAAAACAACAAGATAATCTGGGAACTGCCATATGCCTATGCAATAAAAATAAAACATAGAAATACAGAAGAGTGGAAAGAGGTTTTTTGTATGCAGCTTTGGGGCAACATTGTAAATAAACAAATCCTTTAAATTACATGCTTGGGGTTCCTTAAACCTGTATGTGGTGTTTCAGCAATGGCATACCCTTGCAGTGCTGTGGATTTAATTGTTTTCTTTTAAAGTTACGTAGTTTGGCTTACATCAGCAGTACCCCAATCTGATACTTTGCAGTAAAAGTGGCTTTTATTAGGTAGTTGTAGGAGAGACACACACTTTTTCATCAAGTGGTAATGGGCTTGCTTTAATCGGCAGATAGAAATGGCCATATTCTCACTGATGCTAAACTGTCCAGCCGCTGGTAGCGGTTTTAATGAGCAAAACTAGTCTGATGTATACTATAGATAAGAGTACAGGCAGTGTTTTTACTAACAAATGTAAGATACAACAGATGATAAAGCAGTGTAAAATTGGACAGTGGCAGGACAGTGGTTTCGATCATAATAGACCTAACCAGTATATGGGCATCTTTTATTTGGATACAGAGGGTGCAGTTAATGTGAGTTTCTGGCAGGTGTAGTTCCCCTTTAAGTTCAATCCCTCTTGTTGCTTTGTCATAGATGAGGTTAGTGCCCATATAAAAGCCTGATGTGCGTGGGGCCCATTCAATCAGGTATGGTATCAGAACACCCCAGTGCTGCCAAAATGTAAATCCACATTGAGTTGAACAAATGGGCCCTCTGCAGGGCTGAGTTCCCAGATAAGGTGGTTCAGATGTGTGAGGGCTAGCTGGAGCTTCCATTTGTACCCCTGACCTTCTACTGCAGCTCCTGTAACAGGGTGCATATGGCCTTGGGCACCTTGGACAGAGTCCTCTTATGCAAGTAATAGCTGAAACCTCGGAGAAGATATCATCAGGGAGCATGCAGAGCAAAGCAAAACTATAGCAGGGACTTTTGGGTAGAGACTGAAATACTAACTGAAGGACCTTGTCACTACTGACCCTCATCTGTGAGTCCTGTGACTGGTGGAATCTAAGGCTGAGGAAGTGGTACCAACTCTGTAGTTTTCCTTAGGAGACAAGCATAAAGAAAGTTAGCTTAAACATGTGCTGTGCACTGTAAAGACTGGTGCAGAATGTCTATTCATGCTTATGGGATTCTGGTAGAATGTTGAAAATCATGTTTTATGGAAGAAACTTGAAGTTGCAGTAAATGCATTTATTTGTGTACATTCCTTTATTTCAAGTGTTACGTCAGATGCCTGAGAATGTGAGAGCAGGCCTCCAACAAAGAGATATGTGTCCAATATAGTGGCTACAAAGGTGTTTTCTATCAAAGGAAAAATTGTGTAGAACTGACACTGTTGGCACCAATGTTTGCCCAATCACAGGTCACCTACAGATAATAATATAAGGTGTGGATAGGGGCCAAAATGAAAGTGAGTTATATAATGTAAGGTGGTATATTTACATTTTTTTTTGCTATTTCAAACAATGCAATAGAGCAGCATTCAGTCATTGCTTAACAAAAGGAAAATATCCCTGCTCACTAGATCTCTCTGGCCTGGAGTGCCAGATTCGACCATGCAGTGGTGGGACAAGGTCATACAGTGCCCAGGACAAGGATGTCAAGTCAGTGTGTCAGTGCATGCCCAATTGTCTTCTGCAGCTAGGATCCCACTCCCAGCAGCCACCATGCTTGTGTCAGCATTACTGCTGAGACTGGGTCTGTCATTCAGGTTCCATTGTGGAACCAGAAGTGTGCAGTGATGTTATTGCACAGGAACGTTAGGATTGTTTAAGACTTGGGGAACCCCTGGGCACTCCAAGGTGTGCCCATTTTCAGGACTCTCTAGTGTGCTGGGAGGCATGCAAAGTATTCCTTAGAGGATCACTCATATCAGAAATTACAGCAGTTAAAAGTGCAACTAAGGGACATTAAATCCATGTGGCATAGCAGGTGCAAAGGCTTGAACGTGAATATATCCAACTCCTCCGATTCTACAAGGGAGGCTTGGCTATCTACACAGGATCTTCTTGATCAGTTAGCAAAATCCTCAGTGGAAATGGAAATGTTTTGTAAGTAAGCTTGCATACTAAGAGGAAGGGACACAGTCTGGTCAGCTTCTGGCAACATTTTTTAATGCTCATAAGAATTCATAGGCCATTGGAGCACATATGACCCCAAAGGTAAACTGGGTAATTCCTTTAACTTAGTCATGGCAGGGTTAGGTAGATTCTATGCATATCTTTCTAAAGTATGTAATTACAGTATAGCATATAGAGTGTAGTGTTCAGGAGTATAAAATATAGAGTACAGGGCTCAGGAATATGTAATGTACACTCTATTGTACAGCACCCAGGAGTTCAGTTCAGTAACCATTAGTATTTAACATTCAACAGTAAGAGGTGTGACATATAATACAGAATGGAACGTATAAACAAAAAGAGAGATATACAGTGGCACTTGGAGAGTAATAGGTGGGATGTGGGGCAACGAATGAGCCCAATTGGGTCAGCAATGATGATTGAACAGTACTTGTTGTGATGAGTCCATAGTGGGGGATGATGGGTCCCCAGGTGGGGCTGTGACGTTTGTAGCTGGGACCCTTGGTAAAAGTCTGCAGGAGGGGGGTTGTCAGATAGCCAAGCACTCAGACTCTGCAGCCAACCAGGAGAGAGGATATTACTCGGTGGATTTAGAATAGAGAGACACAGTAGCTCTCATCTGAGTGCAGTAGTGGGTTACAAATACAGGATTTATTTAAAAATATAAATTAGCAACTCACAAGAGGAGGAGGTGTATGACCATATCACAATAGGTAGCCTTGCTGTATATCCCAGTCCAGGTCCAAGTCACTATCTATGACTTGGACCTTGGCTCGCTCACTCCGGGGTTTCCAGGGCTCAAAGTCCAGCAGTAGTCTTCCTGTAAGCTGGGAAGTTTCTGGGCTTGGGATGCAGGGCTGTGAAGCACGTGTTCGGAGCATTTGTGCTCCTTCCTCAGGCTGAGGAGTTCTTTGCCATGAGGTACCATGTTGAATTTCTAGTGACTTTGAGAGAGTGAGAGCAATAACACCAAATCTAACACACCTGCTCTCCATTCACACCTGATACCTTGTAACACTAACGAGTCACATGACACCAGGGAGGGAAAATGGCTAATTGGGCCTAATTTGGACATTTTCACTTAGGGGTGTACTCTCATGTGGGGATTCACTTTTACAGGTTTAATCCGGGTTAATCGGTAAAAGGGAGGGACCACAGTACACTGA
>BLSH010176472.1:1889236-1904148 GCA_018402905.1 Glandirana rugosa | reverse complement strand
TCCGTGCGATCGTTCGGGTTCCGTCCGGACCCGGACCCGGACTTTGTCACGAAGTTCGGACGGACCAGCAGAACCCGAACTTCCAGGTGTTCGCTCAACTCTACTCTTGAGGACCACCTCCCTTGGCAACCTCTACATTTTAGTTGATGGTTTCTTATAAGTACCTTACAGAGATTAAGATGGGTTGTAGAATCTACTGGTGCAGATTCTTTGGAGGGGACTCTTCTCACTTCCTGTTTTGGCTATGGCATAAAAAAAGCTGACAGGGGGTTATACGTTAACCCTCCCTTACTCTATCTAAACGTTTTGTGTTTACTTACATTTTAAGAATACAGGCCATCCAGTTATTTTCAAATAGAATGAAGCAGCCGAGAGCTGTCATTTCCAGCAATTTGAATGGATTTTCTTTTCTTTGTAAATGTCAGTTTTGCTGTAGTAGGTTGCATACATTGTACAGAGCTTGGTATGGTGCACTAGATCATTATTGCATAGGTCTTGCACAAAGGGAAGAGGAGGTGAAAAGGTTAATGTACAGGTTGCATACAGTGGGGGGATAGAGATTAGGAGATTCATGTGCTGAATAATGGAGGTGAAGGAGATAATATACAGATAACATAGAGGAACAGGATGGAGTTGAGATTTACAGGAGAAGAAAGGGTTAAAAAATGGAACCCACAATTAATTAAGGTCTCAATCACACTTGCAAATGGAGTCATTTGTGTTTAGCCATTGGACATATAGCAGGGACCCATGCAAATAGGTGTGGATGGAAAGCCCCACTGAAGCCTAGGTTCACACTGGCAGCGGAAATAAAATTGTGTGGGTTCAGCCCGATTTCATTCCCACATGTCAGTCCCAACTATGGGGGTGATTTCAGAGGGTTTCTGCCCAGATGTCTATGGAAATCACACCCCGAAGTCACCAAAAGTAGTACAGAAACTACTTTTGGGAATTGGTGTGGCCCCACAAATGCGGTGTCGCACCGATATAGACGGTGCCATTGCCGGCAATAGCTGCCAATTTGGCATGGGATTTGACATGTCAAATTGCATGCCAAATCGCTGCAATGTGAACCAGGGTGAAAGTAATGGAGAATGATAATGCCTGCAGCTTTTCATGCCCATTCGCATGTAATATCTTATACAATTGTTTGATGATGCAGCAGTTATCTGCGGATGATCAGACCTGGATGCAATTACATGCGAATGGCCATGGGCTCCCATTGCTTTCAATGGGCTTCCTGCCTGCACCTGTTCACATGGATCCCCCCCGAGTCTTCTGTGGGTATTGGTAAAAAGCCCCATTCGCAAGTGTGAATGGTGCCTAAAACTTCTCATCAAGAATCTGCTACATACAATCCCTTCATCATTCCCCTTCATTGATAAATACTACTCCCTCTAATGTGAAGGAAGAAAAGGGCTCTCGAATGTAAACACTAGAGTACGGTATTTACATTTCTGATTGCTGGTACAGAGCAACTGGCAGCCCATATGTGTTTTTTGAAGTGCCGTTTATAAATGGCATTCTAGAAATGAAGGTACACCAATCTTCCACCGTGGTAGTGACATGGTTAACAAGGAAAATGCCATCAGCCCAAAACTTTGTTGGTCGCAGTTTCCATTTTAATTGAGCCTCTTACTGTAAGACTTGTACATTCTTGATGGACAAAAGAAAATGGGGGACATTGAAACCATTAATTTCATTAGGGTTGTGAATAATGCTCAGGAGGGCAGTATTTTCAATATTAAAGTAAAGATCAAGAACATAATAATAATAAATAATCATATTCATGTGACAGCACTGAAGAAATGACACTTTACTGCAATGTAAAGTAGTGAGTGTACAGCTTGTATAACAGTGTACATTTTCTGTCCCCTCAAAATAACTCAACACAAAGCCATTAATGTATAAACCGCTGGCAACAAAAGTGAGTACACCCCCTAAGTGAAAATGTCCAAATTGGGCCCAAAGTGTCAATATTTTGTGTGGCCACCATTATTTTCCAGCACTGCCTTAACCCTCTTGGGCATGGAGTTCACTAGAGCTTCACAAGTTGCCACTGGAGTCCTCTTCCACTCCTCCATGGTGACATCACAGAGCTGGTGGATGTTAGGGACCTTGCGCTCCTCCACCTTCCGTTTGAGGATGCCGCACGGATGCTCAATAGGGTTTAGGTCTGGAGACATACTTGGCCAGTCCATCACCTTTACTCTCTGCTTCTTTAGCAAGGCAGTGGTCGTGTTTGGGGTCTGTATCTTGTTGGAATACTGCCCTGCGACCCAGTCTCCAAAAGGAGGGGACCATGCTCTGTTCAGTATTTCACAGTACATGTTGGCATTCATGGTTCCCTCAATGAACTGTAGCTCCCCAGTGACGGCAGCAGACATGCAGCCCCAGACCATGGCACTCCCACTCCCATGCTTGATTTTAGACAAGACACACTTGTCTTTGTACTCCTCACCTGGTTGTTGCCACACACGCTTGACACCATCTGAACTAAATAAGTTTATCTTGGTCTCATCAGACCACAGGACATGGTTTCAGTAATCCCTGTCCTTAGTCTGCTTGTCTTCAGCATTCTTGTGCATCATCTTTAGAAGAGGCTTCCTTCTGTGACAACAGCCATGCAGATCAATTTGATGCAGTGTGCAGAATATGGTCTGAGCACTGACAGGCTGACCCCCCACCCCTTCAACCTCTGCAGCAATGCTGGCAGCACTCCTACGTCTATTTCCCAAAGACAGCCTTTGGATATGACGCTGAGCACGTTTACTCAACCTCCTTGGTCGACCATGGCGAGGCCTGTTCTGAGTGGAACCTGGTCTGTTAAACCACTTGATTGTCTTGGCCACCATGCTGCAGCTCAGTTTCAGGGTCTTGGCAATCTTCGTATAGCCTAGGCCATCTTTATGTAATACAACAATTCTTTTTTTTTCAGATCCTCAGAGAGTTCTTTGCAATGAGGTGCCATGTTGAACTTACAGTGACCAGTATGAGAGAGTGAGAGCAATAACACCAAATTTAACACCTGCTCCCCATTCACACCTGAGATCTTGTAACACTAACGAGTCACATGACACCGGGGAGGGAAAATGGCTAATTGGGCCCAATTTGGACATTTTCACTTAAGGGTGTACTCACTTTTGTTGCCAACAGTTCAGACATTAATGGCTGTGTGCTAAGTAGGAGACAGCAAATTTACACTGTTATACAAGCTGTACACTCACTACTTTACATTGTAGCAAAGTGTCATTTCTTCAGTGTTGCCACATGAAAAGATATAATAACATATGACTCAGGGCCCCACCCAACAGACACAAGGTCTGTGCATGGGAGTCATGTGGATCCCCATTCTTCTGCAGGAGTCAGAGGCTGCATGGGGCAGCCAGAGCGTACATGTCTGCAGGCAGGGCTGGTGCAAGGATTTTTGACACCCTATGTGAAACCTCATTTTGTGGCCCCCTTTGGCTCTGCCCCTGACTCCAGCCCCTTTGCCCTGTCAATTTATATGATGGAAGTGGCGGAGGTAGAGATTTTTTGCAGAGCCTCTCTACCCATTTCTTTAGCCGTGGTCCACAGGCCCGCACCTGTGCCCCTGGATCCGCCTCATTTTACCGCCCTGGGGTGCTGCCAGCCACGGCTCTCCAGTGACATGAGTGATTGATGCAGAGCAGTGACTGATCAACAGCGGATGGGCGCCCCTGGTGGTAGTGGTGCCCTAGGTGGCCGCCTACTCCGCCTAGTGGTAGAGCCGGCCCTGTCTGCAGGAGGCAGACTCAATCTGTGACAGAGTAGCAAGGAGCTGATTGTGAGTAAGCAAGGAGAAAGCTTGACTCTAAGGAATTCTTTTGGTCTGAGAAGCAGACCTAAGGCCTAGGCTAGAGGCCTGAAGCAGCCATGTGGCAAGATGGTAAGCCAGGAGGCTGATGTATTCTGATTGTGCAACTCACAGTAATGGTGGAACCCCCTGCATGGGCTGGGCTACAGATGTCTTTTGTGAACTTTTCCATATTTTTAAATAAAAGTGCGCTACCATGCCCTTAAAAATATAGTTTTGGACTGGCGCACTCGTTGGAAACGCACCTACCGCTTGATTCAGAGAAACCCCACTCTTAAAATATATATATATATATATATATATATATATATATATATATATATATATACACAGTGGATATAATAAGTCTGCACGCCCCTGTTAAAATGTTAGGTTTCTCTAATGTAAAAAAATGAGACAAAGATAAAGAATTTCCGAACTTTTTCCACATTTGATGTGACCTATAAACCATACAACTCAGTTGAAAAATAAATTGAAATCTTTTAGGGAGGGGGTAAAAACAAAAAACTAAAATAATGTGGTTGTATAAGGGTGCACATCCTCTTATAACTGGGGATGTAGCTGTGTTCATAATTAAGCAATCACATTCAAACTCATGTTAAATAGGAGCCAGTACACACCTGCCATCATTTAAAGTGCCTCTGATTAACCCCTAATTCATCCCAAAGATGTTCTATCAGGTTGAGGTCAGGACGCTGTGCAGGCCAGTTAAGTTCTTCCACCCCTTACTCGCTCATCCAGTCATGTTGGAGCAGGAAGGGGCCATCCCCAAACTGTTCCCACAAACTTGGGAGCATGAAATTGTCCAAAATGCCTTGGTATGGTGATACCTTAAGAGTACCCTTCACTGGAACTAAGGGGCAAGCCCAACCTTTGAAAAACAATGCCACACCAAAATCCACCCACCACCAAATGATTAGGACCAGTTCGCAAAGCAAAGTCCATAAAGGCACGGATGAGCGAGTTTGGGGTGGAAAAACTTGACTGGCTTGCACATAGTTCTGACCTCAACCCGATAGAACACCTTTGGGATGAATTAGAGCAGAGACTGCAAGCCAGGCCTTCTCGTCCACATCAGTGCCTGACCTCACAAATGTGCTTCTGGAAGAATGGTCAAACATTCCCATAGACACACTCCTAAACCTTGTGGACAGCCTTCCCAGAAGAGTTGAAGCTGTTATAACTACAAAGGGTGGGCCAACTCAATATTGAACCCTATGGACTAAAGCCTCGTACACATGATGCGACGGTCTTTCGACCGGACATCCAAAATCGTATGTCGGCTGTTGTGTCTCGCATACTGACATGCACTAAGCGATCATACGACCAAGCCTTACGTGGTGATGTGCTACGAGCGTATAAAGAGCAAGTTCAGGTGAATGTGATTTATGAATTAGGAACGTAGGTTTACATGAACGGACACTTCCATACGTTCCTGACTTCTGAGCATGCGTGTTTTGCACATACAACTTATTGGACCAACTTCTCTGTACACACGATACAACAGTCATACGACCCCTTGTTGTACAACCAAAGTTTTCTAGTCTGCTCATCCAACTTCTGTTGTACGACCGCCGCATGTCGGCTGTTCTAATTGCGTGTACTAATGGTCGGATGATCGTACAACAAGCGGTCGTACGAAATGTTTTCATACGACCGTCGCAAGATGTGTACGGGGCTTAAGAGTGGAATGCCATTAAAGTTCATGTGCGTGTAAAGACAGGTGTCCCAATACTTTTGGTAACATAGTGTATATAGTATATATACTGTATATATTTTATAAAAATTGGGCATACTCGATGAACCACTTGGTCTTTTTTTTTTTTTTCTACCGTCACTCTTTTATGTTTCTATGTTTTTAAAGCCAAAAAGGATATTGTGAAGGGTCACCATGAAGTTCTAAGACTCGAGCGGTGTGCAGAAGTATTCAACTATCCTACAATCTGCTTTGTTATGTCAGGGTGCCATGTTCTTTATGCATTCCTGTTTGTTTTATTTCATTTGTTTTCCTGAAAAAACAAATCTATGTGTCTATTTTAAACGTACAAACATCTTTACATCTGTTCTCTTCACACCTCCTTAAACTGTCAGTTGCACTCGTGGATTTGAAAGAGTTCACTTCTCTTATGTTTTCATTAGCTGCATTTAACAAGGGATTTAGACTAAGATCTCTGGAAATTGATATGGAAAGTCTGTGTTCTTGCCCTGAAATAGCTGACTTTCTTCCTTCTCCTTTCTTCCTGGCCAGACTCTAGTCAGCAGGCATTTACTTTCCAGATGGCTGACTTTGAAGAACATCTACGGAAAATGTCAACAGGATTCTGAATAATACATTTTGCAGGTTGTGTATTTGAAAACAAATCAATTTGTCTCAGCGTTGTAATAGCATAAAACTCACTGTAGTGATTATAATCCCACTTCGCAGTATAATCTGGGCTTGGTTTTCGAGCACAAAGGTTACCTTCATGGAGATTAACCACATGTGAAGAGGGGTGTTCAAGTAATAGATATGTGTTTGAAGAAGAAGCGAGTAGGCAGGGACTTCACAAAATGGTGAAGTGAAATGATAGGTTCTCGGGACACCTGGCACCATTTTGATGAGATGCCTTGGTAATCGTTTTCAGCAAATGGCAAGTCATTAAAAAAAGATTTCGACCTATTTGCATGGTACGGTATAAGAGCAGCCACAAGCTGATAAAAGCTGAAGGCTTTATATGTATGTGAACTATTTTCCCCACTCAATATTGAGAAAATACTTTCTCTTTCCATTAAATGTCAACTAAAATGTCACTAAGAGAAGCGTCCTTCCATTGTTCACGCATATGTAACTCACTTCACATCAAATTTCTGTCTATGATCTGTTCTAGTTAATATGTTTCTAGTGCAATTGCTGCTGTAATGGTACACAAGGTTAGGACCTCTTGTATAAGAAAAATACCAAACCAATAACATGTAATATTGCATGGCTATTTCTATTAAAAGCATGAAAGTTTTTGCCATATAGAGAAGAGCCACAACATAATGGGTTATTTACCAAGGCACAAATACACGGAGATATGTTTTTCTGTGTGTCAATGGAACAGTTTATTGCAACAAGGACTATAATTACAGGCAAGATGTTATTCATTATTCAAGGTAATGGTCAATCCATAAAAACATCATGAGATATTCATTGACATTGGCTTTAATTTTCTTATAACTGTTATCATTTTCTTATAACTGATTTTATTTTATGTGTCAAACAGAGAAGTATTTTATCCAAGAAATTAAAATGTTCTAGAGGTTACTGAAGAAGAACTCAAAATAACATCAATTAAAGTTGTTGTAAAATTATTATTTCTTAAAGCGGTAGTAAAGGCTGCTTTGTGATTTTTACCTACAGGTAAGCCTATAATAAGGCTTACCTGTAGGTAAAATGAATATCTTCTAAAGGTGCACCGTTTAGGAGACATTCACCCTGGATGATGCCGGTGACGTCACCAGCACATGTGCTCTGAAGATCCGGGATACCGCGTCAGACCTTCAAAGCACCATGCTGTAACCATTGAGTAATGTCATTGTGGCTTCAACCACTCTCACAGCTGGAGTCCGCGGACCTGGAAGGAAGACCGGGGAATGATAGAAGCCCTCTCAGTGGTGACAATGTGCCACTGGAGGGCTTTGTTTTAAGGTAAGTATTTCATAATGTGCTAATATGCAATGCATACAAGCATATTATGCTATTATTTTGCAGGGGAAAGTTGATGTTTTTTTTCATCGGTTTACTACCGTTTTAAATTAAAAAATATATATATTTACCTGATCTGTACAATGCTATTGCACAGAAAAGACCCAAACCTCCTCTTCTGGAGTCCCCACCTGCGCTGTAGGCTCTTCCTCTTTGTGTGTGCCACCATAGGAAGCTGATTGTCAGTCCTTAGCTGTGGATTTATATTGTTGGAGAACATGGGGGCAGCATTGCAGGGAATTCATTTTTAACTTTGGAATTTACATTAAGGCCCTGAGATCTAATATGTAAAGCCCTCCCACCGGTACTGTAAACAACTGCTGAAATAAATTGTCTAGTAATCAAACAGAAAGAGCTGTAGTGGAAAAAAAAATAACAAGATATTTATATTATTTCAGAATAATTAATACTCATACACAAAATTACACTATAACCTTAAAGGGATTGTAAAGTCAGAAGGTTTTCTATCCTAATGCATTCTATGCATTAAGATAAAAAACCTTCTGTATGCAGCAGCCCCCCCCCCCCCCCAACTCTTACCTGAGGTGCCTCTCTCTGTCCAGTGATGTCCACGAGTGTCTCAGCTGTCCGAGATTGACCCTTCTGATCCATTGGCTACCGTTGCTGTCAATCAAAGACAGCTAGCCAATCAGGGGATAGAGGGGGCAGGGCCATGGCAGGGCTCCATGTGTGAATGGACACAGGGAGCTGTGACTCAGCTCGGGTGCCACATAGCAAGCTGCTGACTGTGGGGGCACTGAAAAGGAGTGAGGGGCCAGAATCACAGAAGAGGGACCCGAGAAGAGGAGGATCCGGGCTGCTCTGTGCAAATCCACTGCAACAGAGCAGGTAAGTATAACATGTTTGTTATTTTTATATGGAAAAAAACAAGACGTAAGGTCACTTTAATGCAAGCCCTTTTTTTTATTTTGCAGAACTACAAAACTCAGCTGCCTTCAAGCGTTATTCTGGGATTATTTTAGGTCCTGGAATGTATGCATTAGTTATATAGGGTAATTTCAGAATAGGGTTGTAATAGAACTTCTGAGATAGATAAATTTACACTGCTAAGGCAGCTAAATCAATGTTACCTATAGCAAAGGAGATTTGTGATTAGTGAGGCTGATAAGCTCCTCTAGACTGCAAACTTTTCAATTCAATTTGACTCTAGACCCTCTTTAATGGCGGTAGGGGTTCCTCTTATCCCCAGGCCCTATAGAGTCTGCTTGGGCTACTATAGCTACTGTTACGCCACCCACCAGTCTTGCATACTAGAGAGCAACAGCTATGATCAGCTGATACTGATTATATATCTGCTCAGTGATATATTTAAGTGTATGTTAAATATACCATTGAAAACATTGTAATATATCTAGGTTGCTGGGACCCCGCGCTATGGTAATATACTAAGGAGCTGCTTGCACTAAGATACCCTGTGAAGAGTAAGGCTACTTTACTTTCCTGAAAAACACCCCCCCCCCCCCATCCACCCCAATGTGAAAGCCACATAACTGGTTCATATAGTGAACTTGGTGTTGAGTTATTCACTTTAAGGTCATCACAAAGGACAGGGGGGCTCTCTTTACGTCTAGAGGAAAAAAGATGTAATCTCCAAATATGGAAAGGTTTCTTCACATTTAGAGCTGTGAAAATGTGGAATAGACTCCCTCCAGAGGTGGTTCTGGTCAGTACAGTAGATTGCTTTAAAAAAGGCCTGGATTATTTCCTAAATGTACATAATATAACTGGCTACTAACATTTAGAGGTAAAGTTGATCCAGGGAATATCTGATTGCCTCTCGGGGGATCAGGATGGCATTTTTCACCCACTATAGCAAATTGGATCATGCCTTGCTGGGTTTTTTTTGCCTTCCTCTGGATCAACTTTGGGTGAAGGATTGTGTATATGGGATTGTATGGTTATATACAGTATCTCACAAAATTGAGTACACCCCTCACATTTTTGTAAATATTTTATTCTATCTTTTCATAGAGCACTTTTGTTTATGATGCACGGCAGTATTTTACTTTGTGATTTATACTTATGTTGTGTATACATGCATTTGAAGCATGAAGCACTTTAATTCATGACACACAATTATGTATTTGTTTAGATACATGTTAACTCAAGCACATTAAGCACTTTGTAAATTAACGCCGCACATATTAGTGATAGTATTGTATTACTGTATATCTGTTCATTTTGTTCATCATGCCAGAAATCTTGTAAGCTCATAACTCCTGTACTGTATGCCCTTGGACTTTTATCAGTTAACATTCTTCCCTGCTATGTCTGTGGGCTACAAAACACCTAACCCATTTCCTGTTCTAAAGTGACTACACTGCACAACAGTGGCGGCTAGTGGGCACTGATGCACCCCCCCTGCAACATGGGTGGCCGCGGGCTTGAGGCACTGACAGCTGCTAGCCCTCCGTGGGAGGTCCAGCACTTACTGATTCAGGCGGGCTACTGTGGTGTGCTCTCCTCTTTTTCTCTGGAGTGCGGGCTCCAGCTCCAGCGTGTGTCTCCTCTTCCAAAGCACTAAGCATCCAATAGGATCTCCTGGAACTTTGGCCAATCAGGAAACAGGTCTCACTACCTGCACCTGATTGACAGGGAGGAACTTTAATGTGAAAAATAGCGAAAATGAATTTGCTATCGTCACACAATTGGTTGGGATTGAGCTGCACTCTTTGCGCCCCAAGCCCACCCTTTTTTGAAGCCTAATAGAGCCTCTATCTCTAATCAGGTGCTTCAAAAAAGAATCACCCCCGCAAACACCCACCAAAGGAATTCATGTGCCCGGCGTCCTGAAAGGGGCCGGGCGCATGGATTGGGGCAGTGGCAGGGATAGGGGGAGCGGCGCCCATGCACCCTCAATGCATGGGCCGCCACTGCTGCACAATATGGTTGTTACACTAGGACAGGAAGTGTGTTTATAGCAGGATTACCAGGTTAAAATACACAAAAAAAAATGTGAAAAAAACTAAGTCAGCCACCACATCTAAAGACTATTATTATAATTTCTTGGTTTCATGAAATATTTATGCTATTTTGTTCTTTCCTGAATTAAGCTACTTTGGTAAAGCTCTGATAACAGTAACTTGTTCCTGCTGAGCGTATGCATATATGCAGCCTCACAGAAGTAGGTCTTTATCTGTGGGGCCACATATATGTATGACTGTGTTTTGAAAACCACACAGCATGCTCCCAACATTGAAACTGAGCTGTCACAGACAGTTCCAGGTCTTGTTCTAATTTAATTGGCTATTGGTTGTTTTATATTGTTCTTTGGTGGTAGATAGAGTTGAGCGAACCCGAACTGTAAAGTTCGGGTCCGTACCGAACTTTTGGGTGTCCGGGACATACTTTTTGGTAAGTCCAGGTTCGGGTCCGGGGTTCTGGTAATTTAATAAAAGTTTTGAAAATTGCTGTAAAAAAGTCCTGGAAAGTCCTAGAGGTCTGCAAAAGGAAGGAAAATGGGGGTAAGGGTCGGACAAGTGCCCTACAAAGAAATGGGGATAGGGAAATAACTTGAAATAATTTTAAAAAAATCACATAAAAAAATCAAAAATGGAGGTGGATGTGGACTATCTTCAAACTGTGTGAGAAAAGTATAAATTAGCCGGGAGAAGGCATATCACTGTTCTAAGAACAGTGATATGGCTTCTCCCGGCTAATTTATACTTTTATCACACAGTTTTAAGATGATTGTAGATTCTACAATCATCTTAAAACTGTGTGTGAAAAGTATACATTAGCCGGGAGAAGCCATATCACTGTTCTTAGAACATCTGCAAACGTACATTTGAAAGCGACTCCCCAGGGCTCGTCTGGAAGGAGGGTTCCTTCCAGATTCTCAGTGAGGCTTGCACCGTCGGAGTAGATGAGATTGGAAGGGGGGCGCCCATTTTAAGGGCCAGGAGGGTGGTGCGAAGATCTCCATTAGGAACGTTTTGAGCTTCCAACTGCACCCACTGCTTGGTAGAAAGAGGGTTCCACCAATTCCTAAGCTGATCTAACACACATGATTTGTAGTAAGTGGATACATTTGGTGCGCCCATTCCACCGTTTGCCCTCTGGCGCATCAGGATATGGGATGCACATCTGGGGGCTTTGTTAGCCCACATGAATGAGGAGCTTTTGCATGGAATCTAGAAATCTTTGGGGTATCGGAATTATGAGCGTGCGGAATAAATATAAGAGTTTAGGAACTATCAAGATTTTCATAGTTGCTATCCTGCCTACGGTGGAGAGAGTTTGTGTGCGCAGTTGGGACAAGAGTTGGGGTAGTGAATTTAGAAAGGGTAGGTAGTTTTCCTTATATAATTGGGATGTGGTTGGAGTCAGTTTAATTCCTAGATATGTCAGTGAGTGGGTGGCCCAGGCAAATGGATATTCCTTGATTATGTTTTCTTTAATGGCTTGTGGGATGTGTATGCCCATTAGTTGAGATTTAGTGGCATTAAGTTCATAATAAGAGACCTCGCTAAATGCTAGTGATAGAGGTTGCAGTTCCTGTAACGATGCTTTAGGTTTAGTCAGGATAATCATGACATCGTCTGCAAAGAGACTTATCTTTTGCTCTCTGCTGGCGAGGGACAATCCGTGAATTTTTGGGTGGGTTCTAATAGCTTCTGCTAGCGGTTCCATAAGGAGGGCAAATATGGCAGGAGATAGTGGACATCCCTGCCTAGTCCCGTTGGTTATTTTGATTTGTTTGGAGAATAGGCCAGATATCAAAACTTTGGCTGAGGGGTTGGAATAGAGGGCTAGGATTGCTGACTGCATCCATCCCAATATTCCGAATTTCACGAGCATCTGCCTTAGATATCCCCAATATACCCTGTCGAACGCCTTCTCCGCGTCCGGGGAAAGGAGCAGAGAAAGCGTTCGAGAGAGTCCTACCCGGGAAATGATATTTATCAACCGCCTCTTACCATCTGATGCTTGGCAGCACTTAGCTTCAGATTTGAGCCCTCCCTCTGGCTTGTGCCCTGCGGACTAATCCTATTTCTAGCTTTGACCTTCTTGCTTTTTTCTCTATTTTCTGTTTCCTACTTCCTTTATTCCAGTTTCATCCTTATTCCACTGTCACAATTCTCTTCTTTTTTCAGAAACCACTACTTTTAATTATGTATTTCACATTGGTGTAGTACCATATAGGGGACCCATATACATTCTGGCTCTTGAGTGGAGCCTCAGGCATTCTAAGCTTATTATACTGGATAACCCACTTGCGGCCTTCCTCTATTAGATCATGCCTTTATCCAATTTCATCCTACTGGACTAACTGGGCCCCATCTGGACTTTTCGAGTCTCTCCTAGGCCTGGCATCATCTGGGCCTAGTTGTTACCAGACAAACTATTTTCTAATTTATGTGTTCACTCAGACTATTAAGGCATGACTAGCTATGTGAGGAAAGTGGGAATGTTTTGTGTCAATTATTGTACCATATTACGAATTGCTATTACTCTGTTTCTCTGTAACAATTCTGTAATATTATAACCTTTTCTTTTGTACTGCACATTATGTTTTCTTGTATGCTACTACTGGAATACATGTATATAAACTTTTTGTAAAAGAAACTGGTCTTCCTATGTAATGCCATTTGTTACTTTAAAAGTACAATTGTAATATTAATGTGATACCTACATAAGCATGGTTATAAAAAAAAAATCAAATGCGCTGAATAAACATAACAGTTATTTGGGAAGATGCTGAGTGTATCTTTTATGTCTGTTACCTACAGCAGTAGTTATTATTAAAGTGTTTGTTACCCCAGCATTTCATATTCCTGATATGTGCCTGCTGTACCATGTACTTGTATGGAAAAGGATCCAGGTCTAGTATATTGCTTTTTTTGTGTGAAATCCCTTGTGTTCCTGCTAGTCCCTCTGCTTTCCCATTAGAAACTGACCACACTAGTCAGGAAACCACACTATGGTCAGTTCTCTACGTAGGCTGGGAACTCAACCTGCTCTCATCCAATTGTCAAACTTGTCCTGACAACCCCTCCCCCCCTCCTCCCCTAGCTCTTATGCAGCTGAGAACAGAGATTATGTGATCACTTATAAAAAAGGTATTTATAATGTTCTTATATATCTTATGCACAAATGTTTTACCTTTCATTTCAGTCTTAAACCGAATAGGTTGTTTTACAAGGTGGTCGTTTAGAGTCACTTTAATTTGGACCCACTGGTCAGTATGAGGATAGGATTTGCCTATCTATAAAATTTCCAAGACAATATAATTGCTTTAAGATAGCAAATCTTCATTTTTTTAATTCAGGTCAACTGATCTCTATTTTGTAGGGTCCATTCATACTTCAATCACACAGGAATGCTATCCACATTCCTGTACATTCCCATGTGGTGTGATTTTGCAGCTCAATCATTGGAATAGGCTGCAAATCTCACTGGAATGCAGGAAAAGTAGTGCATGCACTACTTTTCAAAGACGTACTGCACCAAATTGCATTATACCATGGTACCATGCCATCTGAGGTCAGCAAATGAGCTGAGTTTGAGATGTGCATTTGGGGTACCATTAACATTACATTGGCACCCACAACAGATCACAAAGGCAGTTCGTTTGTAGGTGGGGTGCAGCGTGGTGCAATAACACACACACACTGTCCAAGCCCGTTGAAAGAACTTGTGCTGAAATAATGAAAAGACAGTTCACAATTAATCTGGAGGGAAGGCAGCCCAGCCAGGAACACTAATGAGTCCTACAGCATGTAGAGAGCAGAATTCAGCCGGACTGACAATGCCTGTTGAAAGGAGCAGAATGCTGCGAGAAAGTTGTGAGCCCTACGCTTCCCCTACTTGTCAGGAACCTTTCCCTGCCCCTAGTTCTGTCCCTGCCAGGCGGGGTACTTGTTCGTACTCTACCCACTTGCAAAATGTGGGCCAAACCTAGTAGCCAGGGCCTTAAAAGGCTCTGCCTGACCAAAGATGGCTGCTAGAGTCACATGGAACAATAGCATCCAATGTGATAGCTTCCCCAGTGATCCAGAAAACCATAGAGGAACCATGTCCGGGACCGATGATCCAAACCGGGTGTAAAACGTTCACCCATCTCATGCTTGTTCATGGGGCGGACCGTCCCTGTCTTGATCCCCGTCCCTTTCCAAGGACTGTTCATCCCCTTCGCATCCCGAGTGTTGAAAGAGCGTCGTAAGACGAGGAAAGTTGTCCGTAACAGTCAGGCCGACTTAAGACGAGAGATGTACGACATCCTGAGTAATCACAAGGACCGACCCGACGGAAGGGAGGTCTAATTAACACTTGACAGAAAAGTAATAAAGTCGTGTTCAAGAAAGTTGCCCGAACCTGTCACAC
>BLSH010176472.1:1847094-1878381 GCA_018402905.1 Glandirana rugosa | reverse complement strand
TGTGCAATGATTGACGTTTTCATTTAAAGTGATACACACATTTTAAAAAGAAGTGTGAATAAAAGATGTGCAATGATTGACGGTTTGATTTAAAGTGACACACACACTTGAAATAATTGTGCAGAAGAGATGTGCAATGATTGACGGTTTCATTTAAAGTGATACACACATTTTAAAAAGAAGTGTGATTAAAAGATGTGCAATGATTGACGGTTTGATTTAAAGTGACACACAGACTTGAAATACTTGTGCAGAAGAGATGTGCACTGATTTCCGGTTTCATTTAAAGTGATACACACATTTTGCAGAACAGTGATATGGGTACTCCCGGCTTATTTATACTTTTTTGACACAGTTTGAATATGATTTTAGAACAGTTCTATGGCCTCTAATGTTAATTAATACTTTTCAGACCCATTTTGAAGATGATCTCCATTTTTGCATTTTTTATGTTTTTATTTTTTTAAAAATATTTAAGGTTATTTCCCTGTCCCCATTTCTTTGTAGGTCACTTGTCCTACCCTTACCCACATTTCCTTCCTTTTGCAGACCTCTAGGACCTTCCTGGGCTTTTTTACAGCATTTTTTGTACCTAAAAGTCCGGGTCTCCATTGATTTCAATGGGGTTCGGGGTCCGGGACAAAGTTCGGGTTCTGTCCGGACCCGAACCCGGACTTTGTCCCGAAGTTCGGCCGAACCAGCAGAACCCGGACTTCTAGAAGTTCGCTCAACTCTAGTAAAGAGTTAATTATCCTCCGGCCAGATTAGAGTGGAAAGCGGCTGCTGAAGTGCCATCATTGGTGGTGTGCTGCAAGCATGTGCCTCATTGTGGTGACATTGAAAATGAATGGTACCACAATACTATAACAGATGTAGTGTTTCCAATGCTGGAGAGGAGATGTAAATGAGTCCTTAATATTAATAAAAATAGGTTTAATCTTTGCGTACAGAAAGTCTTCATTACAAGACCTGTGAAAATGTGGAATAAATGTCCACAAAAGCTGGGCAGGGTCTTAGGCATGGTTTGAAATTCAAATGTCAGTGTAGTATATCAAATACACTTCTGAAAAACAGCGGAGGCAGGACAGTATGTGAGCTGCAAGAAAATATGCCAATTATAGTTAGTGGCTTACCTAGCACATCTGGCAAACTGGGCTGGTGATTTCCTGGCCCTCCCCCCCATCAAAAATGGTGTGAAGTAATGAGCGGCACTCACAATGCACCATATTGTGGGTGTGGTCAAATTGCTTAAACAGTGGGAGGGGCCTAAAGGGGCACATGCTTTAATGACTGTGCTACAAACTAGTGTGTAACTGTTAGGAAAACTGGTCATCCAGCCTCCCATGCACGTGTGCATGCGCCTGTGCGCACCAATGGCGCCAAAGCACTCTATTTAACCGGTCAGTACCCTGCAGCGAATGCTGTCCATTCTACAGCGTTTCCAGTGTGTTCCCGTGGCTTGTTTACTAAGGACTTCCTGTATCTGTGACCCTATTGAACTCTGCCTGCACCGACCCTCAGCCTGTCTACGACCACGCTTCTGCCTGACCCTCTTGTACCTCAGCCGCCTGCCTGTTAACGTCCCTGCCTGTACCCGACTACCAGCTTGCCTGCTCCTTTTGTACCGCTTGTTACCGACCCGGCCTGCATCACCAATCTTCTGCCTGCACGAGCTCCTGGAGGATCCTCACAACACCATCTGCATCCATAACAGCCCTCGTGCCCCCCTGTGCTCCAGAATCTCCTGTCTACTCTATCAGGGGTTCCTGAAAGAGAGGTTGCCCACTGCACAATCAGACTCCACCACCAGGTACGTGACAGTAACAGACATGAAATGTACAAACCTCAACACACTCATATTAATAAAATAAACTTTCATTGCATATGCTTTTCTACACACAGCCAACCTTAATGAAGAATGTAATGTGCTTAGAGTGCAGTAACCAGGAGCATGAAATGTAAAACACAATGAGGAGGGATTTATTAAAACTGGAGCAGTCAGAATCTGGAGCAGCTGTGCATAGCAACCAATCCACTTCTATCTTCAGCATGTTCAACTAAGCTTTGAAAATGAGTTGATTGGTTGCCATGCACGGCTGCTCCAGATTCTGTCTGCTTTTGATAAATTTCCCTTAGGGCTCATTCAAACGGGCACTGGGACATGTTATCCATGCTAATGCTTCTTGCTGTATCTACATACACATTGGAGCTGCATGCAGGCACCCCATAAAAGTGGGTGCAACTTAGACACTGTATGGTTCAGATCCATTACCCATTTCTGCTTTTTGACATGGGGCTGTGTCCCTGCAGCTGTTGTGTTCCAATTGAGTTTAATGGGACTTTCCCCATGGGGATGTCCAGAACACCTGTGCATCAGCTGTCACATGGAGCACAGATGCATACGCTTCATCTGAATGAGGCTTAAATGTCATGTGGTTTAGCTAGCATGAAAGAGGAGATGTCAGGTATTTAATAAATCTGTCATACAACCTGTCTCTCTCTTCCTGTTTGGCATTACTTGCAACAATTGATAAATGTCCCTATGAACTTTGTGAACCACCAACTCCAGACTCAACCTCCAGGGCTCAGACAAGGTCTCCCTCAGTCCAGCTCTTTCTCCCTGAATCCTGAGGTCCTCTAGGCACACTATTTCTTATTCCAGGGCTTCCATGTCCCCCCTCTCCTACTTCACAGCCTCCAGCCTCCCCTTCTCCTAGTCTGGGGTCTTCAGACATCCCCTCAACTAGTCCAAGGCCTCCATGCATCCCCTCACTTAGTCAAGGGCCTCCTTCACATAGCCTTCTCTCCTAGTTCAGGAACTGTGCTCCACACACCCTCTTCTAGTTCAAGGCCTCCTCTGCATCCTCTCCTAGTCCAGTGCCTTCTCTGCACCCCTTTCCTAGACCAGGGCCTTCTCCACACATCAATCCTCCTTTCCTAGTCTAGGGCCTCTCCAAACAACCCACCCCCCCACCCAAGTCCACGAATCTTCACCAAAAAACAAACCCCTCTCCTAATGCAGAGCTTTCAGTTCCAAGCAGGCTCTCCCCTGTACTGTACAGTCATGCTGCAGCTAGGCTGCCTCACTCTCTGTCAGAAAGGGTGCAAGGGCAGTGTGATCCTGTGCGGGAGGAACTTTGCAAGAGGAGTTGTGCACACAGTTGTGTAATAATTGTGGGAGGTTGTAGTCTGTTCCATGGCATAACACACTGAGGCAAGCAGAGAGGATAGCGACTGGTAATCCCATATGGTGAAAAACGCCAAAAAAAGCTAAGTGAGCTAACTTTCTCCAGTTCATGGTCTCAACAGTATTTACACCCATCATTACAGTTATGGATTTCATTTTTTAAAAATGATTATAGATTTACTGTTTTTATAATGTTTAATATTTTTTTCCAGTAAGGCTACCCCTGCCCTGGTCAAGCACACATAGACAGGGAGGGCAAGACTTAAAAAAATACTTCTAGGTTTCTAGGTGTCTAGGATGTACCACTGGCTAGGTTTGATACCTTGAGGTAAAGCTGAGGTATGGTCTGCACTGCTGAAGGTCTTAAAGTATAGATAAAGACAAACATTTTCTTTTTGTTTGTTTTTTTCAATTTTGATAAAGAGGGAAAAGAGAGGGAAGAGAACACGTGTCAGGTTTCTATTGCTGTCTGTACCCCTGTTAGAGATACTCACCCTTTCTATTTGTCTTTGTTTTCTGTTAAACCTGAAAGTGAACATGAAAGAAAATCTAAAATGTTGGGTTCTCCCCAGAACAGGAATAGAAGGAAATCTTCCAATGGGCACACTAATTCTGGTGACTCTGGTGATAACCAGTGGTTAACTAATGCTTTGTGAATGGAAATCTCCCCAGTGAAGCACAGATGGAAAAAAACCTAACAAAGGTTGATACCTCCTTTAACTTATCCAAAATGAAAAAAGAGTTCAGCCTTTAGTACTACTTTAAGTTCAGTGGGATGATTTGTGACTGAGAAGCTGACTTTTATTAAAAGATATCAAGCCTACCCTGAACGCACAGTGGCCAAGACCATACAGCCTGTCAGTGCTCAGACCATGCGCCGCACACTGCATCAAATTGGTCTGCATGGCTGTCGTCCCAGAAGGAAGCCTCTTCTAAAGTTGATGCACAAGACAGCCCACAAACCGTTTGCTGAAAACAAGCAGACTAAGGACATGGAGTACTGGAACCATGTTCTGGGGTCGGATGAGACCAAGATAAACTTATTTGAGTCAGATGGTGTCAAGCGTGTGTGGCGGCAACCAGATGAGGAGTACAAAGACAAATGTGTCTTGCCTACAGTCAAGCATGGTGGTGGGAGTGTCATGGTCTGGGGTTGCATTAGTGCTGCCGGCACTGGGGAGCTACAGTTCATTGAGGGAACCATGAATGCCAACATGTACTGTGACATACTGAAGCAGAGCATGATCCCCTTTCTTCGGAGACTGGGCCGCAGGGCAGTATTCCAACATGATAACAACCCCAAACACACCTCCAAGACGACCAGTGCTTTGATAAAGAAGCTGAGGGTAAAGGTGATGGACTGGCCAAGCATGTCTCCAGACCTAAACCCTATTAAGCATCTGTGGGGCATCCTCAAACAGATGGTGGAGGAGCGCAAAGTCTCTAACATCCACCAGCTCTGTGATGTCATCATAGAGGAGTGGAAGAGGACTCCAGTGGCAACCTGTGAAGCTCTGGTCAACTCCATGCCCAAGAGGGTTAAGGCGGTGCTGGAAAATAATGCTGGCCACACAAAATATTGTCACTTTGGACCCAATTTGGACACTTTCACTTAGGGGGTGTACTCACTTTTGTTGCCAGCGGTTTAGATATTAATGGTTGTGTGTTGAGTTATTTTGAGGGGACAGAAAATTTACACTGTTATACAAGCTGTACACTCACTACTTTATATTGTAGCAAAGTGTAATTTCTTCAGTGTTGTCACATGAAAAGATATAATAAAATATTTCCAAAAATTTGAGTGGTGTACTCACTTTTGTGAGCTACTGTATGTAACTGCTAGAAACAAATGTTATATGTTTTCTGCATTTTAAACATGACTGTTTATATTTTTTACTAAAAATAATTGCAGCTTTAACTGACATCTTAGTTTCAATACACCTGTCATGTGAGAAATGTGGGTTCTGTCATGGCTGATTTTTTTCTAACAACGCTAGTTGCTTAGCAGAAGTTCTCATCAGCATATGCGCTACAGGCCAGGGGCTCAAAGAATAAGAAATAAGAGGGTCCATATGACAGCTGGAAAACTGGTATTTTCTGAAAGAGGGTGTAGTATCCCTAAACCCTCTTTCTGAAAAGACCAACAGCATCTATGCTTCTCGTATGATGGCTTTCTGTTACTCAAGCATGTGTTTAAACCTAATATGTACAAAACTGAATTTTCAGTGCTATTTAGTGTTACTAGTTAATTGCTAGCTACTATTTTATAAAATTATACAGGTTAGTGATCATCCAACATAATGGCAAGGTGATCTGGTAAGCATGCAGTGTGAAACTAGTAGCATTTTTTAAAAAGTTTTTAAAGCCTAAGTTTAGTAAAAAGAAATGTAAAAAAAAATGAGTACATGGGACATTACTTACAATCAATGTGATATGTCCCTTGTGTTTCTTTAGTCAAAAACTTTGAAAACTTCCTCCTCTGATCCCTACTTACCCCACTGCCATAAGCTTCCAGTGATGCTGGGGTTAATTGAGCTGAGGGACCTGTCATATACACTTGTGGGCGAGTCTTAAGGTGCCCTAGTGGGAACGATGTGAAACACTAATGCTTGCATGCCAAACATAAGCTACAGTCATATAAATACAGCATTAAGGCAGTACTCCAGATTTAGGAACCAGCTGGATACTCTGGCCCAGTTTAACACTTTGTAATCCATGGCCATACTTTTTTACACTGTTGACACTACTGCACTACAGACACAACTTCTGTTAGAAATCACCTCTCACTAGGTGTGCAGCATTCCTGAGCCAGTACCATGGAGTTTGTACCAGTCTACACCAAACAAGCAGTCCCATCACCTCACTCCCAGTGACCATGTCCATATGTTACTAATTGATGCAGGAAACGCACTTCTCTATAACTCCATGCTTGTTCTTTTTCTGGGGCCCCTACTACATTACTTTCTCTGTGACACACAGGCTAGGCCCCTAGGCACTCTGTGGCGTGAGGTTAGTATGTTGGGAACCATTTGCTAGTGAAGAGGCCAAGCATAATGCTCCTTAACTACCAGGGTATCCACCACCACTACCATGTCCTGTTTCCTGGCTTGTTGGTTGCTTTAGCATGTGACACAAATATTAAAGTCATTAGCAAGGGCAAGCTAGCCTCCTTAGGACAGTGTCTCTGCTCATTAGAACCACATACTGTATATGAACAATAAAGATCTTTTACTGAAGTAGTTAATTGAGACATTTGAGCAGTACTTTATTAGGAATGTGTTGAAGACATAACCAAAGTTCTCTAAATGCCCCTGTTGTAGTGCTCCATGAAGTAGTCATATCTGAGATAGATAGTAAAGTCTATAAAAATCCCTTGCAGGCAAGAGTCCATAATCGGCAGTAAATCCGCAGAAGGTAGCAATAATTCATAAAAAGTCCAGCATCTGGTAGCACAAGTCCATTGACTTCCTACCCCTTTGGAAACCCCCAAGGGGGGGTATAGACTGACAGCATATCAGCTACAATTTGGCAGTCTTTTCCCTGGCCAACCTCCGAAAGGGCACTACTGAGCCCCTATTAATATTGTTCTCTTCTTTTATTCTTTCTTCTAATATTGTATGACCTGAAGAGGGCGGTAACCTTCATGAAAATAGCAGGAAAAACTGCCCAGAAGCATTAACCCTTCCTTCTAAGAGACCACTAACTCCTGGATCAACTAGGTACACAGTGTAATAAGCTTACATTGTAACAAATGGCTTTTACGCACAAATACATTTGAAATAAGCAAACTCAGAGCATATCATTCAAGAGGAGAAAAACCTTTAGCACATAGGATGTTTTGGAAGTACCTGCTTACACACTCATCAAGAGTATCAACTTTGCTTGCTCTTTCCACCCCCTTCTCCATTCTGAGAAGCTGTATTATAGCTTCCATGAATGAAAGGCTATCTATGAATGGATGAGGTGGATCTTTCAGTCATTTGCCTCCATTCATAGATCCTTTTTCATTCAGAGAAGCTAGGAGGAAGAGTTCAATTATAGCAGTAGTCAACAGTACAAGGGACACATCACAGGCACAATTAAAACCTTCAGGGCCCCAGTGCAAGAAACCATGAAGGCTCCCTATTCCCCCCTTCAAAAAAGCATAATTTTGAAACTTTCATTACGTAAAACATTATAACATTTCTGTTTCTGATTTCAACTTGCCTTATGGATAATGTTGGAATTGGTGACGGTGGCAAGTCTGGGAACCTGAATAGGTAAGCAGTTTAACCTATTTCCCTGCTCTGGTCTCGGGACCCTTTCCATCAGTCTTGGGGCTCTTGCCACTGGTTTCAGGGCCCTTTCTATCGGTCCCAGGGCCCTTTCCATCTTTTTCTTCTATTGTGAACTAAAATTAGGCTTTAGGCTGGGTTCACACCTATGCGAATTGGATGTGGGTTTCCCTGCATCCAATTCGTATAGCAGGAGATTGTGACCGGATCTCTATGGAGCCGGTTCACACATCTCTGCAGCGGGTCTGGTGTGGTTTTTTCACTGTTTCAGATGGGAACTCAGCCCAAAATTTGGGCTGAAATCGGACCTGAAACTGTGCACCAGCATGCACCGGACCTCTGCTGGGAGCCGCTGTGGATTCCAGTGTGAACCCGGCCTAAAGGAAAATAGCTATTTCTACAGTACTTACAGTAGCTAGTAGAGTGTAATATGCGAATTATAAATTGTCAAATGCTAATAACATTATTATAATATCTCCATAGTAATATCCAGTATATCCTCAATTTGCAAATGTGTTTCAGGATAATCTGAATTGTAACCCATTACAATCCTGTTTGACTTCTCTGATTCACAAGGCCAGATATGGACATTTTAAATCCTCCAGCCCACCCAAGTTTCATCCAAGCCATACAGCATTGAATTGGTAAAACCACACTAGTTTACCTAAGCTCTTTTAGGATTCCTGTAAATTCCTAAACGGCTTTCTACAATAAATAAGGTTATTTCAGGTAGGATAACAGATTTTCTCTGTGATGATTATAGGTCAGCCTCAAGTACTAATCAGCACTGCGAAAAATGGCCTCTTTTTGAGTGTACATAGCCTTTTTGCTGGCCTTGACCTTAATTTATTAGAATGTACTTCAACTTTAAATCCAGCAACACCATTGTGATTAACACACGCTGTGACTGAACAGAGTAAGCGTGGTGCATTTCATGTCAGTGACTCATGAAATAAAAGGCATCAGCTATGAGTAACCAGAGTTATCAGATTTAAAGTCTGATGTAAAGAATATTTCCAATCTTTGCACTCAAAGCAAGGCGGCTTGTGAGCTGTCTGGACATCCACTTATTAGATATATAGCCTAGTTTAATAATATTTACCGCAAATGTTATGAAATGTGAGTCCTACATGGTGAGTCCTACATTAACAACACTATTTGTAATATTTTACGTTTGAGTAGGGAAACACACAACTGGTAGATCTGCATTCTCTGAATTTTTTGTGAAAAATCAGGATACTTTGTCAGAACTGTACCATTTAAGTTAAATGCATTAGAGTCAATAGAGAAGGATAGATTAAAGTAGAACTAAAGGCAAAGATTTTTTTTTATTTTGGATAGAGTAAGGGAGGGTTAAAACTCCTGTCTTTTTTTTTTTACATCTGTGTCCCGCTACAGTAAGGAGATTTCCCTTTACTTCCTGTCACATAGCCAAACAGGAAGTGAGAGGAAATCCTTCCAAAGCTAGGGAATCCCTGGTTACCACCACCAGTGCCTCTTTTAGCAGATTTCCACTCTATTCCTGTTCAAGTCACAACTCACATGGGATTTTCTTTCACTCTCTCTCGGTTATAATGGTAAACAGGACAAATAGAGAGGGCGAATCTTCCTAACAGGGGTACAAACAGTGATAATAACCTGACAGGTGTTATAACTAACCATTTTTTATTAAATCAAAAATAAATTAAAGAAAAAGTTACGCTTTTAACCACCTCAATATTTTACCCACTTCCTGACCAGGCTAGGTTTCAGCTTTCAATGCTATCGTACTTTGAATGACAATTGTGCGGTCATGCAGCACTGTACCCATATTAAATTATGACCAATTTTTTGACAGAGATAGAGCTGTCTTTTGGTGGTATTTAATCACCATTATTTTTTTAAATGAAAAAAACAAACATTAAATAAAACTTTTTTCTTTGTTTGTGTTATAAAATTTTGCAAATAAGGAATTTTTCTTCATCACTGATGTGCGCTGATGAGGCTACACTGATGGGCACTGATTGGCTGCATTGATGAGCACTGATGAGGCTGCACTGATGGACACTGATGAGGCTGCACTGATGAGGAAGTGCTGATGGGCACTGATAAGCTGCATTGATAGACACTGATGGGCACTGATAAGCTGCATTAATAGACATTGATGGGCACTGATGAGGCAGCATTAATAAACTGCATTGATGGACACTGATGGGCACTGATGAGGCTGCACTGATAAGATGGCACTTATGGGCACTGATAAGCATCACTGATGGGCACCGATATGCTGCACTGATTGGCAATGATGGGGCAGCACTCATAATAAGGGCACTGATTATAAGTGTAAATGTGCCCTGTCACAGGAAAGCCGGTTATCTGCTTTCCTTTCCTCAGACAGCTGTGATTGGACACAGCTGTACGTGGTACTTAAAAGTGCTAGTGTTGACTTTGTGGAATTGGTTGTGCTAAATAATCACATTTGTGCCCGTGAATTGACAGCTTTCTAAATAAAGTGGATAAATAATAGGCAAAAAAGTAAAATTAACAATTAAAAATCAAAGGAACCGCTAGTGCTTGTTATATACAAATTATGGAAAAATGATGGAAAAGATCATGGAAAATCATAAAAATCACATCTGTGTCCAAGGGCCAAACCATTGGCCCACCAGTAACTTTCAATGGTTTGTAAATAAAAATCATAAAGTGATCATGATTATACAGTTACAACATCTCAGTTTATAGTACATATATCAATATGAATAGCAGATGGAAAGTTCATAAGAAGAGTTCTTTCTTTGTAATTGGCGTGTCTTCTTAAAAACAGTTCATACATCAATCTTCTTAACAAACGTGCATATAAAGTGCCAGGTGCTTGATAAATGATGTGATTATTTAGCACAACCAATTTGCACAAAGGCAGTACTAGCACTTTTAAGTAGCACGTAGCGCTCTTTATTCACACTACATTATTCCTCAAGGCACGTGGCACCTTATTAGAGCAGCAACGTTGAAATGTGACACTACTATTGTACACACCCACGTTATGTGGGCCGACCAAACATCCAATTAGACACAGATCTTTAACAGACCATATATGAGCAGGTGATCACACCCAGGAAAAGTAATACCAGAAGCGCAGGGAGAGAAGCCAAACACAGAGTACACACATTGGACACAGCTGCTCACATGGTAAAGAGCCAACTTTATTGGCTCTTTACCCTGATCGGTAATGCGCTGTGTCCACCAATACCCTCGCTGCATGCCCCCCCCGGGGGAGCGTATATGTGGCAAGGATGGGAGGATGTCATATGACATCCTCCCAGAACAAGATCAATCCCTCCCAGCCGCCATTGTACAACAGGCGGGAACTGCTAATTATAATTTAAACTGGTTTTGATGGTTTTTAAGGCAAATTTAAAAAAAAAGAAACACATGATGTAGTCTGTCAGTAGCATTAACAAATTGTTTTATTGAGTCCCAAATAATAGTTTTTTTCTTTAATTACCTGTTGACCCCGCTAGTAAGTCTGTAATTTTCCATCTTTATTTTTTTTTATATATATATATAAAGTTTTATTTGGTTTATGCTCATAGGGTACAACATATAGCAATAAAACAATAAACAATAATCAATAACCAAGGCCCTCTTCTGGTGGAGGGAGTAGAGTAGAGGTAAGAAGACTATATAAAGTATAAAAACATGGTACATTGTTATAAAACAATGTTATAGATTAATCTAATGGCCAGCTTGGCAGCAAGCAGAAGCTTGGATGGATATGTGAGATCTAACTGCCCATGTCCGAATCTCCTGCCCTAAATAGGGAAAGGGATAGGGAGGGGGCTCCCAGATCAGCGTCTGTCAATAGGTTTTCTGTAGCAGGTCAGCTGAGATAAAATAACATGAGATATCTACTACTTTCTGAGCTTGCAGTGAAGTGAATAAACATGGTAGAGGTAGTAACGTTACATGTAGAATAAATGTTTTGGTGGTAAGGTGGATAGAAGATAACAAAAAAGAAAACAAAGAGGGGGTGATGGGGTATTGCAAGAGTCTCAGTTGGATGAGAGGGACATGTTCCTTCTGCCTTGGTGAGCGGAGGATTGAGTTGCGTCTGGTTGTGTTGCATTCCAAAGTTTGTATATGTAGGGAGATTGAAAAGATCCTTGGGCGCTTGCGGGAAAGGTATCATGGATGAAATCCGTTTATCTTTTAGAGAATCGGCTGTCCGAGTCAGATTTGTGGGACCATACCTCTAATTGCTCCTTGCACATCAGTAGCTTTAGTTCTCCTATGACTTCAGAGATGGTGGGAGGTTGGCTCTGTATCCAGTGTTTGGTAATAACTCTCTGTGCTATAAGCAGACATGTATGGACCCAATGGGGAAAGTGAAGGACTTGGGATGAGTGCTGTAGCGATGTGGGAAGTTAGTTGTAATGACAGCTAAACAGCATAAGAAATGGGTCTAGAGCAGTGGCGGCTGGTGCATATGGGGCACTTGGGTGCCGCCTCCCCGCCGCTGAGAAGGAAAAAAAAAAGTTAGACCAGCCCCCCTGCAGGAGGTGCCAGTATATTGACTTTTCTTTTTTTTTTCCTCGGCTCCTTGCTGTCAGCTGACAGTAAGTAGTGAACCAATTGGTCAGCCATTGAAGTCTATGTGTGTGCGCACACACATAGGCTGATTGGCTGCCCCCTGAGCCATCAGAGCCAATGACTCTCTGTCATTGGATGCTGTTGGGGGGGCGGGACTACGGTGGACGTGCTGCCTGTGTGATTACTCATGCAGGCACGGCACTCCCCGGGACTTTCGTGCACACTGCCAGCATGCTCTCCGCTAGCGCTGCCTCTGCATCTCTCAGCTCGCTTTCCGTATGCCGATCTCTGCAACACTGCCAGCCTGAGCCTGCCTATTAGATGGGGTAATTGTGGGACTTGTCCTGACCTGGGGGGGAGGGCTCTGTATACTGCTACCTGGGGCCCTGTATACTTCTATCTGTCACCCTGTATACCCTACCTGCCACCCTGTATACTGCTATCTGGCACCCTGTATACCCTACCTGGCACCCTGTATACTGTTACCTGGGGCCCTGTATACTGCTATCTGGCAACCTGTATACCCTACCTGGCACCCTGTATACTGCTACCTGGGGCCCTGTATACTGCTCTCTGGCAACCTGTATACCCTACCTGGCACCCTGTATACTGCTACCTGGGGCCCTGTATACTGGTATCTGGCACCCTGTATACCCTACCGGCCACCCTGTATACTGCTACCTGGGGTTCTGTATACCCTATTTGGGACCCCTGTATACTGCTTCCTGGCACCATGTATACTGCTACCTGGCACCCTATATACTGCTACCTGTGGCTCTGTATATTGCTACCTGGGGCTATGTATACCCTATCTGGGACCCCTGTATACTGCTAACTGGCACCCTATATACTGCTACCTGGAGCTCTGTATAGCCTATCTGGGACCCCTATATACTGCTTCCTGGCACCCTGTATACTGCTACCTGGCACCCTATATACTGCTACCTGGGGCTCTGTATACTGCTACCTGGGGCTCTGTATAGCCTATCTGGGACCCCTGTATACTGCTACCTGGCACCCCTGTATACTGCTATCTGGGAACCCCCTATACTGCTATCTGGGACCCCTGTATACTGCTATCTGGCAGCCCTGTATACTGCTACCTTGCACCCTGTATACTGGTACCTGGGGCTCTGTATACCCTATCTGGGACCCCTGTATACTGTTATCTGGGACCCCTGTATACTGCTATCTGGGACCCTATATACTGATATATGGTGATTCTGTATACTGCTATCTGGGGCTCTGTATACTGCTATCTGGGGCTCTGTATACTGCTACCTGGGACCCTGTATACTGCTATCTGGGGCTCTATATACTGCTTTGTGGTGATTCTGTATACTGCTATCTGGGGCTCTGTATACTGCTACCTGGGGCTCTGTATACTGCTATATGGTGACTCTGTATACTGCTATATGGTGACTGTATACTGCTATTTGGTGACTCTGTATACTGCTATATGGTGACTCTATCAGGTGATGCTGTATATACCACTATCTGTGATGCTGTATACCCTATCTGGTGATGCTGGGCTGTATACTCCTGACACAAATGGTGGAAACTATGAGGGTGGGGCTTATGATAAGTGGGAGGGGTCAAAAAGAAAGGACGGGGTCTGGCGCCCCGTCCTAAAATTTCACCAACCGCCACTGGTCTAGACGTATGGTGTTGTTGGTCAGTCTCTCAATGTATGATTTAACTTGGTTCCAGAAATCGTGTATGAGTGGCTGGTCCACAAACTATGGAAGAGAGTTGGTCTGGTAGTTTTGCAAGTCGGGCATATCGTGTGCTTTGATTTGTTGTCCAGTGAGAAATAGGGGAGATAAGCTCTGTGAATTATTTTAAAATGCGTTTTTCCCCAGGATTTGTTTGGGATACGTTTTAGGATTTTCCTATATCCACTACGTATTAGTTGGAGTAGGTTTGTCAAGGGTAAGTCTGTTTTCCAGGCTTTTGCGGCAGTGTGGTCCAAGGATACAGTGAAAAAAGGTTGTAGATTTCCGAGATGGAAAAAGTGTGGTCTTCCAAAAGCTTATCCGGGAAGGTGGACATAAACCTCCACTGTGAATTTGGGCTAATTCTGTTGATATAGGTGAGAGTTTGCATGAGGTGGAAGTTATGGTGTTTAGGTAGACCATAATCGGAGATGATGTCTTGAGGATCCCATTTTCTGGGTTGGCACCCCTAGGTGCTTTCTTGTTTACCTCCACGCTATAACTGTGTCTCTTATAAGCAAGTTTTATTTAAGGTAAGATAGCAAAGATGGTATCTTGCTATGTAGGATCGAGGCCAGATTAAAGGGGCATACCATTGCTTTTCTGTTGCAAAGTTCATGTGATTGGAATCTTGGTTTATCCAGTCGAGGCCTGATCTTAGCAAACATGATAGATTATATAGTCTAACATGAGGAAGACCTGTCCCTCCCTAACTCCTCCAGAGATATAGTTCTGATAATGCAATTCACGGCTTTTTTCGGTGCCAAAGGAAGGCCACTAGTGATTTGTTATGTTTTTGTATGCCTTTGTGCTTTAGTAATAATGATATGGTTTGCATTGGATATAATAGGCGTGAAAAGCTAACCATTTTGTATAAGTGGCATCTCCCGAAGAGTGACAGTGGAAGGTCCATCCAAGCTTCCAGTTCTTTTGTTATTTTAGATAATACTGCTGGGTAATTTAATTGATAAAGAGAGGTCGGATCCTTTCCTATGTTCATGCCCAAGAAGGTGATGTGATGTGAAGCTGTTACGTACCTGGGAGGTGAGCCAGACGGTAGAGGGAGACCTCTCCTACAACTCCGGCTCACGGGCTGCTGGGAGTGATACAGCAGCCACAGGAGCACAGAGGCGTAAGAGTGCCTAGTCAGTCCGGGAACAGTAGAGCAGGATGCTGGAGCAAACTGGCTGGACAGCAGAGCAGGATGCTGGAAAAGACTGGCTGGACAGCAGAGCAGGATGCTGGAACAGACTGGCTGGACAGCAGAGCAGGATGCTGGAACAAAGAAAAAATCCTATTCCTCCGCGCTTCAGGAGAGTGGCTTCTCTGCAGTGGTGAGGAAGGGGATGTCAGATTGTATCAGAACTGGATACCGTGCCGGCCTGCTGCCACCTGACGGACTGGGGTCGTCCCAAACTGGAGAAACAAAAAGGCACACAAGGGTGCACTGGCCTGGTGCATTATCCTTGGTATTTTTATGTTATAAAAAGCTTAAAAACATACTCACAAATAGCTCGTGCAACAGGCATTTACAATATTGGAGAAAGTAACGACCATTCAAACGTCTCCTACTGATGCCTGGATGGAATGGCTGACGCGTTTCAAGGCCGTGGCCTCTTCATCAGGATGCTGGAACAGACTGGCTGGACAGCAGAGCAGGATGCTGGAACAGACTGGCTGGACAGCAGAGCAGGATGCTGGAACACACTGGCTGGACAGCAGAGCAGGATGCTGGAACACACTGGCTGGACAGCAGAACAGGATGCTGGAACACACTGGCTGGACAGCAGAGCAGGGTCAGGCAGGCCGGGTCAGCAACGAGCGGGCAAACAGCAGGCAGAAGGGGCAGGCAAAGACAGATCTAAATAGTCCTTCTGGTGCCAATGTTTGAATCAGCCGCGCGCGTGTGCCGGGACGAACGGACTGCTCCGTGGGTTTCCTGACAGAAGCTATAGGAAAAGGGGAAGATGATAGCCAGGGCTGATGACCTTTTTGCCAAGAGAGAGAATTTCACTTTTGAAGTAATTGATTTTTAGTGCCGAACAGGATCGAAAAGCATCGAAGATGGTTTGGATTACGGGGACATCATTTTGCGGGTTGGTTGTGAAGATCAGTATATCGTTGGCTAAGAGGGCTAGACAAGTTTCCTTTCGCCTAATCGTACACCATGTAGGGGGTCTTGTGAGTTAAGATAGAGCGAAAGTTGTTCAATTGCCAGATTAAAGAGGAGTGGTGATAGGGGACAGCCCTGTCGGTTACCTTTATGAAGAGAGATGGGTTCTGAAATAATCCCCGCCGCCATGACTCTTGCTGATGGAGAGTCTAAAAATCCAAATCTTATCAGGATTAGTAATAGCCAGGAAAAATTTACATTGTCAAAAGCCTTTTCTGCATCTAGGGTCACAATAGCTATCTTGGGTTGGATGGGCTTTGGCATGCTCTAAAATTGCTAGGACCTTTCTGATGTTGGAGGAGACTGATTGGCCTTTTCACAAAGCTGGGTATATCAGTGAAGGCAGAATGGAGGTTAGTCGGGATGATTTTAGATAACAATTTGGAGTCTACATTTAGTAGAGAGATAGGACTGTAGGAACCTGGATCTGTGGGTTCTTTTTCTTTTTTGGCGATTAGCTTTATGTAGGCCTAGTTTCCTGAGGGTAAATATGGGCCTCCTTTCCAAATTTCATTAAATACGGAGCATAGAGTCTGGGGAATATATTTACTAGTTAGTTTGTAGAATTTGCCTGAAAGACCGCCTGGTCCTGGTGATTTATTGTTGGCTATTGATTTAATATTGTTTGTGATTTATGCCAATGATATAGGGGCATTCAGGAATTGGAGTTGTTCGGGGAGATTGGGGTCAAATTGGCTTTATCCAAATTGGAGGGTGTCTAGTCTGTCAGGTGAGTACAGAGCTGTATAAAATTCCTGTAAGGTCTTATATGTTCTTGTTGATCAGCCCTGGTCTCGAAAGAGCGTTTTGCTTCCAACCAGGCTTTTCTGTCATCCGTGGAACCACTCTGTACACATTTAGCTTGGGACTTTCTCAGTTTCTCGCTTGCCTTTTGTATTGTTGCTATGATTTTGCCCCTTAAGAAAGCCTTGCCTGCATCCCAGAGTAAATTTGGGTGGGTGTCATGTGAGTTGTTATTGGCAAGGAAATCTTGCCAGGCTTCTTGGAGAATGTGGTCAAGGTGGGAATCTTACACCAGGAAAGTTAGGAATCTCCAGATTTTGGCTGCACCTGGAGGTAGCAAGTCCTCTAGTAGTATGGAAATTGGGCTATGGTCTGAAATGGTCATGTCATGAATGGTGGTTTCCCTGAGCTGAGGTAGGAGAGAGGGGGATGCAAACAAGTAGTCTAATCTAGAAAAATATTTATGGGGTGCAGAGTAATATGTGTACTCTTTGTCTATTGGATGTGTCAGGCGCCATGCATCAGTCAAGTTGGAGCTCTGCATGAATTGTTCAAGAAGTGAAATGTGCCTGGGAGTGTTGCTTGTGGGGGGGGCATATCTCGGGTGGATCTATCCTCCTCTGTTTGCATAACGGTCTTGAAATTTCCGCCTATCAGGTGGGGATAGTGAGGTTTATGTAGAGTCCACTGCCTGACTTTCTGGATTAAGGCTACAGTGGGCGAGTTTGGGGCGTAGATATTCATGATTTGAATATCCTTTGTTTGAAATTTGAGGTGTACTGTCACTATTCAGCCTGCATCGTCATTATGAATCTCTACCAAGTCATAATTTAATCTTTTGTGGAGTAGAATAAGTACTCTGGCTTTTCTACCAACTGTTGCAGACCCTAGTACTTTCCTTACTAGTACTCTCCTTACCCATAACTTTTGCAAGCGGTGGTAATCCACTGAAGGGAGATGTGATTCTTGGATAATGGCCATATCAGTTTTAAGTCTTTGCAGGTGTCTGAAAATTTTCATGTGCTTGGAGGAAGATCTCAAGCCTACAACATTCCAAGATACTATTCACATAATATCGTGGAGTGTAGTAATGATATGCATTTTATGTGGATGTATAAGTGTTGTACGGAGAAAATAAGCAACTCACGTTTCCAAGAGGGTTGTATCAGGTGTCGCAGTTCGTGAACATAGGAGGGCTCCTGCAGGTGGGGGGGAGAAGGAGGAAAAAGGGAGAAGGGTTAACAAATAACAAGCAACAAGACATAACTGTCTCTAGTGACTTTGCTTTTTTCCGCATGTGAGTATATCCCGTCTCACACAGCGTGACCCGAAGAAAAGATAACGCCAGACTGGGTTACTGCCCTTCCAATTTCAGAAGTGGAGAGGCTTATGGAATGAGTAGGTTTGAGTTTGCGTTAAGAGTATCTCTTGAGGGCGGGTGTTTCGGTAGTAGGATAACAAAGGCAAACTATGACATTTTGCTAGAAGTTTGAAGGTATGAATGACTTTTACATATGGATTATTGCATCCGAATGGTTGGTGCAGATCGATTTAGGAGGGTCCTTCCTGGGGTTTCGCTGCTCCCTTGCTGCTGCTGGTCCTTCCTCTGCAGGTGCAATATTCTGGAGCGTATATATGATTCGGCGTCAGCTGGCGTGTGAAATATTAACTGGTCTCTGTTAGCGTTTTTCAGCCTTAGTGTAGCAGGAAAAGTTAGGGTGAAGAGGAAGCCTTGCTTATACAGTTCTGCACATATTGTTTGAAATTCCTTCCTCCTCCTGGAGACATCTGCTAAATATTAAGCAAAGACCAACAGACTATGCCCATCTATTTTTAGGGAGCAAGATTTGTGTAATGATTGTAGGATGTTGAGACAATCTATATAATTAAGTTATTTAACAATCACAGGTCTAGGAGATTTGTGCTTAGGGTCTGGAGCTCCTATCCTGTGTGCCCTTTCCGCAGTGCATTGGTTAGTGATTTCCAGGGCTTTTGGAATTCGTGTGGTGCATAATTGGAGCAGTGAGGCTGCCTGGAAGGATTCTGGAAGGCCTATAATGCGCAAATTGTTCCTTCGGGACCTATTTTCTAAGTCCTCAAGTTTATCATGTACAACTGTGTGTGTTTTGGAGTGTGGTTCTATGGCACACCCTGGTGCTGCTATATGTCATCTTCCAAACTAGAGATTCTTCATTCTGCATTTTTCAGTCTTCTGGCTTGCTCCCCTAGCTCCTTATGGAGCTCTGCTATGCCTGTGGCGATTGCATTGTCCACCATGCAGTGATGCCAGGTATGATCAGAGCCGCCACTGCTTGTGCTATTTTGTTGGGCTCTGTAAGGTGCGTTGTGTTACATGGATCCAGAGGCTCAATGTGTACGCTATAAGTCACCTGACTGGCAGCCGCGGCCATCTTGTCTGCACCTGAGTCAGTGGTTGGCAGTGGAGAGACGAGAAGAGTAGGCGGGCTGGATCATGGAGCTATCAAAAACTTCTCCATCCAGATGCAGCTAGCTTTTGTGGAAGAGAGTGGGCTTTACCTGGTATTTGAATGCCATTAATGTCGGGCAGAGCAGAGTCGATGTGCCTCGCTGCTAACACATGCAGCGCCGGAACTGGAAGTCTTTCCTTCTTTTTTTAACAAACCAAGTTGTGTCAGTTAGAGGGAATAGACAAATCATTTAACATTGACAGGATTAAATACAATGGTCAATGGTCAATTTTTATTCATGTTAAACCTTTATCCCAAAAGGAAAAATAACTGTTTCTGTAACTGCTTAAAAAGTATTGCCACTCAAGGATTTCTCTGTTGCTCCTCCATAGATAGAGGAGACACCCTGAGAGAGGAAGTGTGTTACTGTCTAGATCACATGAAATAAAAATAAAAACTTGAGTGTTGCTTGAGGTTGTAATGGGCTTTAAATGGCTTCTTTCAACTATCTTGGATCTGTTCTTATGGTAAAAAATGCTTTCTTGTTCTCTAGGGACATGATAGTAGATATTTACAAATCAAGAAAAACTAACCATAATTCTAATCCAAACACTAGCCCTAGCCCTATGTATATCAACAAACCTATGTAAACACCAGCTGATATTTATATAAAAAGAGGACAACCACATCTAATATATAGAATCTAATACGCATTTTACACAGGAGTGTGCAGCCTATTGCACAGAGAAACACACACTGTTGTAAATACAGTATATGTAAACAAACAATTTAAAATGTGTTAAAACATGTAAAGTGTCAGTAGAGCAGTGGATGGTGTTAACAGGACAGTTGATGCTGTCAGTCAGTAGAGCAGTGGATGGAGTCAGCAGGGTAGTAGACTTTGTCAGTAGGACAGAGGACAGTGTGAGTAGAGCAGTGGACTGTGTCAGTAGGGCAGAGATTGGTGTCAGTAAGGCATTGGATCGTGTCACTCATTTTTATTATTTTTTACAATTTTTTAAAATTATTTTTTACAATATGTTTTACATTTTTTTTTTACTTTTTTTCAGAGTCCCATCGGGGCATTTGTGAAATAAACAGACGACTGATGTCTCATTTTTGACTCAGAGAAAGGGACTGAGGACAGAAAGTTTCCAGTCCCTTTCTCTGTATTTCACTACACTAGACAGTGAATGAATGGGAAGTTCTCTGTGCTGAGTGGCTTCTTGTTCATTCACAAACTGCATCATAGTAAACACATTTTACTATGCTTGAGCAGCAGCCAACAGAAGAAGAGGGAATCTGGGGGGGGATGCCTCATGGGCTGATTTGACACATTTAGTGGGCATGCCTTTGTCATTTTATTTTTTCTTGTTAGTCAAGTCAGTGCTTTTAGGAGCTGTCAGCAGTGTCCCTCTATTATGTACTTAGAAACTGGTGGTTGAGGTGTGGGGGCGTACTGGATAAGCTAGCTGCATCACTATAAAAGGAGGCAAGCAACAGCCATAGTGTTAGTGTATTAGATGCTGTTGTAGGGAAAGAATAGAAAAAGTTGACAAACTGCACAGAGACATATTAGGATCTGTTAGGAAACAATACTTGAATTCTGATTGCTAGCTCATTGAGCACTCAACTGTCTTTTTTGTTGGTATTATGGGGGGGGGGGGGGTTGTCTACTATATTATTTCATGGTTCATTTGAGTACAGAGGTCACTTTGAATTGTTTTCCCATCCAGAGCAAGCAATTTAATTATTTGTTGTAAGGCTTCCCTTTAGGGAAAAAAATCAGTGGGTGGCACTTTGAGATTTTCATTTATTTTGGGGGTTTCTTTATTATGAGAAGAAAGTAAAAATACAATCATTTCATTGTACAATAAGGGTTGCACAGGCTGGAGCCCAAACCAAAATACAGCTTAAATACAATGTCAGTTTCAAAGAGAAAATAGCACAAAACCTTAATTTTTATTTTATGTGATGGGGTCATTTTTTAAGTTTGTGGTACTCAAAGCATAGCATTCACTTGTTACTGACTGCTCTTGGAGCTGTCTCTTGTTTGCGGCATGCTGTTGTATAGTTTGAAAGAATAGTAAGAAAAAACATAGGCATACCCTTTTTAGACCTATTATCCCTGAATTTTATTGCCCTTCTGCTTGCCAGTTTTCACTGCTGTATCCTCTGCAGTATCTTATTTTTTGTAGTAAAACCTGTCTTTAGTAAATTTATTCCTAGCCTTACTCATTTAAATATATGAATCAGTGAGAACAGCAACAGCCTGAGTGAACTACTGGTACATTTCCATCCTACTGGACAAAGTGGGACCTGAAAAAAAATCAAACTGAAATTAATCAGAATGGGATTCTACTGCTGTATATAAGCCAATTTTACTGTAAAAGAAAAAGTCTATTTAACAACCAAATATGGGCCAGCATTGTATGTTGTCACTGAGGCTGTTTGTGAAAATAGCACTGTTTTGTAACACCACATACAAATTACTAAAATTTACTAACTGCATTTGTCTGGACGTCAATGACTTTAATGAGATTTTCCACTAGGTAAAGTTTAATTGAATTTAAAGCTGGATTTATTCAAACCTAAGCAAATTGAAGCCGGGCATATGTATTCATCACTTTTGGTAATCACATTGCTTTGTGAAAAAAAAAAGCCATACCATTTTTTTTAAATAGAAATTTTCCTAAGTGGTCCAAATGTTAAAATTTGATCTTGATTAAAAAGAAAAAAACTGGCAAAGGCAAAATCTGCAATTTTGTTGCAAAATCAATTTTAGCAAAATCGCTCAGCTTATCCATTAATGGTAATGTAATCAAACATCAGCTTAACACCAAAAAACATATTTTACTATCAAGGTTCTGGAGGTTTATTGTCCCTCCAAGTGAAAAATTCTGTAGAAAATGTATGACAGGAGAACTGAGTCCTCACTCCGGTTTACCTCCTATGAAGCACGCAATGTATTCTCTGCTTGACCGGTGACTGTTAATACCTCAACATCTGAAACAGCAAGGCTCATCTTCTTTATGATTTTTTTAAAGCTATCAGCAACATAAGTGGTTTCCAATGGACATGGTAATAAAAGCCTCATCCTCCTGTGAAGCTGCTGTTGCCGTAAATCTGTCTGGCTTTGCTCCATTTCCTGCTCTTCTCTCCAATCTCTCCCTTCTCCCTCTGTCCTTCTCTCCAACAAGTAAAATTCACCTCATTTGTCTTTCAGTTTCTGCATCTGTCTCGCTATCCTCTGTTTACTAAAGCCTCCTCTCCTGGTATTGCAGAGCTCACCTCCTAAAAGGATGCACAGGCAGTAAATTGATTGTGTGCATTGTTTACCAATGGGACTCACCCATTCTAATATATCTCTCCTAGCACAAAAGCTACAAAGATAACAATGACAAGCACAACAGTGAATTCTTCACATACATAGCTTAAAGTAGAGCTCCAACCAAAGTTTTTTTACATGGGATTGTACACCCAAGTTCTTCACATTCCGTAACAACATACCTAAGTAATAAAGTAAGCACACAACAAAGGTTGTGGGAAAACAATAGGCTGCGGCCAAGTTTTTGGGGTTTAAATCTTAACTATGAAATAAAGTTTAACCTTTGTTACCAAACAGAACAACTCTTAACCATTACCAGACCAATATGCTTAGTCACCAAGCAGCAATATCTTACACCAACTCAATAACAGTTTACCAACCACTGTCCACCTACAAAGTGGGCCACATTTCCCCACAAAGATTGACTGTGATGAGGGAAAAATGGAACAAAGAGAAGGCTTGTGGGCAGGTGCAGTTAGCTAGTATGCCACTAGGTGGCTGTCTTAGAATAGTGTGTGGTAACAGATCCCATGGGGTCACTTTCTATTTTTTTCATTCATGGCCCTAACAATCTGAGCGTAGCAATACAGAGGCAATCCCCTCTATGCCTTTACTATAGACCTCAATACACAAAAGGAGATGTCCTTCCATTTATGATCAGGCTTTGACAGCTTAACTGAAAGACAAGGTTCATGGTTTGCTCAGATGTATGTTCTTTATATGTATTCACAGAATTCTCCACCTGCACAGCCACTTTATCCATTTACAGACCCAACAGCTGTGGGACTTGTACATTATATCTCATCAATGATATCACTGCACTTGGAGTCCATTGTTTTCTTCTAGCCCCTTAACAACAGGTCTATATCTCCATTTGAACCTGGGGCAGGGATGTAAATAACACAGGAGCCTGTGCACTGCATTGAGCTCTGCAGACCTGAATAGAAAAATACTAACTACTACTACTAACTAATGCTACTTTTTCCTTCATAAACGTGGGCGCATTTATTATTTTCTTTCAAAAGGTGGCTTAATACAAGATTAAAGCACAACTTGGGCTCGGCCCCTATGCCCCCCTTCCCCTCTTGAAAAGCCTATTCTTCAATGGCTTTTCTCCAGCCCTGGGCAGTACTCAAGGGGCAACTCTGACACATCAATGCACTGTGAAAGAAAGCTGCAGCAGTAATGCCATTCCATGAGGCCTGAGCACCTGATATCGGATGTGGGGTATCATTCAACTCAGAAGACTGGGGCATCTTGTGGTAAAAAGAAAGTACTGTAAGGACAGCTTCAGATTGAAGCTAAGAATTGCAGCTTGAACTGTTCTTTTTTTATCTTATACATGGACTTGGGGACCAGTTTATTAAAAAAAGCAAATTTGTTCAGAGTGGGACCTTAAAGCAGAGCTCCCACCAAAAGGGGAAGTTATGCTTTAAAATTTCCTCCCCTGCTCCTGTTTTGACAGGAACCCAGTCCCATTTCTGCTGCGATCGCCTAGCTGATCGGAAGCGGAAGTCCCCCCTCTTCGCAGTCTTCTGAGACACGTGACAGGTCCCAGAAGACTGGGAGACCATTCACAACAAGTAATGCGGCTCACTCATACGCAGTGGGCACCCGGTTGTAAAGCCACAGACTGTCACAGCTGGGTTCCCACAGTCTCCAGGGACAGCCGAGAGTAGATGAACATGGGCTTGGGTGAGCCCATCGCTGGATCATGAGCAGGGCTGGACTGGGACAAAAGTTTGGCCCTGGACTTCATCCAGACCGGCCCACTTTAATTTTGCAAACATGCACAAAAACTGTATATAAACTATATGGAATTGTGCAAAAAAAATAAGCAATAAAATTCCACTATTGGGCATAGCCACACCAATGCCCATTAATGCAGCCTGATCAGTGCTCATGAGCGCAGCCACACCTGTGCCCATTAATGCAGCCTCACCAGTGCCCATTAATGCAGCCTCCCCAGTGCCCATTAATGCAGCCTCACCAGTGCCTATCAATGCAGCCTGATCAGTGCCCATTAATGCAGTAGCCTCACCAGTGCTCATTAATGCAGCCACACCAGTGCCCATTAATGCAGCTACACCAGTGCCCATCAGCGCAGCCTGATCAGTGTTCATCAGCACAGCCACACCATTGCCCATTAACGCAACCTGATCAGTGCCCATTAATGCAGTGGCACCAGTGTCCATTAATGCAGCCTGATCAGTGCCCATCAATGTTAGTCCCTCCCAGTACCTAGTCTTGGCAGTTCATCTACCTAGGTCCCTGCAGGTGGTTCCTCTGGTGCTGGGAGCCTGGGGTGAGGTGAGCGGGCAGGGACTGCCATACCCTGTCCAGCAATAAACTAATCCCCCGCTGTGCAGCTGAAAACAAAGTTTCCCGTTCTCCCCTGTGTTCAGCTGGGGACAGTGAGCAGACTATTTAATTACTTTCAACTTTATGCGGATCAATCCGCAGCAGCGCACCCAGCGGCCCCAGTGTACTGATATAGCACAGGCCAGCCTTCACCTGTGTGGTGCGATGCAACGGTTTAATCCGCAAAAAGCCGAAAGTGAAGAAATAGTCTGCACTCTGTCCCCCGCCCCCGCTGAACACAGGGGGCCTGGAGAAGTTTTCTTTCTAAACAGCTGCAGAGCGGGGGATTTGTTTATTGCTGGACAGGGTATGGGAGTCCCCGTCCGCTCTACCTCCACTCCTCTGTTAATCTAACTGGCCCACTGAGCCATCGGCCCACCAGGAAACTCCTGGTAATCCAGTGGTTAGTGGGCGGGACCACAATGAGACCCCATCCCTCTATTAGTGCTGGCTGTGTGATATAAATCTGAGGCCTCGACATAGTAAGTCAGGCTCTGAGGAAGAGGCTACGGCCTTGAAACGCGTCAGACAGTCTATCCAGGTTACCAGTGGGAGACGGTGGATTGGATTTTACCCGCTCCAGCACTAGAAATGCTTGGTACATGAGTTGTTTGTGAGTATGTTTTTATGATTTTTATAAAATAAATTTTATCAAGGATAATGCGCTAGGCCAGTGCGCCCTTGTGTGCCTTTTTTGTTGAATCCAGTACAGGCCTGATTGTGAGACAGGTGAGTAGCTGTTTATTAAAAGTCAGCAGCTACAGTTTTTATAGATGCTGACTTTTAGTTTTTACATAAGAAACTGGAGTTCCTCTTTAAATGCCTTTGCCTGAATTGAATTACGCAACACAGAAGCAGGGAGCCAATCAGTGTCTTGCATAAAGCCAGTTGAGCTTCCAGATGCATCACTGGTTTATGAGCTTACTTGGGCTTATTCACACAAATCTACAATAGCAGCATAAAACAAAAAAAAACTAAAGGCCATGGCTTGGCCAGCGAAACTATCAGTCTGAAGCAGGTACACTAGGATGTTAATACCTCTGTGGCAGGGATTGTTGTGTTTGATTGCATGTAGCATAGAAATATAAGCCTTGTGCGAGTTAACTCTAATTTGTAATGTTACATCCTTTATAAATATCAGCTGTAATTTCCCAGCTGCCCTGGCCCCTGGCAGCAGCCTTTACTGGTGACTCTGCATATCTCCATCTGACACTAGGTCTAGGATCAAAATGTTTTACAGCAGGTAGGTACAACGCAGTCTTAATGTGATAAGTGCTTTTCACTGCAGACCCTGTCACACTGAACACTCTACTTAGAGCCATCAGATAATTATTGTTGCTGATGATGTGTAGCTATCCTAATAAAATTTAACATGCATAAATCAAATGGTCACATATAGTTTGTGTGATTAATGTATCTATCAGGCAGAATTAATGACCTCCATTAAACAAACATAAAAAGTCTATACATTCTTTATTGATTATATCCAACAAAGTCCATTATATTTAATATGCCTTTCCTTTATTATTTTACTTTGGCCAGAACAAATTGGCTTCTCTTTAGTATTATGATGAAGCAGGATTTAAGAAATCTTAGTTCTACTGCAGCTACAGTGTAGTTTTATTTTATTATGAAGGAGTAAATAAAATAAAGCAATTTAACTGCCAAGCTACATATAAGATTATTCTATCTATTATTGAACACTTCATAACGAGAGGAGCTTAGTGTGCTAATACATGGCAGATATGTCATATAGCAGAACATGGGTGTGTAAAAGTCTATGCTAAAAACCTTAAAACCTTAGAAATAAATACAAATAAATAAAAATCATTGTTTGAAGCTTGCTCCATCCTGTAGACAGAATGTAACAAGAGGGATTGCATTAAAGATCAAATAAAATAATTCTATATAAAAAAATAAAAACAAAATCTTTTAATTTTCCTTTCTATTTTCTCCTATCTGGCGCTGTTAAGAGTGTTGATGCTCAAAACCAAGTGGGTTTTTACTTTGGGGGCTTTGACGATCCTGGAAAGTTATATTTCTCTAGGCCTACTACTGCTGGGTATTTGGGGAATGGGCTTCATGAATCATCCAGATTTCTCTTGCCATCCCAGTGTAATTATTAAGGCTTGATGAAGTCAACACAAAGTCCTCACAAGAAGGCTCTTAAGTTTTAGGTGCATTACTCATCTGCTTCCATTCTAAGATTTCCATGTAATGGTTTAATAGAATGTTTTAGCTTCTTCTTCACTTTTGCTGTATTGTTGAGCATTATATAACCTGACCTCATCCTCTATGGTCTAATCTCCCTGCAGTGTACTGATTCTCTTCAAGATTGATATGATGGTAATATTTGTTTGTTTGGTCTTCATCTCTTGGAAATGCCTCTACAAACTAGATTTGCTTCTTTCTTGTATTGACTTTTTTGATACCCTTTTCAAGGTTTCTTATGTAACTTTTATTGTATTCAATAAAAATGTATTGAAAGTAAAAAACAAAAAAATATTATCAATACCTTTTTCAATGTTTCTACAGTCACATGGCCATGTTTCTTCATACAGTTCAGTGTAATTAGGGCCAGGGGCTGGGCTAGGCCAAATCAGATCAAATACTAGATTGAACTTCGCTCTACATAACCCAAGGGAAAATTAATGAAAAAACTGTGATGTCACAAGGACATGTGACCACTGCGGCTTAGCCCAGCATCCATCACAAGTAGGGCTGATCTGTAAAGAAAAAATTAGGTCACGTGACCCTAGGAGTAAGTTGTGTCTAGTAAGTAATATACAACATACTAGAAGAGGGGCATGCTCACTGTGTACAGTGCTGCAAATGTTCTATGGGTCCAATGGTTGTTGCCCAAAAAAATGTTGCCCAAATGACTGTCAGGATCAGCAGGTTTATTTTTTCAGAATGAAGGTAAAGTGTTCTCTGATTGGATGAGGTGCCCTGCTTTTGACAGTATACAATCCATAAAGAAAGAGGCTCGTAATACAAGAAGTAATAACTGTGAATGGGGGTTTTTTAGTTGATGGAGAAAGTCAAATTCCCATCAAGTTTTTTCCCCAAAGGTGGACAAAGTAGGTCATAGCCACATGGATTGGGGTAGGGTTTGGAGAAGTTCTGGAGAAGAGCTTGGGAGGAGGTGACGATAGAGCTCCAATAGACCAGGCAAGATATACCAAGGGAGGGAATTAGAAGCCACTGACATAAAAAGATTGTTAGTATTTTAGTCCATGCTTGCATATTACTGGAAAAGGCTTTTACTCTATGAATAAAACACATTTTGACAAATTGATAGCAACCACGGTAATCTATCACCATGATCTCTTCCTGCGAGCAGCTTGGATTTGATGACTTTAGTGATAGGTTTACTTTAAGGGGAAATATTTTTGATACTATTTAAAGTATTTCAACATTGTGTAGCCTTGTGTGAACGACAAATCCCCCTAGTCATGAGAAGCTCAGCACAGCATTTGACCTGTGTGTGCCCCTACATTTTATTATACCAGGTGATTGAGCAGACAAGTGTAACTATTTCTTCACTTTTCCCACTAGTTTTCCTATTGCACCCTCGACTGGATCTCTGTACTGTGAAAAGATGATGATTCACTCATACTACCTTCATTTTTTTAATTGCAAAACCATACTCTGTCCTAGACTCCCATGAAAGGATTTAAGTAGGAAGAAGAGTTATTTTAGGAAAGATTTATTGGCACACAGACATTTATTAAATAAGCGTTTGAAGAAGTAGTAGAAGGAGCTTTTCTCAATCTTGTATTGTGTGTATTTATTATTGTATACATTTTGGTGAGCTATGTCATGCTGAAGCATGGAGCTAAATGTTCCTTACAGGAGCAAACAAACGCAATATTATTTCATTGTTTGGAAAAGGCGCAACCAAGATCAATATGTCCAAAATGTGGCCCTTTGGCACTTTCTATTCGGCACTGCAGATATGAGTCATTGTGCTGGTGCTTTTTAAAGCCAGTAAAGAAGAAATATTTTGTAGACTGGATGTTCTTATCTTATTTCACACTATCCTATTTTTGTGCTTTGCATCCCTTTTCTCTTTTTATATTTTTTATCTTTGATTTTTTATTTTTTTATTTTACAACTTGAGAAAAATAAAATATGGCACAGGTAATTTTTAAGCCTGGTTCACACCGATGCGATTCCAGATGCAACTTGGATTGCACTGAATCGCATGACAATGGAAATAACATTGATTTCAATGGTGCCCATTCACATCAAAGCAGCATAGCTCTGATGCACTTTGGGTAAGGGTCCACTTTTGTGCATTGCAGTGCAGATTTTGTGGTTCATAGACTTCAATGGTAGAGTTGAGCGGACACCTGGATGTTCGGGTTCGTCGGGTTCGGCCGAACTTCGTGAAAAAGTTTGGGTTCGGTACCAAACTTGACCCGAACTTGACCCCAGACCCCGAACCCCATTGAAGTCAATGGTGAACCGAACAATTGGGCACAAAAATGGCTGTAAAAAAGGCCTGGAAAGGGCTAGAGGGCTGCAAAATGAAGCAAAATGGGGGTAAGAGTAGGACAAGTGCCCTGCAAACAAATGTGGATAGGGAAATAACTTAAAATCACATAAAAAAAGTGGAGGAGGAGGTGGATGTGGAGTAGGAGGTTGAGTAGGCCGTGACCGTGGCGGTGTAGGTGGAAGTGGCGGTGGAGGAGGAGGAGCTAGGCAACACTGTTTTTTGTTTGTTTGTTTTTTTTTCTAATTGGGGTAGCCCCCAAAATTTTGAGACATATTAAAAAAAAACAAGTATACCAATGTGAGGTCGGTCTAAATGTCTATTCTGCACAAGGTACAGACAAGTCTTGTGGGATCCATGCCTGGTTCATTTTAATAAACGTTAGCTTGTCCATGTTGGCTGTGCACAGGCGGCTGCACTTGTCTGTGATAACGCCCCCTGCCGTGCTAAACACACGTTCCGACAATACACTGGCTGCAGGGCAGGCCAGCACCTCCAAGGCATAAAGGGCAAGCTCAGGCCATGTGGCCAATTTGGAGACCCAGAAGTTGAATGGGGCAGACCCATCAGTCAGTATGTGTAGGTGTGTGCACACATACTGTTCCACCATGTTGCTGAAATGCTGCCTCCTGCTAAGACGTTGTCTATCAGCTGGTGGTGCTGTTTGTTGTGACGTGCTGCTGACAAAGCTTTTCCACATTTCAGCCATGCTAACCCTGCCTTCTGAAGTGCTGGCGGTGCCACAGCTGCATTGGCAACCTCTTCCTCCTCCTCTGCCTTCGCCTTGTGCTTCCACTGAGCCCCCGGTGTCATTTGGGAATGCCCTCAGCAGCGCGTCTACCAGCGTGCGCTTGTAGTCATGCATCTTCCGATCACACTCCAGTGAGGGAATTAAGGACGGCACGTTGCCCTTGTAACGAGGATCCAGCAGGGGGGCCACCCAGTAATCAGCACAAGTTAAAATGTGGGCAACTCGGCTGTCTTTGCGCAGGCACTGCAGCATGTAGTGGCTCATGTGTGCCAGGTTGCCCAGAGGCAAAGACAAGCTGTCCTCTGTGGGTGGTGTATCATCTGTGTCCTCTGTATCCCCCCAGCCATGCTCCAGTGATGCCAGGAGCTGTGTTCGGTGCCATCCTGCTGTGAACACGGTTCCTCCTCCTCCTCATCATCATCATCCTCGTCCTCCTCATCCTCCAGAACTGTGCCCTGGCTTGAAATTTTTTTACTTGGCCTATGCTGGTGCAGAAACCCACCCTCCGAGCCACTTGTGAATGACTGGCCTGATAACCGTGGAAATGACCCCTCTTCCTCCTCCGCCTCATCCTCTTCCATTATTGCCCAAATATTTTTTTCAAGGAGATATAGAAGTGGGATAGTAACGCTGAGAACAGCGTCATCGGCACTGGCCATGTTGGTGGAGTACTCAAAACACCACAATATGGTACACAGGTCTTGCATGGAGGCCCACTCGGTGGTGGTGAAGTGTTGCTGTTCCGCAGAGCGACTGACCCGTACTTGCTGCAGCTGAATCTCCACTATTGCCTGCTGCTGCTCGCACAGTCTCTCTAGCATGTGCAAGGGGGAGTTCCACCTTGTGGGCACGTCGCATAGGAGGCGGTGAGCGGGGAGGCCGAAGTTCCGCTGCAGCGCAGACAGGCGAGCAGCAGCAGGGTGAGAATGCCAAAAGCTTGCACACACGTTCGAAAACCGTAAGAGTGGGACGACGACGAGCGGACAGACGCGACGTCGCCTTGAAGCCGGAGGGGCGAGTGGCGGAGGATACGCTGCACGGGTGTTCCACCTTGAGGGGGAACGTGTACGATCTCTCTGACACGCTCGTCGTCGTCCGTTATCACCTCTAAGTCGACGTCGTTCATGCCCAGTCAGCGAGACGCCTTGTCGTTGTGAAGTGGTGGTGGCTCACCCGGAGGTACGTTCTGGACACATGGTATAACACCACAAAACTCATGAGGTGGTTGTACCGGTCACGGCTACTGCGACAAGAGTCG
>BLSH010176472.1:1807428-1825806 GCA_018402905.1 Glandirana rugosa | reverse complement strand
AACAGTTATATGGCTTCTACCGTTAATTAATACTTTTCAGACACAGTTTGAAGATGATCCACATTCACCTCCATTTTTGCTTTTTTTATGTTTTTATTTTTTTAAAAATATTTACAGTTATTTCCCTGTCCCCATTTTTTTGTAGGGCACTTGCCCTACCCTTACCCCCATTTTACTTCCTTTTGCAGCCCTCTGGGGCTTTCCAGGACTTTCCTACAGCCATTTTTGTGCCTAAAAGTTCGGGTCCCCATTGATTTCAATGGGGTTCGTTGTCCGTGCGATCGTTCGGGTTCCGTCCGGACCCGGACCCGGACTTTGTCACGAAGTTCGGACGGACCAGCAGAACCCGAACTTCCAGGTGTTCGCTCAACTCTAGTTAACACCCCTGTAATGTTTGTTTCGCTGTCTGTAACCCTTTTCAGAAGATTTCACCTCACTTTCTGTCCCTGTGACAAATGGATTTTGAAAATTTTGGGTTGTTATAGAAACAAGGATTGGTGATAAAGCTCCAGTGGAGACACCTTTTTTCCCATAATAACTCTTACAGGAGTGAATTTCCCTTCCTAGGGGGAGATTTCTTCTTACTTCCTGTTGTCTCCCTCTGTATGTAAGTAGGGGTCATTTGTAAGTCGGATAGTTGCAGCCTAGGGACCGTCTGTATTGAAGTAAACATCGGGATGACAGCCACAGAGCCTGCAACTTTAAAAACAAATCAGCAATGACAACTCTCACATTTCCATCCTCGCCGATTCACTTTAGGCAGTTGAGGCTTTAAGGAGATTTTATATGAACTACACATTAGGGACCAATTTGATATCATTAAATCAAATAAGAGAGGAAAAAGCTCCACACCAGAGTGTCAGAGTCTCTGGAGAGTTATATATGAAGTGTAGTTAAACAGCTGTGGACAGGAGAATGCAAATGCTGATTAGTACAGACTTTAGACTACAGACTATATTTGTGGCTTGAGGATTCAGATCATGCAGAATAAACACTATTACAAACAAACAAAATATTATTCCGGCAGTCACCTGAATACTTCGTTAGCAATCCACGTTTTTGTACCTGCACAAGATGGAATGTTAAATCCCAATAATAGTTTTGTTTTGAATTTTTGTTTTTTTTAAATAAATAGATGCATGGAGGATTCCATACATTTAAATGTAAATTTTTCAATATTTTTTTTTTTTTTTGTTTCACCACTTTCAGCCTAAGCCAATTTCAGCATTCCTCTCCTACATGTAAAAAACATATATTTTTTTTTGCTGGAAAATTACTCAGAACCCCCAAATATTATATATGTTTTTTAGCAGAGACCCTAGGGAATAAAATGGCAGTCGTTGCAACTTTTTATGTCACACAATATTTGTGCAGCAATTTTTCAAATGCAATTTTTTTTAAAAAAAAAAACATTTCTTCATGAATTGAGAAAGACAAAAGTTTGCCCGTTATTTTTGCATAATGTGAAAGATGATGTTACGCCGAGTAAATAGATACCTACTATGTCATGCTTTAAAATTGCGCACATTCCTGTAACGGTGCCAAACTTCGGTACTTAAAAATATCTATAGGCTATGCTTTAAATTTTTTTACTGGTTACCAGTTTAGAGTTACAGAGGAGGTCTTGTGCTTGAATTATTGCTCTCGCTCTAACATTTGTAGCGATACCTCACATGTGTGGTTTGAACACCGTTTACATATGTGGGCATGGCAAGCACGCAGGGACGTGGGCGCTTTAAATTTTTATTTTTTTGCTGTTTATTTTATTTTTATTTTTAAACTTTCCCTGTATCCTAATGGCCTTAACGAAGAGCTTGAAATACATAGCATTATTTATTATTTAATCCACATCTTATAGGTTAACTTGGTTATTATACATCCATGCATCATTTTCATTTCCAGCAATCGTTCCCAAATCTATACATCTACATTTATCATCTGTGGCTAGAAGGTTTTTCGCCCTTTACCTATTTTATGTCTTTTGGATTCTAGTTTTTATCCATAATTGTTTTTTATGTATAATGTTTTTTTTTGTTCACTACAGTTTTTTTGTCTTTTGTTCTAACTTAAAGTCCTAGTATACGACATTGTTTATATTTCCATTTATAATTGTTCTGTAATAGGCAGACTATTGTCATTTTTGTGGGTAGTGAGGGGTTAACAAAAGTCCTCAGGCTCCAGAAATCTGCCCACTTTCCCACCCCCACACTGGGTTTATATACAATAGCTCACGAAAGTGAGTACACCCCTCACATTTGTGTAAATATTTTATTATATCTTTTCATGTGACAACACTGAAGTAGTGAGTGTACAGCTTGTATAACAGTGTGAATTTGCTGTCCCCTCAAAATAACTCAACACCCAGCCATTAATGTCTAAACTGCTAGCAACAAAAGTGACTACACCCCTAAGTGAAAATGTCCAATTTGGGCCAAATAAGCCATTTTCCCTTCCTGGAGTCATGTGATTCGTTAGTGTTACAAGGTCTCAGGTGTGAATGGGGAGCAGGTGTGTTAAATTTGGTGTTATCATTCTCACTCTCTCGTACTAGTCACTGGAAATTCAACATGGCACCTCATGCCAAATATCTCTCTTAGGATCTAAAAAAAATAATTGTTGCTCTACATAAAGATGGCCTAGGCCAGGGATATGCAATTAGCGGACCTCCAGCTGTTGCAAAACTACAAGTCCCATCATGCCTCTGCCTCTGAGTTTCATGCTTGGGGCTGTCAGAGTCTTGTTATGCCTCATGGAACTTGTAGTTCTGCAATATCTGGAGGTCCGCTAATTGCATATCCCTGGCCTAGGCTATAAGAAGATTGCTAAGACCCTGAAACTGAGCTGCAGCACTATGGCCAAGACCATACAGCGGTTTAGGAGGACAGGTTCTACTCAGAACAGGCCTCGCCGTGGTCGATCAAAGAAGTTGAATGCACGTGCTCAGCGTCATATTCAGAAGTTGTCTTTGGGAAATACAGTAGATGTATGAGTGCTACCAGCATTACTGCAGAGGTTGAAGGGGTGGGGGGGGGGTCAGCCTGCCAGTGCTCAGACCATACGCTGCACACTGCATTAAATTGGTCTGCATGGCTGTCGTCCAGGAAGGAAGCCTCTCCTAATGATGATGCACAAGAAAGCCCACAAACAGTTTGCTAAAGACAAGCAGACTAAGGACATGGATTACTGGAATTAAGATATACTTATTTGGTTCAGATAGTGTCAAACGTGTGGTGGTGGCAACCAGATGAGGAGTACAAAGACAAGTGTGCCTTGCCTACAGTCAAGCATGGTGATGGGAGTGTCATGGTCTGGAGCTGCATGGATGCTGGGAAGCTACAGTTCATTGAGGGAACCATGAATGCCAACATGTATTGTGGCATACTGAAGCAGAGCATGATCCCCTCACTTTGGAGACTGGGCCTCAGGGCAGTATTCCAACATGATAACGACCCCAAACACCTCCAAGATGATCACTGCCTTGTTAAAGAAGCTGAGGGTAAAGGTGATGAACTGGACAAGCATAGCTTCAGACCTATTGAGCATCTGTGGGGCATCCTCAAACGAAAGGTGGAGGAGCACAAGGTCTCTAGCATCCACCAGCTCCATGATGTCATCATGGAGTAGTGGAAGAGGACTTCAGTGGCAACCTGTGAAGCTCTGGTGAACTCCATGCCCCAGAGTGTTAAGGCAGTGCTTGAAAATAATGGTGGCCACACAAAATATTGACACTTTGGGCCCAATTTGGAAATTTTCACTTAGGAGTGTACTTACTTTTGTTGCCAGCGGTTTAGACATTAATGGCTGTGTGTTGACTTATTTTGAGGGGACAGTAAATTTATACGGTTATACAAGCTGTACACCCACTACTTTATATTGTAGCAAAGGGTAATTTCTTCAGTGCTGTCACATGAAAAGTTATAATAAAATATTTACGAAAATATAAGGGGTGTACTCACTTCTGTGAGATACTGTAGTTTTCGTTGCCGCCCCTTCCGTGACTTTGTCAAATCACATGTGCGCGAAACATGTAGTCATGGCAACGGAACAGCCTGCGTTCCACGGTTGACCACAGAATTCCCCTTCCTCCTTCACCCCTGGCTCGGCACTGATGTCACCGAGGCGCGCCGAATCTCCTCGGCTCTGCTCGGCTCTGCTCGGCTCCTCCGAGTCCTTGGGTTACCTCCTGGTCCGTTCCATTGGTTCAGCCTGGTCAAGTGTCCCACACAACCTCTATCTCAGTCGTGGTTGGCTCTCCATCCTCCCACAATCTGGAGCAACATTATCCTTTGGATGTAGCCACATTCCCACTACCAACCAGCAGCCATTGGGACCATTCCCTCTAGACCGGATTTCCATCCATCCTAGCATGGTCATTGGCGCCCCCCCATGCCCCACCAGCGAGCCCCCCAGATAGTGTTAAACCCTCCACGCTCTGAGGTCTCCAATGGTATCGTTGGTTTCTTATATACATTTATATACATTTTCCATCAGTGTTGTTTTTTTATGAATCTGCAATTTTTAAATCTTGTTTGCCCTATGGCGCAATAAAACCTTTTGATTATCCATCCATTGAATTGAACTGACTGCTCAAACAACACCATAGAACTCTTGGATCCAGCCCATAGAGTGCTGCACAACAGTTTTCTTAGGAAGTGGTTAAGGGCCCATTTACATTAGTGCAGTGTGTTAATGCAAGTTCGTTAACAAGCATTATGCAACTCACTAACATCCACGGCAAGGCTTAAAGTAGAAGTTCATCCTAAAACTAAAATCTGTAAATGAAACTGGAAAGTGATGTTACCTATGATGTTACTATGGGGCTTCTATTGTCAGTTGCCTCTGCACCCGCCTCCACAGAGAAGCTGTGGCTGACAGCTCAGAGTGGGATTGGACCGGAGTAGCTTCAGAGTAAGTATGTTTTCTTCTTTACAGGGCTAGATAGGTTAGTCTTAGAATGTAGATGCACATAGATTTACAGATTTTAGTTTTAGGGTGAACTTCTACTTTAATCACTTCTGCTCCCGAAGGAATTACCCCCTTCTTGACCAAGCCATTTTTTGCGATACGGCACTGCATTGCTTTAACTGACAATTGCACGGTCGTGCGACACCGTACCTAAATAAAATTGATGTTCTTTTTTTCCCACAAATAAAGCTTTATTTTAGTGGCATTTGATCACCTCTGCGTTTTTTATTTTTTGCGCTATAAACAAAAAAAGATCGACACTTTTGAAAAAAAAAAAACATTTTTTTCTTTCAGCTATAAATCACATCCATTAAAAAAAGTGTAAAAAATCGAATTCCTTCATCAGTTTAGGCCAAGATGTATTCTGCTACATATTTTTGGTAAAAAAAAATCCCAAAAAGCATATATTGATTGGTTTGCTCAAAAGTTATAGTGTCTACAAACTATGGGATAGATTTAGGGACTTTTTATTTTTTTTATTGTTTTGATCAGTAATGGTGGTGATCAGCGTTTTTTAGTGGGACTGCGGCATTGCGGGGGAAAAATCTGACACTAAGTGACACTTTTTAGGGACCAGTGGAACTAATACAGTGATCAGTGCTAAAAAAATGCTTCCATTTCTTGTTTCCATGTGCTGCCCCATACCACAATGCAGGTGCATTGCCTTAGAGCTTTGGGTGCTGTTAAAAGATGAACACATGCATTGCTGCTTGTTCCCATAATGCATAGATGTAAATGGACCCTAATGTAGCCCCAGCCCCAGTACAAAGTCCTCTCCTTTGGCAAACAGCTGTACTCTGACACTCCCTTCTTTAGAGGCACTACAGTGCTGCAATCAGCAGGAAGGGTGAGCATTGTTGATGGCAGCACTCAGGGCCGGCTCCACCACTAGGCGAAGCAGGCGACCGCCTAGGACGCCTGGCCACTGTTCATCTGTCACTGGCTGCTCTGCATTGATTCATGTAAAAACTGACACTGTCTGACTGAGAAAATGAGATTGTTTTATCACATGCCATTTGCAACTGTATATAGAAATAGTGACTGATCTGCCAAACGCCCCTCCCCCTCCACCCCCACCTCCTATGAAGCTGTATTTGATGGGCACAGGTGAAGCTGTATTTGATGGGCACAGGTGAAGCTGTATTTGATGGGCACAGATGAAGCTGTATTTGATGGGCACAGTTGAGGCTGTGTTTGATGGGCACAGGTGAAGCTGTATTTGATGGGCACAGGGGAGGCTGTATTTGATGGGCACACGTGAGGCTGTATTTGATGGGCACAGGTGAAGCTGTATTGATTGGCGCTGGTGAAGCTGTATTTGATGGGCACAGGTGAGGCTGTATTGATTGGCACTGGTGAAGCTCTATTGATTGGCACTGGTGAAGCTGTATTTGATGGGCACAGGTGAGGCTGTATTGATTGGTGCTGGTGAAGCTGTATTTGATTGGTGATGGTAAGGCTGCATTGATCAGGCTGGACAGGGAAAAGGGGGTGTAGTCAAGGATGGAGCCAAGGGGGGAGGCGGCAAAATGAGGTTTAGCCTAGGGTGTCAAAAATCCTTGCACCAGCCCTGGCAGCACTGCAGGCAGGGCTGCTGTTAGAAATCACGGGGCCCTGTACAGCCAACCTGATGGGTTGTACAGCCAACCCCCAACATTTGAATGAGCACTTATTTTTTCTTTAATTATTAGGAGTCTAAATTGACCCCTAACATCACACTTTTGAGACAGGGAAAGGAAATGAGGATATAAACTCTTCAATTCCTTTCTCTGCAGCCTTGGCTGTACTGGACAATGAATGAATGGGAAGTGCTCTGAGCTGCTTCCTGTTCACACAGTTTACTATGCTTCTGAAATGAATGGACACAGGAGCGATCTGTACCAATCACTCACTGTGTTCATCTAAGTGTAATATTTATTGTAACAATAGAGATTATAAGTTGCTGTGTTCTATGCCAAACGATTTAGAGAGGTTAACCCACATCCCTAACATATAGATAAAGGCAGAAGAGACCCCCACTGGGACTTTACCATGGAAACCAACTCATCAAGAAAGAAGTATAGAATAAAATTTAAACATTTATTGCTTCCTTTAAAATGAACCCACAGCAAGGGTTCCAAGGAGAGACATGGACAATGGTAAAATATACAATTGTGAATGGTTACATACACAGGGCTTACCTCCACATGAGGACTCTGGAACTAGCATCTGCTATACAGAACCTAGGCCCCCCTATCTCTTTATCATTTGGGTTGATGGTATTCGTTGAATCCGCTCACTCTGGTGACGCCTTTTCCAGATGTTTTTTCCGGCACTTCCCCTACAGGCCCTCTATATATATGACCCTAAGACTGCGGGTGTCTTCCTGGTAGCTACCTAGCAGGCTCCAGACTTGTATGACCATAGGAGTACTGACTAGCTCCTAAAAAATAATTTCAGGGTCTTTTTCTCATTTTTTCTCTTTGGATTGACATAGAGGTGTCATCTAGGCTGTACACATTCACATTGACCTGTCTTTGCCTTATATAATATGAGGATTTGTTTTTAATGCTATGACCACCTACCCCTGAGGAAGATCTAAAGATTGATTCATCATTGAAACGTGTTGGGTTGTCCCTGCCCCCCCCCCCCCCATGGCAGAGTACAGTGGTCATATTGTCTGGTTTCTGTTCAAATGCACTGTCATACCCATACTTTAAAACGCATGAAGTGTATGTAACCATTCACAATTGTATATTTTACCATTGTCCATGTCTCTCCTTGGAACCCTTGCTGTGGGTTCATTTTAAAGGAACCAATAAATGTTTAAATTTTATTCTATACTTCTATCTTGATGAGTTGGTTTCCCTGGTAAAGTCCCAGTGGGGGTCTCTTCTGCCTTTATTTATTGTAACAAGTTTAGGCAAATGACAAGTCAACACTCACATGGAAGTAATAAAAATAAGGCTTGTATGGAAGTAATAGTCTGCAATCCGTGGTGTGACAGGAGATGTGGCCAGCACGGGCCATGTCTTTCTGGGTAGGATGCGATGGAGAGCAGAGTGGTTGACGTCACCGGGAGAAGGGGAACATAATGCATTTCAGAGCATGCGTGAGGCTTGTTCTGAGCATGCGCACTCCTTTTTCCTACCCAGATAGACACAGACTGTGCTGGCCACATCTCCTGTCACACAGCAGATTGCAGACACTTGGATGGACGTGCAGACTACTACCTCCATCGGGATCTTATCACCACCATACAAGCCTTATTTTTACTACTTCCATATGTGTGTTAAATTGTCATTTGCCTAACCTTGTTACAAAAAATATTACACTTAGGGTTTGATTTACTAAAACTTGAAAGTGCAACATTTGGTGCAGCTCCACACAGAAACCAATCAGTTTCAAGGTTTTATTTTCAAAGCTTGATTGAACAAGCTGAGGTGTGAAGCTGATTGGCTAGCATGCACAGCTGCACCACCGGTTTTTGCACTCTCCAGCTTTAGTAAATCAACCCCTATGAGTCACTTTTCTGTTTTCTTTATGCCTAGCTTACAGAGTCAATTTCTTACTTATAAGAAGAGCTTCTTGCCCTATGTGTTATATCATCTCTTCCATGGCTTGCTCCCTTCATCCACAAGCTATATTGGATTTTATGAATATTTTTAACAAACTCATTGGACTGGCCTGCATCAGGCATTGAATGGTGTCTATCCTGGGCACCTGTAATACATGTTTTTTTTTCATCCTGAAATGTCCTCCTGTGTGCCTGCAGCAGCTGCCAGTGGACAGAAGAGGAGGGAAGCTGGCAGAGCTGCGGGGAGGGGAAGGAAGGAGGCACACAGAGGGGCCCAAACAGTATGGGGTTAAGGGCACAGATACATGAATTAATCGCTCTGCAGCATAGCCAGAGGGAGGGGGAGGAGGAGAAGCTGGCAGTGCTGTAGAGGGAATCGTAAGAGGAGCAATAAGGAAATACAGTCTTCCCTCATGCTCAGCAGGTGCCTGGGCCCCCCTGCTGAACAGATGGGGCCTGGGCCCAGTACAGGAGGGCCGGCTGTACTGCCTTATCAGTGGCTCAGCAGGGGGTAAGACCCAGTGGCGCCTGGTGCTTTCTTCTTTTGGGGGGTGGCAAACAGCCCGACCCCCCCCGGGAGGGCAGTGGGCACATCAAAGCCCCACATTTACCCCATCTAGGAAGCAGGCGAGCAGCGGTGTCCGGCGAGTGGCAGCTTTCCTTCTCCTCCTGTGGTGTGAATCACGGCGGCTTCTGCCATGCATCCACCTCCTTTTCCTCCAAGGCATCCAATAGGATCGCCTGACCTTTCTGCCAATTGGGAAATGGGTAACAGATCCACGCTTCCTGATTGGCGGAGAGGTGATTCACGGTTAGAAAAGTGAATATTCATTTACTTCTCTAACACACGTGAGTGAGCGCCAATCGCTCCGAGTCCACTCTATTTTGAAGCCTGTTAGAGCCTATGGCTCTAATCAGGTGCTTCAAAAAACACCCCCACTGCTGTAATTCAGGCAACAAGCAACCTGAAAGGGGTCGGACACATGAATAGGGGGTGGCCGCGGCGGCCCTGGATAGATTCATGCTATGCATGAATCTATCTATTATTCATATAGGGGGTGGCATGGATAGAGGGGGCGGCGCCTGTGCACCCCTAATGGATGGGCCGCCCCTGGTCAGACCTCTGCACAGAGGCTGTTTCTCTTGCCCAGAAAACAGCAGTCTTTATCTGCATACTCTTCTTGGAGAAAGAACTTTAAGCTGGGGCTGGAGCTGCATAAAGCACAAGAGTGGTGATCTAATCTCTCTGTCACTCCGTTTTCCCCTCCTATGAGCATGTGTCTCGCCAGCACATGAACTGATTATCTTCTTGTGCTTCTTCTTCCTCTCTCACTTTAGTTCTGATGTAGAGAGACAGCAAGAGGCTATACAATGTCAATTTCAGTGCTTATTAATTATTACGGAGTTGCATTGTATTTTTTATACCTGCCTAGAGTTCAACATTAATAAGGCCTTATATGCAAAATATAACAGCCTGTGAATTCAGGTCTTGCTGTGGATTGAGTCAAGTGAAGGCTGAAAGATGTAACTGAAGGCTGAACAATGCTTCTATGTGTAGCACAGATCCCATCATCCCGACTGGTCTTGCTGTCTTGTTCCGGGTTCTACTCTCAATTTGATGCACGGCAGCCAGGCACACAGCAGTTTCCCAGGCTCTCAACACAATAACCAGGCAGTGATTGTCCTTTTGTAGTTTAATACTGGTTAAACTTAGGTAAAGACAATTGCTAGGATCTCTCTCTCTCTCACCGATTAAGCCGGGCCCCCAACGGCCTCCTGAAACTTTAGCTGAATGACTCAGAGGGTCACAGCTCTCCAGGCTGGGTGTTCTCTATCAGGACAAGGCCCCCACTGTTCCAGGCCCCAGCAAATTTATACACACCTCAGCCCCCTACTGGTCTTTTTTCCCAGGTATTGACTGAGGCTGTATGAATATGCAGGGTCTGCCTCTTTCAACCCACTATAGTTCTAGGACTCACTAGAAACCAGGGGAAAGCAGTTGGGCCTGCAACCAGCAAGACCCAGAACAGCTAAAAACAATCAAATTATGCACCACTGACTGCAGAGGAGCCAATAATGAAATTTGCCTTAATCCTACTAGCAACCTAACTAGAAGGGTGCTACATGTGTTTGAGTTGTTAACCCAACAACATGTTACATACACTAGAGGGGTTTTTCATGATGTGGAGTAATACATATAAAATATATATATATATTGTCATGTAAATATTGTATCTTTTATTTATTAAGTAGGGATGCAGAATAGCTGTAGGTAAACTAAGCAATTTCATTATCATTCGGCTATTCTGAAACACCAATGGAACTACTCCGGGTACAGTGAGTGAAGTCTCCCATTGTCCCATAAACAACCAGAGAGCCAGGCTGCTATCATCCTGTGCCTTGGTAGGGGATTAACAGCCTTTAGTGTGCATCTGCATGTGCTTTGTGCCTACTGGTCTTCAGCCATAAAGGGTCAATCAAGCTGCTATTTAATTATTTTGAAAAAAAATACCCAATAACACTCAAAACAATCAGGAGGACAGGAACAGAGTCTGGAAACAGAGGAGAAAGCTCTCACCGTTGGTTTATCAAAGTCATATAGAGACCCAGTGGCCCAAGTTTTTCACCCGCTATTTCCACCCATAGTTGAAATATCACTTTTGGATGCATTGGAGTTGATTTACTAAACAGTGAATAGGGAGTATTTTCACTTTGCAAAGAATAAACAATCACGTGTAAAAAAAAACATTTTTGCTCGCCCATGATTGCAGAAGAGCTTCCTATCATTCACTAACCTCTGGGGAGAATCATTTTGCAAAGTGCAAATTCTCTTCCAAAGTCAATAATCTATTTGTTTTTAGTAAATCAGAGGCTCTGAAGAAGAAGGCCATTCCTTTGAAACACGTCAGCCTGAGGGATCTCCTCCAGGACCCCCCCACTCTCAGGTTCGTTGAGTCAAGCAACCGATGAGAGATAGCCACACATGTGGCCTGACGAGGGTGTTTTTAACTGAGTAGACATCTTTATGATTTTATTCCTATCTTTTAATAAATCTGTTGGATAATGCACTAGGCCAGTTCACCGTCTTTTCTTTTTCTATTCTCACAGCACTGTCAGGATGACCCCAGTCCTAGAGGGCAGCAAGGCATTTATGAGATTCAGGGCCGTCTTTAAGGCAGGGCAAAAGGGGCAGCTGCCCTGGGCCCTGTCATTGTTGTGGGGCCAAGGGCAGCTGCCTCATACTTGCCAACTATCCTGGTTTAAATTCCCTTGTCCCTTGAAGTTTTAGACCTGTGCTGTGTCCCGATATCTAAGTGCTGCTACTAAAGCTGCCCAACTTTGCCCTATTGTTGTGTACAGATGACTCACCTGCAGACCCTATGTTTACATGTAAATAACCGGCATTGATATGTAAATAGTGGCATCATTCATATGTAAATAGTGGTGGCCAATTGTGCTGATATGTAAACAAAGGTGGCATTCATATGTATATCATGCCCCCCCTGAGGTCATATTCACCATCACCTATACTGGATGCTGCCCACTGGGGAGACAAAGGCATGCTTGAAATTCCACAGCACATGTCAGCAGATGCGTGAGGGTGTCATTAATAATTGATGCCACTGCTGTGTATTTTCTAAAAGGCAGCACATTTCTGTGGTGTCAGGAAATCGACTTTGCGCTCCCCAGTCCATGGTGTGCAGGCAGTGAGATGATGTGCTGTAACCTCTAGCAACCAATCAGTGAGCAGTATTGATGTACAGTAATCTCTATCAACCAAACAAGCAGAAAGCATGTGCTGTAACCTCTAGCAACTAATCAGTGAGCTGTAATGTGTGCTGTAACCTCTAGCAGCCAGTCAGTAAGTGGTAATGATATGCTGTAACCTCTGGCAACCAATCAAAATCACTGCTGATCTGATTCAGTAAACTGATTTTGAGTCTAGTTGCTATTTATTGTATGTCTCAGAGCAGGTGGGGAGTGAAATTGCATGGGGGGGCCCAAGAAAATATTTGCCCAGGGTCCAATCAATATTAAAGATGGCCCTGATGAGATTATCCATGATTCGACCAGGCACCTGTGACACTACACAGTCAGCTGACTCTAGCGCAGGAGTGTGTTGTTCTTTTAGTAAATTGACCCATGTCTTTTTAAGATAACAGCCTTAAAAAAGTGGAACTTCCGCTTTAAGCACTCCTCGCCCCCTTCCATGCCACATTTGGCATGCCATTTTTTTTTGGGGGGGGGGGAGTGTGTACCTTGTTTTGACAGGTACTTCAAGTCACACTCCTTCCTTCCATTGCCTGGCTGCCTAGGTGACTCCTTCTCTCCTCCTAGGTGGCCCCTCCCTCCTGGCAATCTTCTGGGACACGTCACAGGTCCCAGAAGCTTGCCTGGCCACTAGGAATGCGCAGCACGACTCGCGCATGCGCAGTGCATGCCTGGCCGTGAAGCCGGGCCGGGTGCCCACACTAGGAATGATGGTGCCGCTGGGAGGAGTGGGGAGACGAGCGAGGGCTTGGGCGCAGCCATCACTGGACTACGAGATAGGTACATTTTTGTTTATTAAAAGTCAGCAGCTACACTTTTTGTAGCTGCTGACTTTAAATAAACTAAAAAAAGTGTGGAACTCTGTTTTGGGTGTCCATATAACATTTTCCTGAATACTTTATCCAATTAGCTTAATTTTTTCTCTGATTGGATGAGGTGGAGATTGTGACATCACTGCCCCTCCTCTGCACCTCATCCAATTAGAGAATGTCCTTCACTGAAAAAGTACAAAGCATTTTGTGAATGATGGCAGTGATGAGCAAGCAACCTTCTTGTGTTCAGTGTGCAGCAGCCACTCAGCACAGGACCCAGAAAATCGCTGTATTAGCTCCAACAGTGATTGTCAGCTTCCCCAGTGGTCTCACAGGTATAAGATATGCATACTTGCATTGGCCCAAGATGGACCAATATAACTGTGCAATTAAGATCATACCTGGAGCTCAGTTATAATCAAAAAGCCACTGCAGGAGGAACTGTGGAAGTTCAAAATCGACAACACCTAGCACACTCCACACAGCAATATAACATATATTGTCGGTGTAAAGGTGAAATGAAAGATGCGTTGTCAAAACAGAAATCCAAATAGTATGATATCAGCACACCGTGGTTATGAATGCAAACAGGACACGTATTTGTCCCTTCAACACAGAGTTGTTTGAGGCTGCTTAGGCCCTCTTCCCACCACTACCTCAGGAAGAGGTCCTTCAAAAGTTGTTCAGCTTAGTGACTAATAAATGTCCTGTTTTCATTTTTAACCACAGCTGGAGATGGGAAGAGTAGATGAGATTGCTGGGAAACTATTTGGATCTTCACATCAGGCTCCAAAAATATTGTTCACTACAGGCCTTTCCAATTACACCCAGGCCAATATTCATCTTCAGATGGAGCTGGTGAAGGCAGGAGCTTCAGCAATCCCACGTCTTACGTCTGCTAATTTAACAGTTCCTATTAGTTTGTCCTTTCTTTACTCTGTGTCATACTGGAAATTCAGGTTGATGTATAGTACATGTAATTGGCAGTATTCTCTGCTCACACACCAGAAAAGAAGCTGTTCTGAGTGACATAATATCATTAAATGGAGTTCCGGAGCACACAAAGTGCTTGTTTGTATTAATATTCAAAAAGCTACATCATTTGCTTTGTTTGCAGGTAAACATTTTCTCTGTGCTGCCAAGGTCTGTACGGCTGTGAAAATATCAAATGTTCAAACAAAGATATGAGGCAAACAGTATTGGAAATAATGACTGTAAATATCGTGTAACAGCTGCCTGCGTGTCTCACCCTACATTGAGGACATGCCACCCTAGTTAACCCTTCACAGTTCAGTCGATTATCCAGTCCAACCCTTTCAATTCACTCTAATGATCTTTAAACATAGCCCATTGGAGCAGATGGAGGCGAATGGTGGATTAGTGATGAAATCGCTGACTTTGCAGTGCTGGAACTCTGTGATAAATGTATTTTCTACTAAATTATTTTAATTAGTTATCAGAAATAACACAAAAGTACAAAGAAGTATAATATCTATTTCTTGGTCCATCTTGGCATATAGTAATGGTTACAGAAAAATGTCAGCAAATAACAAATAACCTATACGTAACCTCTCCTATTATTTAGTCAGGTAGCAGAGCTGTAGTCGGCATAAAATCTAAACACTTTAACCACTTAAGGACCGGAAGGATTTCCAGCTTTAGGACCGGAGCCCTTTTTGTGATTCGGCACTGCGTCGCTTTAACTGACAATTGCGCGGTCGTGCGACGTTGTACCCAAACGAAATTTGCGTCCTTTTTTTCCCACAAATAGAGCTTTCTTTTGGAGGTATTTGATCCCCTCTGCGTCATTTCTGATCGCCGCTATAAACAAAAGAAGAGCGACAATTTTGCAAAAAAAAAAACAAATTTCTTACTTTTTGCTAAAATACAAATCCAAAAAAAAAAAATATAAAAAAACATTTTTTTTCACCGTTTTTGCCGATTTATATTCTTCCTCATATTTGCGATAAAAAAAATCGCAATCGGCGTTTATTGATTGGTTTGCGCAAAAGTGGTCGCGTTTACGGATGATGAGAATTCATTTTTGGGGTTTTTATTTATTTTTTATTTTTTACTAATAATGGCGGCGATCTGCGATTTTTAGCGGTACTGCGATATTTCAGCGGACATGTCGCACCATTTTGACACTTTTTTGGGACCATTGGCATTTATACAGCGATCAGTGCTATAAAAATGCACTGATTACTGTGTAAATACCATTGGCAGTGAAGGGGTTAACCTGCAGGGGGCGCTCTAAGGGTTAACTATGTTCCCTGGGCGTGTTCTAACTGTGGGGGGACTGTACTAACAGGGGAAGGGAAGTGGTCACAGCCTTCATGTACAGGAAGGCTGTGATCACTCCCTTCCCCCTCTCACAGAGCGGAGGTCCGTGTTTACATACACGGACCTCCGCTCATTCGCTCCGGGGGGGCCATCGCGGGTGGCCGGCGGCAATCGAAGCCGCCGCACCCGCTCCTCGGCCCTCCCCGGACACAGTGAGCGCGCGGGCGCGCCTCCGGCGGCGCGCGAGCGCTCACTAGGCTCGATCACGTGGCCGCCGTCGTATGACGGCGATCCGCATTACAGAGCCATCTTGCCGCCGTCAATTGCCGATTGACGGTCGGCAAGTGGTTAAGAACGAACTCTGTGATAAATTTCAACCAGAAGCTCAGTTTATGTGGGGTTTGTAAGCTATTTCTATAAGCATGTTACTTTTACTGAGTTAATCTTCTGCCATGAAAAAAATGATCACATGTACAGTGGGGATCGAAAGTTTGGGCACCCCAGGTAAAAATTTGTATTAACGTGCATAAAGAAACGAAGGAAAGATGGAAAAATCTCCAAAAGGCATCAAATTACAGATTAGACATTCTTATAATATGTCAACAAAAGTTAGATTTTATTTCCATCAATGACACTTTCAAAATGACAGAAAACATAAAAATGGCGTCTTCAAAAGTTTGGGCACCCTGCAGAATTTATAGCATGCACTGCCCCCTTTGCAAGGCTGAGACCTGCCAGTGTCATGGATTGTTCTCAATCATTGTCTGGAAAGACCAGGTGATGTCAGTCTCAAAGGTTTTAAATGCCCAGACTCATCTGACCTTGCTCCAACAATCAGCACCATGGGATCTTCTAAGCAGTTGTCTAGAAACCTGAAACTGAAAATAGTTGATGCTCACAAAGCTGGAGAAGGCTATAAGAAGATAGGAAAGCGTTTTCAGATGTCAATATCCTCTGTTCGGAATGTAATTAAGAAATGGCAGTCATCAGGAACAGTGGAAGTTAAAGCAAGATCTGGAAGATCAAGAAAAATATCAGACAGAACAGCTCGCAGGATTGTGAGAAAAACAATTCAAAACCCACGTTTGACTGCACGATCCCTCCAGAAAGATCTGGCAGACACTGGAGTTGTGATACACTATTCCACTATAAAGAGATACTTGTACAAATATGGTCTTCATGGAAGAGTCATCAGAAGAAAATCTCTTCTATGTCCTCACCACAAAAATCAGCGTTTGAACTTTGCAAATGAACATATAGACAAGCCTGATGCATTTTGGAAACAAGTTCTGTGGACTGATGAGGTTAAAATTGAACTTTTTGTCCGGAATGAGCAAAGGTACGTTTGGAGAAGAAGGGGCACAGAATTTCATGAAAAGAACCTCTGTCCAACTGTTAAGCATGGGGGTGGATCAATCATGCTTTGGGGTTGTATTGCAGCCAGTGGCACAGGGAACATCTCACGAGTAGAAGGAAAAATAGATTCAATAAAATTTCAGCAAATTTTGGATGGTAACTTGATGCCATCTGTGAAAAAGCTGAAGTTAAAGAGATGATGGCTTCTACAAATGGATAATGATCCTAAACACACCTCGAAATCCACAGGGGATTACATCAAGAGGCGTAAACTGAAGGTTTTGCCATGGCCTTCACAATCTCCTGACCTCAACATAATTGAAAATCTATGGATAGACCTTAAAAGAGCAGTGCGTGACAGACAGCCCAGAAATCTCAAAGAACTAGAAGACTTTTGTAAGGAAGAATGGGCAAAGATACCTCAAACAAGAATTGAAAGACTCTTGGCTGGCTACAAAATGCGTTTACAAGCTGTGATACTTGCCAAAGGGGGCAGTATAAGATATTAACTCTGCAGGGTGCCCAAACTTTTGCAGACAACATTTTTTTGTTTTCTGTTATTTTGAAAGTGTAAATGATGGAAATAAAATCTAACTTTTGTTGACATATTATAAGAATGTCTAATCTGTAATGTGATGCCTTTTGGAGATTTTTCCATCATTCCTTGGCTTCTTTATGCACATTAACACAAATTTTTACCTGGGGTGCCCAAACTTTCGATCCCCACTGTACATATGTAGGTAACTTAGGCCACAGTCACACCTGCAAATGGGCCCAGCGGGCATAGCTCCCAACTGTCCCTGATTTTGAGGGACTGTCCCTCATTTGGAACAAAGATACTCTGTCCCTTGTTCCTCCTGATTTGTCCCTCATTTTGGTTTGATCTATATAGTTGTATTTAAAATGTATTATTTATCTTTTAAAAAGTGTTTCCCAGTGCTAAACCTTTCATCCAATTTCTAAATTACTGCATTTGTAAATTCAAAAGACAATATAAAGGAATAATAGTGGTAAAAAAGCACTTTTGGGTTTAACCGATCCTTTTATTTTGTATAATTCTACTTTAAGGGAGGCGTGGCAGGGGGTGTGTTCTATGCCTACATACTTTTGCTAATAACTGTCCCTCGTTCCCATCTCAGAAAGTTGGGAGGTATGCCAGCGGGGGTTTCCCATGATAAACTGGGGCAAGCAACCCCATTGAAAGGCATGGGAGCTGCTGGCTCCTGCAGCTAACTGTGGCTGCTTGCATTTAATCACTTGAGAGTGATCCCCCCTAAACACAAACATTCTATGTCTGTGCCTGTGTGGGTTTCCTCCAGGTACTCCGGTTTCCTCCCACACTCCAAAGACATGCTGGTAGGTTAATTGGCCCATGTCTAAATTGGCCCTAGTAGGTTTATGTATGAATGGGAGTTAGGGACCTTGTATGGTAAGCTTCTTGGGGTCAGGGACTGATGTGTATATACGATGTAAAGTTCTGGGTAAATTTATTATGCTATATAAGTACCTGTAATAAATATATAAATGAAAATGGCAGCAGAGCTCTACTCATTATCTCGGTCGTCGAGGGTACGGAAAGTTACCCCAACGAACGGGGTCAAATAGTACCCTTTGGGGGCGACCGTATGGAGGGTT
>BLSH010176472.1:1774786-1787131 GCA_018402905.1 Glandirana rugosa | reverse complement strand
ACTAAAGACATCTAGGAAGTCTTGATACGCCTCTGGAACAACAAGGCGGCACTCCGAGTCCGGGTCAGGGTTAATGGACATCACCACTGGGGATGCTCTCTGGGAAGGCTGAAAACAGTTGTTCAGGCAGTATGGAGACCGGAACTGGATCTTTCCCTCATCCCACTCAATGTGTGGGCTGTGTGCTCGGAGCCATGGAAGACCAAGAATCACAGGGAAGAGTGGGGAGGAGATGGCATCCAAGACTAAAAACTCTGAGTGGCCTTCAGCCGTTCGGGCTGGCAGAGGAAAAGTCTCCTGGGTAACTGTACCAGACTTGATGTCTGACCCGTCGGCCAAGCGAATCGACATTGGCCGCTCCTTGGGTCTGAGAGGAACCTGATGTTGAGCAGCGAAGGATAAGTCGATGAAGCAGCTGCATGCTCCAGAGTCCAGAATGGCCGAGACTTGGATGCTTTTTCCCGGGAGCTGCAGGCAGAGGATGAGAGTTAGATGGGGCTGCGAGCTTGGCAGCGATAACACCTCTCCTGGGACTGGCCTGGGGGTCTTGCTGATCTTGACCGGACAATCCCTCACCCTGTGCCCAGGACCGCCACAGTAGAGGCATAGGTTATGGTCCACCCGCCACTGGCGTTCCTCAGAGGACAGGGGTAGATGGACAGACTCAGCCGGCATCGGCTTGGGACTAGGGGGAACAGACCCCTGATATGACATCCAGGCAGGACGGAGAGATACTGCGGCCTTCTCTGCTCTGCGCTCACGCAGGCGGCGGTCTATCCGGATGGCCTGGCTGATCAAAGCTTCGAGGGTAGGAGGGACCCCCACACGCGCCAACTCATCCTTAAGGGAATCAGAAAGTCCCAACTGGAACCGGTGGCAGAGGGCGGCGTCGTTCCAGGCGGTTTCTGCGCTCCAGCGCCGGAATTCAGAAACGTAGTCCTCAACCGGGCGGTCGTCCTGCCGGAGGGCGTAGAGCGCGGCTTCCGCTGTGGCCGCCAGGTGTGGGTCCTCGTATAGCTGACCCATAGCAAGGAAGAACCTATCCAGGGTGGTGGTTTCAGGGGCGTTTTTCTCCAATAAGCGGTGAGCCCAGGACTGGGGGTCATCCTGAAGAAGTGAGATCACCAGACCCACCTTGGTGGCTTCCGAGGAAAACGTGCGGGGCTGGAGAGCAAAGTATAACTTGCAGGAACTGCGGAAAGCCCTGAACTTCCTGCGGTCCCCTGCAAACCGCTCCGGCATGGGCACCCTTGGATCCATGGGCTGAGTTCCTGTTGTGTGGGTAGGCATATGACCTCCACTTGGAAAGGTAGGAGTGGCCAGGTCCTGTACTTGGTTTTCCAAGCAAACATATCCTTCCTGAAGGGTCCTTACTGCTTGGGATAGTCCAGCAAGGTATACACACACTTCCTCCATGGGAGAGGGCCCCGGCGCAGACTCTGACGTGGCTGTCCGTTTCTGTCACGTACCTGGTGGTAGAGTCTGGCTTATGCGGGGGCAACCTCTCTTGCGGCCCTGGTTCGAGAACCCCTGATAGTGGGAACAGGGAGCTCAGGAGCACAGGGGGGCACGAGGGCTGGACAGTCCTTAGCTGGTAGACGGAAGTCCACTGGAGCTCGTGCAAACAAGAGAGTAGTGATTCAATCCGGGTCGGCAACTAGCGGGCGGTGCGGTACAGCGGGATCAGGCAAACGGATGGTCGGGTACAGGCAGGGTCGGCAACGTGCTGGCTGAAAAGGTACAAAGGGATTAGACAAGCGGATGGTCATAGGAAAGCCGGGGTCAGATACAGGCAGATAGCAACAAGTCCAAAGGGATTGCCGGGGTCACAGGAACGGGTAGTCACTCAGAAATAGCTTGCTGGGGGCACAGGTGCAGGAAACGCTGTAGAACGGACAGCACAGTGCACTAAGTCCTGCAGGTTTAAATAGGGCCGATTGGCGCCTGTTTCCGGCGCGTGCGCGCGCACGAACGCGCACGAACGCGCACAGGCGCGCGCACCACCGCGGAAACCACTGGAACTGCTGTATCTTCCTGACACTCCGTCTGACCGTTGGTTTGAGGATGGTAGGCGGAGGAAAAAGCCAGTTAAATTTCTAATGTTGAGCACAACGCCTTCCAGACCCTGGAGGTGAATTGTACCCCTCGGTCCGACACAATGTTGGTAGGTAGGCCGTGGAGGCGGATTACCTCCTTAATGAAAGCCTCCGCTGTCTGGATTGCTGATGGTGTACCCTTCATTGGAATGAAGTGGGCCATTTTGGTGATGCGGTCGACTACCACAAGGATGATCGTGAACCCCTCAGAAGGGCGCAACTCCACTATAAAGTCCATGGAAAGTTGCAACCATGGGAGTTCAGGGACGGGAAGTGGATTCAGAAGCCCCCATGCCTTAACTTTGTTACAAGCACAAGTATGGTAGGCTTTCATATATTCCTTGCAGTCCTTGTTGGAAGATGGCCACCAGAACGACCTAGAGAGCAGATATGCGGTCTTGCGACCCCCAAAGTGTCCTGCCAATTTGTGGTCATGACACAGTTCCAGGACTGACAGACGCTGCTCTTCAGGGACGAAAATCTTTGTACCGAACCACTACAGCCCATCTTGGAGGGTCAGCCTGGGATCCGGTGTGGTGGAGGATCCAGCAGTGGATCGCCTGATCTGGGATAAGAGGTCCTTTTGGACCAACAGGAAGCTCCATGCAGGAAGGATTGTATCAGGCGGGGAAGAGTCCCCTGATTCCAGAAACATCCATGACAGGGCATCAGGTTTCATGTTTTTAGATCCAGCCTGGTACGCCATGTGGAGCTGGAAATGGGAGAAAAAGAGAGCCCATCGGGCTTGCTGGGGCTTGAGTCTCTTGGCTGTGCGCAAATACTCCAAGTTCTTGTGGTCGGTAAAAACTAGGACTGGGTGCAGGTTCCGCCATTCCTGTAGGGCAGGCTTTATGGCGAGGAGCTCCCTGTTCCCCACTTCATAATTTCTTTCCGGAGGTGTCAGTTTCCGGGAATAGAAGGCAATTGGGTGCAGAGCGGCCTTGGGCCCTTGTCTTTGAGAGAGGACCGCTCCTATGGCCGTTTCAGAGGCATCTACCTCCAGTATGTAGGGTAGAGCAGGGTCCGGGTGATTCAGGATCGGAGCGGAGGTCAAGAGCTCCTTGAGTCGCTGGAAGGCAGCTTGTGCCTCAGGTGTCCAATGGAAATGGGAGTTCTGTTTTGTCAGCTGAGTGATGGGGGGTGATTACAGCTGAGAACCCCTTAACAAATTTGCTGTAAAAATTAGCGAACCCGACAAAACATTGCACCGCTTTCTTGTCAGTTGGTGCTGGCCAGTTCACTATGGCAGAGACCTTCTGGGGGTCTATGGTGATGCCTGAGACAGAGAGGATAAACCCCAGAAAAGAGATACTTTCATCACTAGCATTCGAATGCGCACTTCTCCGCCTTGGCATAGAGGCCGTGCTGACGAAGGTGGCCTAGTACACTCTTGATGTGGTTTCGGTGTTCCTCCAGGGAAGGGGAGAAGATGAGGATGTCGTCTAAGTACACCACCACAAACAGATCAAGGAAGTCCTGAAAGATGTCATTGACAAGGTGCTGAAATGTGGCTGGTGCATTGCAGAGTCCAAACGGCATGACCAGGTACTCATAGTGGCCGAACCGGGTCCGGAAGGCCGTTTTCCATTCACCCCCTTCCCTGATTCGAATGAGGTTATAAGCCCCGCGGAGGTCTAACTTGGAGAAAACGGTGGCAGAACCGAGCCTCTGAAACAACTCCGGGACTAACGGGAGAGGGTACCGGTTCTTGACCATGATATTTTTTTAGGTCTCTGTAGTCAATACAAGGCCTCGGGGATTTATCCTTTTTTTCAACAAAGAAGATCCCGGCCCCAGCAGGAGATGTAGAGGGCCGGATGAACCCCTTCTCCAGGTTCTCGTCCAGATAGGATTTGAGGGCTGCCAATTCCTTCTCAGAGAGCGAGTAAATTCTGCCGAAAGGTACTTCCGTGCCAGGAAGCAACTCTATGGGGCAGTCATAGGGACGGTGCGGTGGCAGGGCGTCCGCCCCTTTCCTGCTGAATACATCAAGATAATCATGATATACTGAGGGCACAGCTAGGTGGGCTTCCAGGTCCGGGTCAGAGTCCGGGCAAGATACAGCTAAGGGTGGTGGAAAGCAGTGGTGCTGGCAATAGGTCGAGTTGAACTGAACGTGGCCAGTGACCCAGTTGATGTGGGGGCAGTGTGCCTGAAGCCAAGGAAGTCCAAGGATGACCGGGGCTAGTGGTGACGCTATGGCGTCAAACAACAGAAGTTTAGAATGACCAACAGATGTCTGGGTTAAGAGGGGGATGGTCTCATGGGTCACGGATCCTGATTTGGTAGGGGACGCATCGGCCAGGCGAAGAGTCATGCCTTGGTGTGCCTTGGGCCTGAGGGGTACTTGGTGTAGGGTTGCGAAGTTCAGGTCCATGAAGCAGCAGCAGGTATGGCCAGTATCTCCCCTTGGTTGCGTGGGTAGGCTTTGCCTGACTTGACGGTGCAGATCCGCACTGAATGCCCAACGCCCACGCAATACAGGCATAAGCCACTGGACAGACGTCTCTGCCTCTCTTCGGGGGGGAAGAGCTGAGCGTTGTGGCCTGCTCGGCCGGGGTACCGGTGAGTGCTCGGAGTAGGAGGAGTACGTGGGGTTGCCGGATTTCTCAGTGAGTCATTCCCGCGGCGATCGACCTGGATGGCCAGATTGATCAGGGCGTCCAATGTTGGAGGTACGCCCAAATGAGCCAACTCGCCCTTGAGGGGCTCGGACAGCCCAAGCTGGAACTGGAATCGGAGGGCTGCGTCATTCCATGTGATGTCGGCACTCCAGTGCCGGAACTCCGACACATAGTCCTCCATGGGATGGGGGCCTTGCTGGAGTGCATGGAGGCTAGGTGTGGGTCCTTGTACAAACGGGCCATCGCCTGGAAGAACCGTGCAAGGTTTGTGGTCTCAGGAGCCTTCTGCTCTAGTAGCCGGTGGGCCCAGGTCTATGGCCCCTCCCGGAGCAGGGAGATGACCAGTCCCACTTTAGTGTCCTCCTGAGAGAAGATGCGGGGTTGCAAGGCAACAAAAAGTTCACAGGATGTACGTAAAGCCCGGAATTTCCTATGGTTCCCCGAGAACCGTTCGGGTAGGGGCACCTCTGGCTCCATGGGTGCAGGTATGATGGTGAGCTGGGGGAGCTCCCGGATCTGGTCCTCCAGCTGAAGGTAGCCAGCTTGCAGGTCCTTCACCACTTGGGTAAAGCTGGACAAGTGCTCCCACAGTACATTCGCAAGAGAGGGCCTGATACTGTCATGTACCTGGTAGGCGAGTCTGACTTATGCAGTAGGCAACCTCCCTTACTAACCTGACTCAGGAACCCCTGGTAGAGTAGACAGGTGGCTCGGGAGTGCAGGAGAGCACGAGGGTCAGACTGGGTCACTGGTGGTGGTAGAGAGTCCTTTGGAGCGCTCATGCTGCTGGAGCATGGTCGTACAGGCTGGGTCGGTAACTGGCTGGCGGTGCGGTACAAGGGTTCAGGCAAGAGAGTGGTCTGGTTCAAGCAGAGTTCGTTAACAGACTGGCGGCAGAAGTGCAGAAGGATCAGGCAATCGGAGGGTCGTAGGCAAGCCGGGGGTCGGTGCAGGCAGAGTTCAGACAAGGTCGGGTCAAGCTGGGTCACAGGAACAGATAACAGGTTACAGGTCGCTCGGGAAGACAGGTCACACGCTGTAGATCAGACAGCACTTGCTGCAGGGTGTGCTGTGTTGAAATAGAGCCGAAAAAGTCCTCTAGCAGGGCTTTCTCTAACAATAGGGTTTAGGTCTGGAGACATGCTTGGCCAGTCCATCACCTTTACCCTCAGCTTCTTTAGCAAGGCAGTGGTTATCTTTAAGGTGTATTTGGGGTTGTTATCATGTTGGAATATTACCCTGTGGCCCAGTCTCCAAAGGGAGGGGATCATGCTCTGCTTCAGTATGTCACAGTACATGTTGGCATTCATGGTTCCCTCAATGAACTGTAGCTCCCCTGTGCCGGCAGCACTCATGCAGCCCAGACCATGACACTTCCACCACCATGCTTGACTGCAGGCAAGGCATACTTGTCTTTGTACTCCTCACCTGGTTGCCACCACACGCTTGAACCAAATAATCTGAACCAAATAAGTTTATCTTGGTCTCATTAGACCACAGGACATGGTTCAAGTAATCCATGTCCTTAGTCTGCTTCTCCAGCAAACTATTTGCGGGCTTTCTTGTGCATAATCATTAGAAGAGGCTTCCTTCTGGGATGACACCCATGCAGACCAATTTGATGCAGGCATATGGTGTGAGCACTGACAGGCTGACCCCCCACCCCTTCAACCTCTGCAGCACTCATACATCTATTTCCCAAAGACAACCTCTGGATAGGACGCTGAGAACGTGCATTCAACCTTTTTGGCCGTCTATGGCAAGACCTGTCCTGTTAAAACATTGTATGGTCTTGGCCACCATGCTGCAGCTCAGTTTCAGGGTCTTGGCAATCTACTTATAGCCTAGGCCATCTTCATGTAGAGAAACAATTCTTTGTTTCAGAGCCTCAGAGAGTTCTTTGCCATGAGGTGCCATGTTGAACTTCCAGTGACCAGTATGAGAGAGTGAGAGCAATAACACCAAATTTAACACACCTGCTCCCCATTCACACCTGAGACCTTGTAACACTAATGAGTCACATGACACCAGGGAGGGAAAATGGCTAATTGGGCCCAAAATGGACATTTTCACTTAGGGGTCTACTCACTTTTGTTGCCAGCGGTTTAGACATTAACGGCTGTGTGTTGAGTTATTTTGAGGGGACAGCAAATTTACACTGTTATACAAGCTGTACACTCACAACATTACATTATAGCAAAGCGTCATTTCTTCAGTGTTGTCACATGAAAAGATAGAATAAAATATTTACAAAAATGTGAGGGGTGTACTCACTTTTGTGAGATACTGTAGCTATTATACACTGCATTTAGTGTAGACTATATATACAGCTCATTCAGTGTATAGTATATAGAGTCCGTTCAGGCAGTGTAGGAATATATATATATATATACCCTGCATTCAGTCTAGACTACATATACAGTGCATTCAGTGGTGTACAATATATAATACACTTTAGTGCGTTGTTGAAAAAATCCATATCATGCCTGGGAGGCCACCAAGAAGAGGCAGACACTCCCAGGCCACTAAAAGGGGGCAAGCAGCCTCTTTGTCTACAGTGAAAAGTGGTGGTGAAGGACATGGTGCATCCTCTGCAGGCGGGTCAAGCTTGCCCATTTTTTCTGCTGTTGGCCGTGTTATTGAGCCACAACATGCAGAAGAGTTGGTGGAGTGTATAACTAAGCCGTCCTCATCCTCCTCATCCTCTGTCACCCAGGCTCATACTAATTTGTCTTCCAATGCAGCTGCCAAAGCTGCCTATTCCACCTGCTCCTTGTCCAGTGTTACTCCTTCCGTAGCCCCTCCATCATGCACGGAGGAGTCACTAGAATTATTCCACCATAGTGTCGGTTACATGCTGATGGAGGATATGCAGCAATCTGAAGGCTCTGTTTTTGGTTCCCAGGTTGAGGAAGGGAGTAACGTGAGCCTAGAGAGAGGGGGAGCCATAGGACAAGAAACTAGCAGTCATGTTCCCCCAGCTGCACCATACTGCCAAAGTTGCACCAGTGACGAGGAGGGAGGGGGTGATGAGGACACTGACTGTACTTGAGTCCCTGAGTGAAGAGAGGAGGAAAGTGAGGAGGGGGCACAACTCTAACAATGCAGGATGTCCTCCAGGGGCTAGCTTAAGGGCAGCCATCCTATTGCATCACACCACAGAGCTCCACAGGTGGAGGGTACTGCTGACTGCCCACTGACTTCCAAAACTTCAATGGTGTGGGTTTTTTTCAACACCTGTGCAGTAGAACGCACCATGTATGAAGCAGATCAAGTGCGGTCAGAACAGCATTCGATGGACACTACATGCTTGACAAGACATATGACAACCTGCCATGCAGTCTGTTGGCAACAGCATCTCAATGACCCATATCATAAAACGAGGCGGACTTCTTGCTCCTCATCTGTGACTTCAACCCCTACTATACCTCCCGTCCTCTCAAAAGCCTGCACTGAAGGTCTAGCAATAGGTGCCACAAGTACTTGCAACCAATCTGCTAGCAGTACACCACCAGTTGATGTCATCAGGCAAAAAAATACTGTCCTAGCTATCCATATGCTCAGCGTTTAAATGCTAGCTTGGCAAAATTGCTAGCACTCCAACTGCTGCCTTTTCAGCTGGTAGACTCTGCCCCCTTTCGTGAATTTGTGAAATGTGCTGTACCACAGTGGCAGGTTCCGAAAATACATTTTTTTTTCATGTAAGGCCATTCCAGTGCTCTACTGTCATGTGGAAGGCAATGTTTTGGCCTCCTTGGATTCCTTGGTCCAGCAGACATGGTCAGGGATGTTACCTTTCCTTCACGGCGCACTGGGTAACTCTGCTGGCAGCTGGAAGGATCCAAGACAGGGTTCGGTGTTGGAGCTAGTTCCATTACCACGCCTCCAAAAAAATGGTCAGCTTTCTCCACCCCCTCCTCTTCTTCTTCCTCTATGGCCTCTTCTGCAGCAGTGTCCTCTGAAACAGCAATGCTCGTAAAGCGTTCTAGGGGCTACGCAAGCAGTCAGGCTAAATGATGGCATGCGGTGCTTGAGTTGGTCTGCCTAGGGGACAGGAGCCACACTGGGGCAGAGATTCTGTCAGCTCTGTGGGGACAGGCTCAGAGGTGGTTGACGCCACGTCAGCTTGAGCCAGGAATGGCTGTATGTGACAATGGCACCAACCTTCTCTCTTCCCTCAGACAGGGACACTTCACACATGTTCCATGCTGACCAGGCTTACCAGATATTCTGAGACAGGCCAGAAAAGGTCATACAATGTCAGTGCTTGGCTGACTGACATTCAGTGAGAATTGAACCTGCCCACCAACCACCTCATTTGTGACATGCCCACCAGGTGGAACTCAACATTGGCAATGCTGCAGTGGCTGCATGCACAGCAGAGGGCCATCAATGAGTACCTCTGTGAGTATGGCACCAGGACAGGCTCAGGAGAGCTTGTTTTTTTTCGCCATGCCAGTGGCTACTGATCGAGGATGCATGCACTGTCCTGTCACCATTTGAGGAGGCCACAAGGATGGTGAGCAGCGACAATGCATGCATCAATGACACTGTCCCTCTAGTCTTCCTGCTGGAGCACATGCTTCGTGGAATCATGGTAGGGCACTTGAGGCAGAACAGAGGGAGGAAGAGGAAGACTTCCTTTCCTCTCAAGGCCCCCTATGCAGATAGCATTCCTGCAGGGCCACCAAACACACAGGAAGAAGAGGAGTAGGAGGAGGTGTAGGAAGAGGATTGTGTCAGCATGAATGTAGAGGATAACACGCAGCAGTCTTCAAGGGAAGGATTTCAGTCCCCAGAAACCCAAGGAGTTGTACGTGGCTGGGAGGAGGTTGCTCTGGACAATGTCATCCTCAGTAACCCAGAGGACTCTCAAGTCTGCTCAAACTTACGCTGCATGGCCTCGCTGTTTCTGCAAAGCCTGCGAAAAGACCCCAGGGTTCATGGTATCAAGAAGAGTTTGTGCAACGCCTTTCTAGGCCCTGGGAGGTTACCATTTCCTGCTGCTGGACAAAGTGTTTCTGAGGCTTCCTTCAGTCAGAGGAAGAGCAGTGGAGAAGGTGGCCAGCTGACCCATGCCTTTAATCAATTTTTCAGTCCTCAGTGCCCAGGGCTGATAGGTTCAAGCAACCATCGTCAGCGTCTGCATTATATGGTGCAGGAATATCTAAGGGCAAGAGCAGACTTGGAGACCTTTCCAACTGAGCATCCACTGAGTTACTGGATCTTGAGGATGGACCACTGGCTGGAACTTGCTCAATATGCAATGAAGCTACTGGCCTGTCCTGCATCCAGCGTGCTTTCTGAACGGACATTCAGTTCTGCTGGAGGGTTCACAATGGATCGAAGAGTGCGCCTGTCCACAGACTCGGTTGATAGGCTCACATTTATAAAAATTAATCAGTCCTGGATCAGCATCAAGCCCCTGATGCAACTGATTGAATGTGCTAGGGATCAGGGATCCCTTGAAGACTGCCTTTGCTGCCTATCCTATTCCCCCTGTCCTGAATCCTGATGATGCTAGCTTCCAACAATATTTTGTGTTTAGGGCACCACTAACACCCAAGGCCCAATTTTTCTGCACCTGTTTTACGGGGCATGTCAACAATTTTTAAAAACATTTTTAACAGCAGGGCCTGTTCCTGCACCCAACAAGAGTAACTGCTAGGTGTTACAGTGTTCTGCCACCACCAACACCCAAGGCCCAATTTTTCTGCACCTGTTTGACTGGGGCACTTCAATACAATTTTTAAATTAAATTACAACTGCAGGGCCTGTTCCTGCGCCCAACGAGAGTAAATGCGAGGGTTTACAGTGTTCTGCCACCAACAACACCCAAGGCCCAATTTTTCTGCACCTGTTTGACTGGGGCATGTCATTACAATTGTTTATAGAGTGCACTCCCTGTAGGATAAAGTTCAGACTATATGGTGCAGTCAGTCTAGTATATATAACACAGTGTATTGAAGTGGTTAAGGGCGGGGCGGCACAGTGGTGAGTTAGGGACCTTAGATTGTAAGGTCCTTGAGGGTACAGACTGATGTCAATGTACAATGTATATGTAAAAGCGCTGCGTAAATTCACTGCGCTATATAAGTACCTGAAATAAATAAATAAAACGAATAAATAATTCCCACGCCAAAATTTTAATAAAAGGGCCAGTTTTGGATTTTGGCAGGACCTCCACGCAAATTTTTCCAGTGATTTATGATCTCTATTGCCGGGAGCCGGCAATACATTGCAGCCGTGAGTGATTTTATATGACAATATGGGGACACACCAGGCACTATATTTAAAGGAATATTATTTGTTTTTTTCACTTTAATCATTATTAAAATCACTGCTCCTTAAAAAAACAATCTTTTTAAAAACTTTTTTGGCATTGATACATGTCCCCTAGGGCAGTAACCGGGTCCCCAAACACTTTTTATTAAAAAGGCATATAAGCCTTTAAAATGAGAACTTTTGATTTTTTTTGTTCGATTCCCATTGATTTTAATAGGGTTCGCGTATTCAAACAAACGTATTGCCCGTAGCGGTGTTCTGGTGCGAACTGAACCGGGGGTGTTCAGCTTATCCCTAAATACCGCTAATCATGCCCAATCAGCAAATCAAACGTGGGCAGATTCACCCATCACTATTAATAGAAATTGGGAAACTGGGAGGAAGGGACACCTTTTAAGTTTTGGACAGTAGTTATGTCCAGTACCACATCCTATATATAGACATCCAAGAAAAACCTACCTAAAGAGATCAGGACTTTAATGGTACCACACATAATATATAAAAAAATAGATTTTATTCTTACATATGATAAAAAAATGTAAAATACGTGTATTGTTCTTATACAACTTGGTTTAATTTGCATGTCACATCATGCTTTACTCATCATCCGTGGCCCATAAAGGTGATGAGTTGCTTGCTGAACCTTTAACATGTTTCACGGGTCAACAGCCCGCTTCATCAGGAAGGCATGCACAGAGAAACTCTAAAATTATAGAGAAAGTATGTTTACATCAAATTACATTTGTTAAAAGCAGATATTTGATATGAAGAAAAGCTGTCATGTAGAATGACAATTACATTACATACCTGTTGTGTATATATAGCAAACACATACATATACAATTGTAATAATTACGGCTCCCGATTACATCTTCCTTTAAGGAAAGGATCCAAGGCCAAAGATTAGAGTTGAGCGAACACCTGGAAGTTCGGGTTCTGCTGGTCCGTCCGAACTTCGGGACAAAGTCCGGGTCCGGGTCCGGACGGAACCCGAACGATCGCACGGACAAGGCAGGCCTGGGCCTGGGCCTGAAACAGGGCTTCAAGCCTGCCTGGTCGTCTTGGGCTTGAAGGTCCACAAGCGAGTTGAGATTAGAAACCGGAACCTAGGAAAGGAATTTCCTTCTACATTAGCCCTCGGCATTAATAATGTTAACATATACATACACAAACGATATATATGTGTTGTCCATACATTACATTAACAGTAAGATGTACTGTCGAAAAGAAGTATAGTTTATAGACGAAAATTGTTTACATTAAACTACATTTGTATGAAAGAGATATTAAAATCTCAAAGAGACACGTACGGAAGGACTACTTCGCCCGACAACTGGGCA